>JAECXV010000173.1:0-50023 GCA_018153235.1 Drosophila malerkotliana malerkotliana
GTCCCCTACCGACCGTGAGTGCCTGGCCCGATCCCCTGCCAGCTGATACCCCCGCCAGGGCATTGATTTGCCTGGCCAATCTCCTGCCAAAGCCTGGGTGCAAGGCCGATCCCCGTGCCGAGGCGTGGGAGTGCCCAGCCGATTCCCCTGCCGACGCGTTGAGTGCCTGGCTGATCCCCGCCAGCTGATAACCCGTCAATAAATGATATACCTGCCCGATCTCCCTGCCCGGGCCTGCCTGAACGGCCGATCCCCTACTGAGGCGTGGAGTGGTGACCGATTTCCTGGCGCCGTGGCGTGCGGGCTAGTCCTGGCGGCTGATACCCCGCCAAGACGTGAAGTGCCTGGCCCCGTCCCCTTGCCACCGCCTGGGTGCCCGGCTGATCCACAAGACCTGGAGTGCAACCGATCCCCCACCGAGCGTGGAGTGGCCAGCCGGAAGGTCCCCTCCCGACCCGTGGGTCCATGGCCGATCCCCTGCCAGCTGTTCCGCCAAGACGTGAAGTGCCTGGCCAATCTCCCTGCCAAAGCCTGGTGCCGGGCCGTCCCCGTGCCGGGGCGTGGGTGCCGGCCGATTCCCCTGCCGGCGCGTCGGTGCCTAGCCGATTCCCCCTGCCAGCTGATAACCCCGTCATTAATATACCGCCAGTTCTCCCTGCCCAGGCCTGGAGTGCCCGGCCGTTACAAGACCTGGGTGCCGGCTGATCCTACCGAAGGCGTGGAGGCCAGCCGATTTCCCTCATGACCCGTGCCGTCCTTTGCAGCCATTACCTGCCAGCTGATACCCCGCCAAGACGTGAAGTGCCTGGCCAATCTCCCTACCACCGCCTGGGTGCCCGGCCGATCCCCCTGCCAAGACATGGAGTGCCCACTGATCCCCTACCGAGGCGTGGAGTGGACAGCCGAGTCCCCTACCGACCCGTGGAGGTGCCTGGCCAAGCCCCTGCCAGCTGATACCCCCATAAGACGCAAAGTACAGAGCTAATCTCCCTGCCAAAGCCTGGGTGCAAGGCTGATCCCCGTGCGGCCCCGTGGGTGCCCGCCAATTCCCTGCCAGCTGCCGCCGCAAGGGCGTGAAGTGCCTGGCCAATCTCACCGCACACCGCCTGGAGTGCCCGGCCGATCCCCCTGCCAAGACCTGGGGTGCCTGGCCGATCCCCCTCGCGAGGGCTGATGGTGGCCAGCAGCCGATTCTCACCCGCCGACGCGTCGAGTGCCTAGCCGAATCCCCGCCAGCTGATAACCGTCAGCCGAAATGATATACCTGCCCGATCTCCCTGCCCAGGCCTGGAGTGCCGGCCGATCTACCCTACTGAGGCGTGGAGTGGCCAGCCGATTTCCTTGCCGACCCGTGGAGTGCCTGGCCAATTCCCTGGCGGCGGATACCCTAAAACGTGAGGTCACTGGCCAATCTCCCTACCACCGCCTGGTGCCCGGCCGATCCCTCTGCCAAGGCCTGAAGTGCCCGGCCGATCCTCTACCGAGGCGTGGGTGGTAGCCGATTCCCCTGCCGACCCGTGGGTGCCTGTGCGAATTCCCTGCCAGCTGTGATACCCCGCCAGAGACATTGAAATTTTCGGCCAATCTCCCTGCCACCGCCTGGGTGCCCGGCCTATCTCCACCAAGACCTGGAGTGCCGCAATGATCCCCTCGCGAGGGGCGTGAAGTGGCGTGTTTGCTGACCGCCGCGTCGGTGCCTAGCCGAATCCGGGCTGATAACCGTCAATAATGATATGCCTGCCCGATCTCCCTGCCCAGGCCTGGGTGCCCGGCCCGATCCCCCTACCCGAGGCGTGCGGGGCCTGGCGTGAGTCCCCTACCCGACCCGTGGAGCGCCTGGCCAAGTCCCCTGCCAGCTGATACCCCGCCAAGACGTGAAGTGCCTGGCCAATGTCCCTGCACCGCCTGGAGTGCCCGGCCGATCCCCCTGCCAAGACCTGGAGTGCCCGGCCGATCCCCCTACCGACGCGTGAAGTGGCCAGCCAGGTCCCCTACCGACCCGTGGAACGCCTGGCCCCTCCACTGCCAGCTGATACCGCGGGCAGGTGAAGTGCCTGGCCAATCTCCTTGCCACCGCCTGGGTGCCCCCACGGCCGATCCCCCTGCCAAGACCTGGGTGCCCGGCCGATCCCCTACCGAGGCGTGGAGTGGCCAGCCGAGTCCCCTACCTGACCAGTGGAGTGCCTGGCCAGATCCCCGCCCGATTAGCCGCCAAGACGTGAAGTGCCTGGCCAATCTCCCTGCCAAAGCCTGGTGAAGTGAAATCCGTGCCCCGGCGTGGGTGCCCAACCGATTCCCCTGCCGACGCGCGTCGAGTGCCTAGCCGGTTCCACCGCCCCGGCTAAGCCGTCGGTAAATAATGTCCCACTCTGATCTCCCTGCAGGCCTGGGTGCCCGACCGACCCCTGCCAAGACCTGGGTGCCCGGCTGATCCCCCTACCGGTGGAGAGGCCAGCCGATTTCCCTGCCGACTTGTTGAGTGCCTGGCCAATTCCCGCCAGCTGGATACCCGCCCAGGGCCCGGTGAAGTGCCTGGCCAATCTCCTGCCACCGCCTGGAGTGCCCGGCCGATCCCCTGCCAAGATATGGAGTGCCCGCCGATCCCCCTACCGAGGCGTGGAGTGGACAGCCGAGTCCCCTACCGACCTGGGCGTGGAGGCCTGAGCCGACCCACTGCCAGTTGATACCCCGCCAAGACGCGAAGTGCCTGGCCCAATCTCCCCTGCCAAGCCTGAGTGCAAGGCCGATCCCCGTGCCGACCCGTGGAGTGCCTGGCCAATTCCCTGCCCAGCTGATACCCCCGCCAAGACGGTGAAGTGCCTGGCCCATCTCCTGCCACCGCCTGGAGTGCCCGGCCGATCCCCCTGCCAAGACCTGGAGTGCCCGGCCGATCCCCTTACCGAGGCGTGAAGTGGCAAGCCGAGTCCCCTACTGACCCGTGGGATTGCCTGGCCGATCCCCTGCTGATACCCCGCCAAGACGTGAAGTGCCTGGCCCATCTCCTGCCAAAGCCTGAGTGCAAGGCCGATCCCCGTGCCGAGGCGTGATTCTGACCCCCTACCAGCTGATAACCCGTCTATAAATGATATACCTGCCCGATCTCCAATGCCCAGGCCTGAGTGCCTGGCCGACCCCCCAAGACCTGAGTGCCCGGCTGATCCCCCTACCGAGGCGTGGAGGCCAGCAGCTGATTTCCTGCCGACCCGTGGGTGCCTGGCCCATTCCCTGCCAGCTGTGATACCCCGCCAAGACGTGAAGTGCTTACCAATTCCCTGCCGCCTGGAGTGCCCGGCCGATCCCCCCTGCCAAGACCTGGAGTGCCCGGCCAATCCCCTACCGAGGCGTGAATGGCCAGCCGAGTCCCCTACCGACCCGTGGGAAGCCTGGCCGATCCCCTGCCAGCTGATACCCCGCCAAGACGTGAAGTGCCTGGCCAATCTCCCTGCCACCGCCTGGAGTCCCCGGCTGATCCCCTGCCAAGACCTGGAGTGCCCGGCCGATCCCCTACCGGGCGTGGGTGGCCAGCCGAGTCCCCTACCGACCGTGCCTGGGCTGATCCTGCCAGCTGATACCCCACCCGGACGTCGAAGTGCTCAGCCTCCCTGCCAAGCCCTGGAGTGCAAGGCCGATCCCCGTGCCCGGGCGTGGGTGCCCGACGATTCCCCCTGCCGAGCGTCGAGTGCTCCAGTTCCCCTGACAGCTGATAACCCCCTCCAAATGTTCTCTGCCCGATTCTTGGGCCTGGGTGCCCGCCTGAGTGCTCTCAAGGCCAGGAGTGCCCGGCTGATCCCCTACCAGGAGGAAGAGGCCAGCCACTTCCCTGCCGACCCCGTGGAGTGCCTGGCCATCCCCTGCCAGCTGTGATGATAGACGGCAGTGCCTGGCCAATCTCCTGCCACCGCCTGTCCCGGCCGATCCCTGCCAGACCTGGAGTGCCTGGCCAGTCCCCACGGCGTGGGGTGTGGCTGCCGATTCCCCGCCGACGCGTCGAGTGCCTAGCCGATCATCCCCTGCCAGCTGATACCCGTCAATGGTAACCGCCTGCCCGATCTCCTGCCCGAGGCCTGGAGTGCCCGGCCGATCCACTGGGAGGCGTGGAGGGCTAGCCGATTTCCTGCCGACCCGTGGGTGCCTGGCCAATTCCCTGGCAGCTGATACCCCACCAAAGCGTGAAGTGCCTGACCCTGCCGCCTGGAGTGCCGGCCACGTCCCTCTGCCAGGAGCCTGGAGTGCCCACGGCCGATCCCTCTACCGAGGCGTGGGTGGAGCCCCCTGCCGACCCGTGGAGTGCCTGGCCAATCCTGCCAGCTGTGATACCCGCCAGGCGTGAGTGCCTGCAATCTCCCTGCCACCGCCTGGGTGCTGCCGGTCCCCTGCCAAGACCTGGGTGCCTGGCCGATCCCCTACCGAGGCGTGAAGTGGCCAGCCGATTCCCCGCCGACGCGTCAGTGCCTAGCCGAATCCCCTGCCAGCTGATACCCGTCAATAATGTTTGTGCCTGCCCGATCTCCCTGCCCAGGCCTGGGTGCCCGGCCGATCCCCCTACCGAGGCGGTGGCCAGCAGGTCTCTCCGACCCGTGGAGTGCCTGGCCATCCTGCCAGCTGTGCCCCCTTAAGACGGAAGTGCCTGGCCAATCTCCCTGCCACCGCCTGGAGTGCCCGGCCGATCCCCTGCCAAGACTTGGAGTGCCGGCCGATCCCCCTAGCGAGGCGTGAGTGGCCAGCCGGAGTCCCTACCGACCCGTGGAACCTGGCCTGTGGTCCCCTGCCGGCTTAGATACCACCTACCCGCAAGACGATGAAGTGCCCGTCCAACCCCGTGCCCAGGCCTGGAGTGCCCGGCCGACCCCCTGCCAAGACCTGGAGTGCCCGGCTGATCCCCTACCGAGGCGTGGAGAGGCCAGCCGATTTCCCTGCCGACCCGTGGAGTGCCTGGCCAATTCTCTGCCAGCTGATACCCCGCCAAGACGTGAAGTGCCTGGCCAATCTCCCTGCCACCGCCTGGAGTGCCCGGCCGATCCCCCTGCCAAGACCTGGAGTGCACGGCCGATCCCCTACCGAGGCGTGGAGTGGCCAGCCGAGTCCCCTACCGACCCGTGGAGTGCCTGGCCGATCCCTGCCAGCTGATACCCCGCCAAGACGTGAAGTGCCTGGCCAATCTCCCTGCCAAAGCCTGGAGTGCAAGGCCGATCCCCGTGCCGAGGCGTGGAGTGCCCAGCCGATTCCCCTGCCGACGCGTCGAGTGCCTAGCCGATTCCCCTGCCAGCTGATAACCCGTCAATAAATGATATACCTGCCCGATCTCCCTGCCCAGGCCTGGAGTGCCAGGCCGACCCCCTGCCAAGACCTGGAGTGCCCGGCTGATTCCCCTACCGAGGCGTGGAGAGGCCAGCCGATTTCCTAGCGACCCGTGGAGTGCCTGGCCAATTCCCTGCCAGCTGATACCCCGCCAAGACGTGAAGTGCCTGGCCAATCTGCCTGCCACCGCCTGGAGTGCCCGGCCGATCCCCTGCCAAGACCTGGAGTGCCCGGCCGATCCCCTACCGAGGCGTGGAGTGGCCAGCCGAGTCCCCTACTGACCCGTGGAGTGCCTGGCCGATCCCCTGCCAGCTGGTACCCCGCCAAGACGTGATGTGCCTGGCCAATCTCCCTGCCAAAGCCTGGAGTGCAAGGCCGATCCCCGTGCCGTCCCGTCGAGTGCCTGGCCAATTCCCTGCCAGCTGATACCCCGCCAAGACGTGAAGTGCCTGGCCAATCTCCCTGCCACCGCCTGGAGTGCCCGGCCGATCCCCTGCCAAGACCTGGAGTGCCTGGCCGATCCCCTACCGAGGCGTGAAGTGGCAAGCCGAGTCCCCTACCGACCCGTGGAGTGCCTGGCCGATCCCCTGCCAGCTGATACCCCGCCAAGACGTGAAGTGCCTGGCCAATCTCCCTGCCAAAGCCTGGAGTGCAAGTCCGATCCGCGTGCCGAGGCGTGGAGTGCCCAGCCGATTCCCCTGCCGACGCGTCGAGTGCCTAGCCGATTCCCCTGCCAGCTGATAACCCGTCTATAAATGATATACCTGCCCGATCTCAATGCCCAGGCCTGGAGTGCCCGGCCGACCCCCCTGCCAAGACCTGGAGTGCCCGGCTGATCCCCCTACCGAGGCGTGGAGAGGCCAGCCGATTTCCCTGCCGACCCGTGGAGTGCCTGGCCAATTCCCTGCCAGCTGTGATACCCCGTCAAGACGTGAAGTGCCTGGCCAATCTCCCTGCCACCGCCTGGAGTGCCCGGCCGATCCCCCTGCCAAGACCTGGAGTGCCCGGCCGATCCCCTACCGAGGCGTGAAGTGGCCAGCCGAGTCCCCTAACGACCCGTGGAGTGCCTGGCCGATCCTGCCAGCTGATACCCCGCCAAGACGTGAAGTGCCTGGCCAATCTCCTGCCACCGCCTGGAGTGCCCGGCCGATCCCCCTGCCAAGACCTGGAGTGCACGGCTGATCCCCCTACCGAGCCGTGGAGTGGCCAGCCGAGTCCCTTACCGACCCGTGGAGTGCCTGGCCGATCCCCTGCCAGCTGATACCCCACCAAGACGTGAAGTGCCTGGCAAATCTCCCTGCCAAAGCCTGGAGTGCACGGCCGATCCCCGTGCCGAGGCGTGGAGTGCCCAGCCGATTCCCCTGCCGACGCGTCGAGTGCCTAGCCGATTCCCCTGCCAGCTGATAACCCGTCAATAAATGATATACCTGCCCGATCTCCCTGCCCAGGCCTGGATTGCCCGGCCGACCCCCTGCCAAGACCTGGAGTGCCCGGCTGATCCCCCTACCGAGGCGTAGAGAGGCCAGCCGATTTCCCTGCCGACCCGTGAAGTGCCTGGCCAATTCCCTGCCAGCTGATACCCCGCCAAGACGTGAAGTGGCTGGCCAATCTCCCTGCCACCGCCTGGAGTGCCCGGCTGATCCCCTGCCAAGACCTGGGTGCCCGGCCGATCCCCCTACCGAGGCGTGGAGTGGCCAGCCGAGTCCCCTACCGACCCGTGGAGTGCCTGGCCAATCTCCCCTGCCAAAGCCTGGAGTGCAAGGCCGATCCCCGTGCCGACCCGTGGAGTGCCTGGCCAATTCTCTGCCAGCTGATACACCGCCAAGACGTGAAGTGCCTGGCCAATCTCCCTGCCACCGCCTGGAGTGCCCGGCCGATCCCCTGCCAGCTGATACCCCGCCAAGACGTGAAGTGCCTGGCCAATCTCCCTGCCAAAGCTTGGAGTGCAAGGCCAATCCGCGTGCCGAGGCGTGGAGTGCCCAGCCGATTCCCCTGCCGACGCGTCGAGTGCATAGCCGATTCCCCTGCCAGCTGATAACCCGTCTATAAATGATATACCTGCCCGATCTCAATGCCCAGGCCTGGAGTGCCCGGCCGACCCCCTGCCAAGACCTGGGTGCCCGGCTGATCCCACTACCGAGGCGTGGAGAGGCCAGCCGATTTCCCTGCCGACCCGTGGAGTGCCTGGCCAATTCCTGCCAGCTGTGATACCCCGCCAAGACGTGAATTGCCTGGCCAATCTCCCTGCCACCGCCTGGAGTGCCCGGCCGATCCCCCTGCCAAGACCTGGAGTGCCCGGCTGATCCCCTACCGAGGCGTGAGAGGCCAGCCGATTTCCCTGCCGACCCGTGGAGTGCCTGGCCAATTCCCTGCCAGCTGTGATACCCCGTCAAGACGTGAAGTGCCTGGCCAATCTCCCTGCCACCGCCTGGAGTGCCCGGCCGATCCCCCTGCCAAGACCTGGAGTGCCCGGCCGATCCCCCTACCGAGGCGTGAAGTGGCCAGCCGAGTCCCCTAACGACCCGTGGAGTGCCTGGCCGATCCCTGCCAGCTGATACCCCGCCAAGACTTGAAGTGCCTGGCCAATCTCCCTGCCACCGCCTGGAGTGCCCGGCCGATCCCCCTGCCCAGACCTGGAGTGCCCGGCCGATCCCCCTACTGAGGCGTGGAGTGGCCAGCCGATTTCCCTGCCGACCCGTGGAGTGCCTGGCCAATTCCCTGCCAGCTGATACCCCGCCAAGACGTGAAGTGCCTGGCCAATCTCCCTGCCACCGCCTGGAGTGCCCGGCCGATCCCCCCTGCCAAGACCTGGAGTGCACGGCCGATCCCCCTACCGAGCCGTGGAGTGGCCAGCCGAGTCCCCTACCGACCCGTGGAGTGCCTGGCCGATCCCCTGCCAGCTGATACTCCACCAAGACGTGAAGTGCCTGGCCAATCTCCCTGCCAAAGCCTGGAGTGCAAGGCCGATCCCCGTGCCGAGGCGTGGAGTGCCCAGCCGATTCCCCTGCCGACGCGTCGAGTGCCTAGCCGACGCCCGCCAAGACGTGAAGTGCCTGGCCAATCTCCCTGCCAACGCCTGGAGTGCAAGGCCGATCCCCGTGCCAAGGCGTGGAGTGCCCTGCCGATTCCCCTGCCGACGCGTCGAGTGTCTAGCCGATTCCCCTGCCAGCTGATACCCCGCCAAGACGTGAAGTGCCTGGCCAATCTCCCTGCCAAAGCCTGGAGTGCAAGGCCGATCCCCGTGCCGACCCGTGGAGTGCCTGGCCAATTCCTGCCAGCTGATACACCGCCAAGACGTGAAGTGCCTGGCCAATCTCCCTGCCACCGCCTGGAGTGCCCGGCCGATCCCCCTGCCAAGACCTGGAGTGCCCGGCCGACCCCCTACCGAGGCGTGAAGTGGCAAGCCGAGTCCCCTACCGACCCGTGGAGTGCCTGGCCGATCCCCTGCCAGCTGATACCCCGCCAAGACTTGAAGTGCCTGGCCAATCTCCCTGCCAAAGCCTGGAGTGCAAGGCCGATCCGCGTGCCGAGGCGTGGAGTGCCCAGCCGATTCCCCTGCCGACGCGTCGAGTGCCTAGCCGATTCCCCTGACAGCTGATAAGCCGTCTATAAATGATATACCTGCCCGATCTCAATGCCCAGGCCTGGAGTGCCCGGCCGACCCCCTGCCAAGACCTGGAGTGCCCGGCTGATCCCCCTACCGAGGCGTGGAGAGGCCAGCCGATTTCCCTGCCGACCCGTGGAGTGCCTGGCCAATTCCCTGCCAGCTGTGATACCCCCGCCAAGACGTGAAGTGCCTGGCCAATCTCCCTGCCACCGCCTGGAGTGCCCGGCCGATCCCCTGCCAAGACCTGGAGTGCCCGTCCGATCCCCCTACCGAGGCGTGAAGTGCCCAGCCGAGCCCCCTACTGACCCGTGGAGTGCCTGGCCGATCCCCTGCCAGCTGATACCATGCCAAGACGTGAAGTGCCTGGCCAATCTCCCTGCCACCGCCTGGAGTGCCCGGCCGATCCCCTGCCAAGACCTGGAGTGCTCGGCCGATCCCCTACCGAGGCGTGGAGTGGCCAGCCGAATCCCCTGCCGACGCGTCGAGTGCCTAGCCGATTCCCCTGCCAGCTGATAACCCGTCTATATATGATATACCTGCCCGATCTCAATGCCCAGGCCTGGAGTGCCCGCCCGACCCCCTTCCAAGACCTGGAGTGCCCGGCTGATCCCCCTACCGAGGCGTGGAGAGGCCAGCCGATTTCCCTGCCGACCCGTGGAGTGCCTGGCCAATTCCCTGCCAGCTGATACCCCGCCAAGACGTGAAGTGCCTGGCCAATCTCCCTGCCAACGCCTGGAGTGCAAGGCCGATCCCCGTGCCAAGGCGTGGAGTGCCCAGCCGATTCCCCTGCCGACGCGTCGAGTGCCTAGCCGATTCCCCTGCCAGCTGATACCCCGCCAAGACGTGAAGTGCCTGGCCAATCTCCCTGCCAAAGCCTGGAGTGCAAGGCCGATCCCCGTGCCGACCCGTGGAGTGCCTGGCCAATTCCCTGCCAGCTGATACACCGCCAAGACGTGAAGTGCCTGGCCAATCTCCCTGCCACCGCCTGGAGTGCCCGGCCGATCCCCCTGCCAAGACCTGGAGTGCCCGGCCGATCCCCCTACCGAGGCGTGAAGTGGCCAGCCGAGCCCCTACTGACCCGTGGAGTGCCTGGCCGATCCCCTGCCAGCTGATACCATGCCAAGACGTGAAGTGCCTGGCCAATCTCCCTGCCACCGCCTGGAGTGCCCGGCCGATCCCCCTGCCAAGACCTGGGTGCTCGGCCGATCCCCTACCGAGGCGTGGAGTGGCCAGCCGAATCCCCTGCCGACGCGTCGAGTGCCTAGCCGATTCCCCTGCCAGCTGATAACCCGTCTATAAATGATATACCTGCCCGATCTCAATGCCCAAGCCTGGAGTGCCCGCCCGACCCCCTGCCAAGACCTGGAGTGCCCGGCTGATCCCCCCTACCGAGGCGTGGAGAGGCCAGCCGATTTCCCTGCCGACCCGTGGAGTGCCTGGCCAATTCCCTGCCAGCTGATACCCCGCCAAGACGTGAAGTGCCTGGCCAATCTCCCTGCCAACGCCTGGAGTGCAAGGCCGATCCCCGTGCCGAGGCGTGGAGTGCCCAGCCGATTCCCCTGCCGACGCGTCGAGTGCCTAGCCGATTCCCCTGCCAGCTGGTACCCCGCCAAGACGTGATGTGCCTGGCCAATCTCCCTGCCAAAGCCTGGAGTGCAAGGCCGATCCCCGTGCCGTCCGTCGAGTGCCTGGCTAATTCCCTGCCAGCTGATACCCCGCCAAGACGTGAAGTGCCTGGCCAATCTCCCTGCCACCGCCTGGAGTGCCCGGCCGATCCCCCTGCCAAGACCTGGAGTGCCTGGCCGATCCCCCTACCGAGGCGTGAAGTGGCAAGCCGAGTCCCCTACCGACCCGTGGAGTGCCTGGCCGATCCCCTGCCAGCTGATACCCCACCAAGACGTGAAGTGCCTGGCCAATCTCCCTGCCAAAGCCTGGAGTGCAAGTCCGATCCGCGTGCCGAGGCGTGGAGTGCCCAGCCGATTCCCCTGCCGACGCGTCGAGTACCTAGCCGATTCCCTGCCAGCTGATAACCCGTCTATAAATGATATACCTGCCCGATCTCAATGCCCAGGCCTGGAGTGCCCGGCCGACCCCCTGCCAAGACCTGGAGTGCCCGGCTGATCCCCCTACCGAGGCGTGGAGAGGCCAGACGATTTCCCTGCCGACCCGTGGAGTGCCTGGCCAATTCCCTGCCAGCTGTGATACCCCGTCAAGACGTGAAGTGCCTGGCCAATCTCCCTGCCACCGCCTGGAGTGCCCGGCCGATCCCCTGCCAAGACCTGGAGTGCCCGGCCGATCCCCCTACCGAGGCGTGAAGTGGCCAGCCGAGTCCCCTAACGACCCGTGGAGTGCCTGGCCGATCCCCTGCCAGCTGATACCCCGCCAAGACGTGAAGTGCCTGGCCAATCTCCCTGCCACCGCCTGGAGTGCCCGGCCGATCCACCTGCCAAGACCTGGAGTGCACGGCTGATCCCCCTACCGAGCCGTGGGTGGCCAGCCGAGTCCCTTACCGACCCGTGGAGTGCCTGGCCGATCCCCTGCCAGCTGATACCCCACCAAGACGTGAAGTGCCTGGCAAATCTCCCTGCCAATGCCTGGAGTGCACGGCCGATCCCCGTGCCGAGGCGTGGAGTGCCCAGCCGATTCCCCTGCCGACGCGTCGAGTGCCTAGCCGATTCCCCTGCCAGCTGATAACCCGTCAATAAATGATATACCTGCCCGATCTCCCTGCCCAGGCCTGGATTGCCCGGCCGACCCCCTGCCAAGACCTGGGTGCCCGGCTGATCCCCCTACCGAGGCGTAGAGAGGCCAGCCGATTTCCCTGCCGACCCGTGAAGTGCCTGGCCAATTCCCTGCCAGCTGATACCCCGCCAAGACGTGAAGTGGCTGGCCAATCTCCCTGCCACCGCCTGGAGTGCCCGGCTGATCCCCCTGCCAAGACCTGGAGTGCCCGGCCGATCCCCCTACCGAGGCGTGGAGTGGCCAGCCGAGTCCCCTACCGACCCGTGGAGTGCCTGGCCAATCTCCCTGCCAAAGCCTGGAGTGCAAGGCCGATCCCCGTGCCGACCCGTGGAGTGCCTGGCCAATTCTCTGCCAGCTGATACACCGCCAAGACGTGAAGTGCCTGGCCAATCTCCCTGCCACCGCCTGGAGTGCCCGGCCGATCCCCTGCCAGCTGATACCCCGCCAAGACGTGAAGTGCCTGGCCAATCTCCCTGCCAAAGCTTGGAGTGCAAGGCCAATCCGCGTGCCGAGGCGTGGAGTGCCCAGCCGATTCCCCTGCCGACGCGTCGAGTGCATAGCCGATTCCCCTGCCAGCTGATAACCCGTCTATAAATGATATACCTGCCCGATCTCAATGCCCAGGCCTGAGTGCCCGGCCGACCCCCCTGCCAAGACCTGGAGTGCCCGGCTGATCCCACTACCGAGGCGTGGAGAGGCCAGCCGATTTCCCTGCCGACCCGTGGAGTGCCTGGCCAATTCCCTGCCAGCTGTGATACCCCGCCAAGACGTGAATTGCCTGGCCAATCTCCCTGCCACCGCCTGGAGTGCCCGGCCGATCCCCCTGCCAAGACCTGGAGTGCCCGGCTGATCCCCCTACCGAGGCGTGGAGAGGCCAGCCGATTTCCCTGCCGACCCGTGGAGTGCCTGGCCAATTCCCTGCCAGCTGTGATACCCCGTCAAGACGTGAAGTGCCTGGCCAATCTCCCTGCCACCGGCTGGAGTGCCCGGCCGATCCCCTGCCAAGACCTGGAGTGCCCGGCCGATCCCCCTACCGAGGCGTGAAGTGGCCAGCCGAGTCCCCTAACGACCCGTGGAGTGCCTGGCCGATCCCCTGCCAGCTGATACCCCGCCAAGACTTGAAGTGCCTGGCCAATCTCCCTGCCACCGCCTGGAGTGCCCGGCCGATCCCCCTGCCCAGACCTGGAGTGCCCGGCCGATCCCCCTACTGAGGCGTGGAGTGGCCAGCCGATTTCCCTGCCGACCCGTGGAGTGCCTGGCCAATTCCCTGCCAGCTGATACCCCGCCAAGACGTGAAGTGCCTGGCCAATCTCCCTGCCACCGCCTGGAGTGCCCGGCCGATCCCCCTGCCAAGACCTGGAGTGCACGGCCGATCCCCTACCGAGCCGTGGAGTGGCCAGCCGAGTCCCCTACCGACCCGTGGAGTGCCTGGCCGATCCCCTGCCAGCTGATACTCCACCAAGACGTGAAGTGCCTGGCCAATCTCCCTGCCAAAGCCTGGAGTGCAAGGCCGATCCCCGTGCCGAGGCGTGGAGTGCCCAGCCGATTCCCCTGCCGACCCGTCGACTGCCCAGCCGACGCCCGCCAAGACGTGAAGTGCCTGGCCCATCTCCCTGCCAACGCCTGGAGTGCAAGGCCGATCCCCGTGCCAAGGCGTGGAGTGCCCTGCCGATTCCCCTGCCGACGCGTCGAGTGTCTAGCCGATTCCCCTGCCAGCTGATACCCCGCCAAGACGTGAAGTGCCTGGCCAATCTCCCTGCCAAAGCCTGGAGTGCAAGGCCGATCCCCGTGCCGACCCGTGGAGTGCCTGGCCAATTCCCTGCCAGCTGATACACCGCCAAGACGTGAAGTGCCTGGCCAATCTCCCTGCCACCGCCTGGAGTGCCCGGCCGATCCCCCTGCCAAGACCTGGAGTGCCCGGCCGACCCCCTACCGAGGCGTGAAGTGGCAAGCCGAGTCCCCTACCGACCCGTGGAGTGCCTGGCCGATCCCCTGCCAGCTGATACCCCGCCAAGACTTGAAGTGCCTGGCCAATCTCCCTGCCAAAGCCTGGAGTGCAAGGCCGATCCGCGTGCCGAGGCGTGGAGTGCCCAGCCGATTCCCCTGCCGACGCGTCGAGTGCCTAGCCGATTCCCCTGACAGCTGATAAGCCGTCTATAAATGATATACCTGCCCGATCTCAATGCCCAGGCCTGGAGTGCCCGGCCGACCCCCCTGCCAAGACCTGGAGTGCCCGGCTGATCCCCCTACCGAGGCGTGGAGAGGCCAGCCGATTTCCCTGCCGACCCGTGGAGTGCCTGGCCAATTCCCTGCCAGCTGTGATACCCCGCCAAGACGTGAAGTGCCTGGCCAATCTCCCTGCCACCGCCTGGAGTGCCCGGCCGATCCCCCTGCCAAGACCTGGAGTGCCCGTCCGATCCCCCTACCGAGGCGTGAAGTGCCCAGCCGAGCCCCCTACTGACCCGTGGAGTGCCTGGCCGATCCCCTGCCAGCTGATACCATGCCAAGACGTGAAGTGCCTGGCCAATCTCCCTGCCACCGCCTGGAGTGCCCGGCCGATCCCCCTGCCAAGACCTGGAGTGCTCGGCCGATCCCCCTACCGAGGCGTGGAGTGGCCAGCCGAATCCCCTGCCGACGCGTCGAGTGCCTAGCCGATTCCCCTGCCAGCTGATAACCCGTCTATAAATGATATACCTGCCCGATCTCAATGCCCAGGCCTGGAGTGCCCGGCCGACCCCCCTGCCAAGACCTGGAGTGCCCGGCTGATCCCCCTACCGAGGCGTGGAGAGGCCAGCCGATTTCCCTGCCGACCCGTGGAGTGCCTGGCCAATTCCCTGCCAGCTGATACCCCGCCAAGACGTCAAGTGCCTGGCCAATCTCCCTGCCACCGCCTGGAGTGCCTGGCCAATTCCCTGCCAGCTGATACCCCGCCAAGACGTGAAGTGCCCGGCCAATCTCCCTGCCACCGCCTGGAGTTCCCGGCCGATCCCCCTGCCAAGACCAGGAGTGCACGGCCGATCCCCCTACCGAGCCGTGCAGTGGCCAGCCGAGTCCCCTACCGACCCGTGGAGTGCCTGGCCGATCCCCTGCCAGCTGATACCCCACCAAGACGTGAAGTGCCTGGCCAATCTCCCTGCCAAAGCCTGGAGTGCAAGGCCGATCCCCGTGCCGAGGCGTGGAGTGCCCAGCCGATTCCCCTGCCGACGCGTCGAGTGCCTAGCCGATTCCCCTGCCAGCTGATAACCCGTCTATAAATGATATACCTGCCCGATCTCCCTGCCCAGGCCTGGAGTGCCCGCCCGACCCCCCTGCCAAGACCTGGAGTGCCCGGCTGATCCCCCTACCGAGGCGTGAAGAGGCCAGCCGATTTCCCTGCCGACCCGTGGAGTGCCTGGCCAATTCCCTGCCAGATGATACCCCGCCAAGACGTGAAGTGCCTGGCCAATCTCCCTGCCACCGCCTGGAGTGCCCGGCCGATCCCCCTACCGAGGCGTGAAGTGGCCAGCCGAGCCCCCTACTGACCCGTGGAGTGCCTGGCCGATCCCCTGCCAGCTGATACCCCGCCAAGACGTGAAGTGCCTGGCCAATCTACCTGCCAACGCCTGGAGTGCAAGGCCGATCCCCGTGCCGAGGCGTGGAGTGGCCAGCCGATTCCCCTGCCGACGCGTCGGCAAGGCCGATTCCCGTGCCGAGGCGTGGAGTGCCCAGACGATTCCCCTGCCGACGCGTCGAGTGCCTAGCCGATTCCCCTGACAGCTGATAACCCGTCTATAAATGATATACCTGCCCGATCTCAATGCCCAGGCCTGGAGTGCCCGGCCGACCCCCCTGCCAAGACCTGGAGTGCCCGGCTGATCCCCCTACCGAGGCGTGGAGAGGCCAGCCGATTTCCCTGCCGACCCGTGGAGTGCCTGGCCAATTCCCTGCCAGCTGTGATACCCCGCCAAGACGTGAAGTGCCTGGCCAATCTCCCTGCCACCGCCTGGAGTGCCCGGCCGATCCCCCTGCCAAGACCTGGAGTGCCCGGCCGATCCCCCTACCGAGGCGTGAAGTGGCCAGCCGAGCCCCCTACTGACCCGTGGAGTGCCTGGCCGATCCCCTGCCAGCCGATACCCCGCCAAGACGTGAAGTGCCTGGCCAATCTCCCTGCCAACGCCTGGAGTGCAAGGCCGATCCCCGTGCCGAGGCGTGGAGTGCCCAGCCGATTCCCCTGCCGACGCGTCGGCATGGCCGATTCCCGTGCCGAGGCGTGGAGTGCCCAGCCGATTCCCCTGCCGACGCGTCGAGTGCCTAGCCGATTCCCCTGCCAGCTGATAACCCGTCTATAAATGATATACCTGCCCGATCTCCCTGCCCAGGCCTGGAGTGCCCGCCCGACCCCCCTGCCAAGACCTGGAGTGCCCGGCTGATCCCCCTACCGAGGCGTGGAGAGGCCAGCCGATTTCCCTGCCGACCCGTGGAGTGCCTGGCCAATTTCCTGCCAGCTGTGATACCCCGCCAAGACGTGAAGTGCCTGGCCAATCTCCCTGCCACCGCCTGGAGTGCCCGGCCGATCCCCCTGCCAAGACCTGGAGTGCCCGGCCGATCCCCCTACCGAGGCGTGAAGTGGCCAGCCGAGCCCCCTACTGACCCGTGGAGTGCCTGGCCGATCCCCTGCCAGCTGATACCATGCCAAGACGTGAAGTGCCTGGCCAATCTCCCTGCCACCGCCTGGAGTGCCCGGCCGATCCCCCTGCCAAGACCTGGAGTGCTCGGCCGATCCCCCTACCGAGGCGTGGAGTGGCCAGCCGAATCCCCTGCCGACGCGTCGAGTGCCTAGCCGATTCCCCTGCCAGCTGATAACCCGTCTATAAATGATATACCTGCCCGATCTCAATGCCCAAGCCTGGAGTGCCCGCCCGACCCCCCTGCCAAGACCTGGAGTGCCCGGCTGATCCCCTACCGAGGCGTGGAGAGGCCAGCCGATTTCCCTGCCGACCCGTGGAGTGCCTGGCCAATTCCCTGCCAGCTGATACCCCGCCAAGACGTGAAGTGCCTGGCCAATCTCCCTGCCAACGCCTGGAGTGCAAGGCCGATCCCCGTGCCGAGGCGTGGAGTGCCCAGCCGATTACCCTGCCGACGCGTCGAGTGCCTAGCCGATTCCCCTGCCAGCTGATACCCCGCCAAAACGTGAAGTGCCTGGCCAATCTCCCTGCCAAAGCCTGGAGTGCAAGGCCGATCCCCGTGCCGAGGCGTGGAGTGCCCAGCCGATTCCCCTGCCGACGAGTCGGCAAGGCCGATTCCCGTGCCGAGGCGTGGAGTGCCCAGCCGATTCCCCTGCCGACGCGTCGAGTGCCTAGCCGATTCCCCTGACAGCTGATAACCCGTCTATAAATGATATACCTGCCCGATCTCAATGCCCAGGCCTGGAGTGCCCGGCCGACCCCCCTGCCAAGACCTGGAGTGCCCGGCTGATCCCCCTACCGAGGCGTGGAGAGGCCAGCCGATTTCCCTGCCGACCCGTGGAGTGCCTGGCCAATTCCCTGCCAGCTGTGATACCCCGCCAAGACGTGAAGTGCCTGGCCAATCTCCCTGCCACCGCCTGGAGTGCCCGGCCGATCCCCCTGCCAAGACCTGGAGTGCCCGGCCGATCCCCCTACCGAGGCGTGAAGTGGCCAGCCGAGCCCCCCTACTGACCCGTGGAGTGCCTGGCCGATCCCCTGCCAGCTGATACCCCGCCAAGACGTGAAGTGCCTGGCCAATCTCCCTGCCAACGCCTGGAGTGCAAGGCCGATCCCCGTGCCGAGGCGTGGAGTGCCCAGCCGATTCCCCTGCCGACGCGTCGGCATGGCTGATTCCCGTGCCGAGGCGTGGAGTGCCCAGCCGATTCCCCTGCCGACGCGTCGAGTGCCTAGCCGATTCCCCTGCCAGCTGATAACCCGTCTATAAATGATATACCTGCCCGATCTCAATGCCCAGGCCTGGAGTGCCCGGCCGACCCCCCTGCCAAGACCTGGAGTGCCCGGCTGATCCCCCTACCGAGGCGTGGAGAGGCCAGCCGATTTCCCTGCCGACCCGTGGAGTGCCTGGCCAATTCCCTGCCAGCTGTGATACCCCCGCCAAGACGTCAAGTGCCTGGCCAATCTCCCTGCCACCGCCTGGAGTGCCTGGCCAATTCCCTGCCAGCTGATACCCCGCCAAGACGTGAAGTGCCCGGCCAATCTCCCTGCCACCGCCTGGAGTTCCCGGCCGATCCCCCTGCCAAGACCAGGAGTGCACGGCCGATCCCCCTACCGAGCCGTGCAGTGGCCAGCCGAGTCCCCTACCGACCCGTGGAGTGCCTGGCCGATCCCCTGCCAGCTGATACCCCACCAAGACGTGAAGTGCCTGGCCAATCTCCCTGCCAAAGCCTGGAGTGCAAGGCCGATCCCCGTGCCGAGGCGTGGAGTGCCCAGCCGATTCCCCTGCCGACGCGTCGAGTGCCTAGCCGATTCCCCTGCCAGCTGATAACCCGTCTATAAATGATATACCTGCCCGATCTCCCTGCCCAGGCCTGGAGTGCCCGCCCGACCCCCCTGCCAAGACCTGGAGTGCCCGGCTGATCCCCCTACCGAGGCGTGAAGAGGCCAGCCGATTTCCCTGCCGACCCGTGGAGTGCCTGGCCAATTCCCTGCCAGATGATACCCCGCCAAGACGTGAAGTGCCTGGCCAATCTCCCTGCCACCGCCTGGAGTGCCCGGCCGATCCCCCTACCGAGGCGTGAAGTGGCCAGCCGAGCCCCCTACTGACCCGTGGAGTGCCTGGCCGATCCCCTGCCAGCTGATACCCCGCCAAGACGTGAAGTGCCTGGCCAATCTACCTGCCAACGCCTGGAGTGCAAGGCCGATCCCCGTGCCGAGGCGTGGAGTGGCCAGCCGATTCCCCCTGCCGACGCGTCGGCAAGGCCGATTCCCGTGCCGAGGCGTGGAGTGCCCAGACGATTCCCCTGCCGACGCGTCGAGTGCCTAGCCGATTCCCCTGCCAGCTGATAACCCGTCTATAAATGATATACCTGCCCGATCTCAATGCCCAGGCCTGGAGTGCCCGGCCGACCCCCCTGCCAAGACCTGGAGTGCCCTGCTGATCTCCCCTGCCGACGCGTCGAGTGCCTAGCCGATTCCCCTGCCAGCTGATAACCCGTCTATAAATGATATACCTGCCCGATCTCAATGCCCAGGCCTGGAGTGCCCGGCCGACCCCCCTGCCAAGACCTGGAGTGCCCGGCTGATCCCCCTACCGAGGCGTGGAGAGGCCAGCCGATTTCCCTGCCGACCCGTGGAGTGCCTGGCCAATTCCCTGCCAGCTGTGATACCCCGCCAAGACGTCAAGTGCCTGGCCAATCTCCCTGCCACCGCCTGGAGTGCCTGGCCAATTCCCTGCCAGCTGATACCCCGCCAAGACGTGAAGTGCCTGGCCAATCTCCCTGCCACCGCCTGGAGTTCCCGGCCGATCCCCCTGCCAAGACCAGGAGTGCACGGCCGATCCCCCTACCGAGCCGTGCAGTGGCCAGCTGAGTCCCCTACCGACCCGTGGAGTGCCTGGCCGATCCCCTGCCAGCTGATACCCCACCAAGACGTGAAGTGCCTGGCCAATCTCCCTGCCAAAGCCTGGAGTGTAAGGCCGATCCCCGTGCCGAGGCGTGGAGTGCCCAGCCGATTCCCCTGCCGACGCGTCGAGTGCCTAGCCGATTCCCCTGCCAGCTGATAACCCGTCTATAAATGATATACCTGCCCGATCTCCCTGCCCAGGCCTGGAGTGCCCGCCCGACCCCCCTGCCAAGACCTGGAGTGCCCGGCTGATCCCCCTACCGAGGCGTGAAGAGGCCAGCCGATTTCCCTGCCGACCCGTGGAGTGCCTGGCCAATTCCCTGCCAGATGATACCCCGCCAAGACGTGAAGTGCCTGGCCAATCTCCCTGCCACCGCCTGGAGTGCCCGGCCGATCCCCCTACCGAGGCGTGAAGTGGCCAGCCGAGCCCCCTACTGACCCGTGGAGTGCCTGGCCGATCCCCTGCCAGCTGATACCCCGCCAAGACGTGAAGTGCCTGGCCAATCTACCTGCCAACGCCTGGAGTGCAAGGCCGATCCCCGTGCCGAGGCGTGGAGTGGCCAGCCGATTCCCCTGCCGACGCGTCGGCAAGGCCGATTCCCGTGCCGAGGCGTGGAGTGCCCAGACGATTCCCCTGCCGACGCGTCGAGTGCCTAGCCGATTCCCCTGCCAGCTGATAACCCGTCTATAAATGATATACCTGCCCGATCTCAATGCCCAGGCCTGGAGTTCCCGGCCGACCCCCCTGCCAAGACCTGGAGTGCCCTGCTGATCCCCCTACCGAGGCGTGGAGAGGCCAGCCGATTTCCCTGCCGACCCGTGGAGTGCCTGGCCAATTCCCTGCCAGCTGTGATACCCCGCCAAGACGTGAAGTGGCTGGCCAATCTCCCCTGCCACCGCCTGGAGTGCCCGGCCGATCCCCCTGCCAAGACCTGGAGTGCCCGGCCGATCCCCCTACCGAGGCGTGAAGTGGCCAGCCGAGTCCCATACCGACCCGTGGAGTGCCTGGCCGATCCCCTGCCAGCTGATACCCCGCCAAGACGTGAAGTGCCTGGCCAATCTCCCTGCCAAAGCCTGGAGTGCAAGGCCGATCCCCGTGCCGAGGCGTGGAGTGCCCAGCCGATTCCCCTGCCGACGCGTCGAGTGCCTAGCCGAATCCGCTGCCAGCTGATAACCCGTCAATAAATGATATACCTGCCCGATCTCCCTGCCCAGGCCTGGAGTGCCCGGCCGATCCCCCTACTGAGGCGTGGAGTGGCCAGCCGATTTCCCTGCCGACCCGTGGAGTGCCTGGCCAATTCCCTGGCAGCTGATACCCCGCCAAGACGTGAAGTGCCTGGCCAATCTCCCTGCCACCGCCTAGAGTGCCCGGCCGATCCCCCTGCCAAGACCTGGAGTGCCCGGCTGATCCCCCTACCGAGGCGTGGAGTGGTCAGCCGAGTCCCCTACCGACCCGTGGAGTGCCTGGCCGATCCCCTGGCAGCTGATACCCCGCCAAGACGTGAAGTGCCTGGCCAATCTCCCTGCCAAAGCCTGGAGTGCAAGGCCGATCCCCGTGCCGAGGCGTGGAGTGCCCAGCCGATTCCCCTGCTGACGCGTCGAGTGCCTAGCCGATTCCCCTGCCAGCTGATAACCCGTCAATAAATGATATACCTGCCCGATCTCCCTGCCCAGGCCTGGAGTGCCCGGCCGACCCCCTGCCAAGACCTGGAGTGCCCGGCTGATCCCCCTACCGAGGCGTGAAGAGGCCAGCCGATTTCCCTGCCGACCCGTGGAGTGCCTGGCCAATTCCCTGCCGGCTGTGATACCCCGCCAAGACGTGAAGTGCCTGCCCAATCTCCCTGCCACCGCCTGGAGTGCCCGGCCGATCCCCCTGCCAAGACCTGGAGTGCCCGGCCGATCCCCCTACCGAGGCGTGAAGTGGCCAGCCGAGTCCCATACCGACCAGTGGAGTGCCTGGCCGATCCCCTGCCAGCTGATACCCCGCCAAGACGTGAAGTGCCTGGCCAATCTCCCTGCCAAAGCCTGGAGTGCAAGGCCGATCCCCGTGCCGAGGCGTGGAGTGCCAAGCCGATTCCCCTGCCGACGCGTCGAGTGCCCAGCCGATTCCCCTGCCAGCTGATAACCCGTCAATAAATGATATACCTGCCCGATCTCCCTGCCCAGGCCTGGAGTGCCCGGCCGACCCCCTGCCAAGACCTGGAGTGCCCGGCTGATCACCCTACCGAGGCGTGAAGAGGCCAGCCGATTTCCCTGCTGACCTGTGGAGTGCCTGGCCAATTCCCTGCCAGCTGATACCCTACCGAGGCGTGGAGAGGCCAGCCGATTTCCCTGCCGACCCGTGGAGTGCCTGGCCAATTCCCAGCCAGCTGATACCCCGCGAAGACGTGAAGTGCCTGGCCAATCTCCCTGCCACCGCCTGGAGTGCCCGGCCGATCCCCCTGCCAAGACCTGGAGTGCACGGCCGATCCCCCTACCGAGCCGTGGAGTGGCCAGCAGAGTCCCCTACCGACCCGTGGAGTGCCTGGCCGATCCCCTGCCAGCTGATACCCCACCAAGACGTGAAGTGCCTGGCCAATCTCCCTGCCAAAGCCTGGAGTGCAAGGCCGATCCCCGTGCCGAGGCGTGGAGTGCCCAGCCGATTCCCCTGCCGACGCGTCGATTGCCTAGCCGATTCCCCTGCCAGCTGATAACCCGTCTATAAATGATATACCTGCCCGATCTCCCTGCCCAGGCCTGGAGTGCCCGCCCGACCCCCTGCCAAGACCTGGAGTGTCCGGCTGATCCCCCTACCGAGGCGTGGAGAGGCCAGCCGATTTCCCTGCCGACCCGTGGAGTGCCTGGCCAATTCCCTGCCAGCTGTGATACCCCGCCAAGACGTGAAGTGCCTGGCCAATCTCCCCTGCCACCGCCTGGAGTGCCCGGCCGATCCCCCTGCCAAGACCTGGAGTGCCCGGCCGATCCCCCTACCGAGGCGTGAAGTGGCCAGCCGAGTCCCATACCGACCCGTGGAGTGCCTGGCCGATCCCCTGCCAGCTGATACCCCGCCTAGACGTGAAGTGCCTGGCCAATCTCCCTGCCAAAGCCTGGAGTGCAAGGCCGATCCCCGTGCCGAGGCGTGGAGTGCCCAGCCGATTCCCCTGCCGACGCGTCGAGTGCCTAGCCGAATCCGCTGCCAGCTGATAACCCGTCAATAAATGATATACCTGCCCAATCTCCCTGCCCAAGCCTGGAGTGCCCGGCCGATCCCCCTACTGAGGCGTGGAGTGGCCAGCCGATTTCCCTGCCGACCCGTGGAGTGCCTGGCCAATCCCTGCCAGCTGATACCCCGCCAAGACGTGAAGTGCCTGGCCAATCTCCCTGCCACCGCCTGGAGTGCCCGGCCGATCCCCCTGCCAAGACCTGGAGTGCCCGGCCGATCCCCCTACCGAGGCGTGGGTGGCCAGCCGAGTCCCCTACCGACCAGTGGAGTGCCTGGCCGATCCCCTGCCAGCTGATACCCCGCCAAGACGTGAAGTGCCTGGCCAATCTCCCTGCCAAAGCCTGGAGTGCCCGGCCGATCCCCGTGCCGAGGCGTGGAGTGCCCAGCCGATTCCCCTGAAGACGCGTCGAGTGCCTAGCCGATTCCCCTGCCAGCTGATAACCCGTCAATAAATGATATACCTGCCCGATCTCCCTGCCCAGGCCTGGAGTGCTCGGCCGACCCCCTGCCAAGACCTGGAGTGCCCGGCTGATCCCCCTATCGAGGCGTGAAGAGGCCAGACGATTTCCCTGCCGACCCGTGGAGTGCCTGGCCAATTCCCTGCCAGCTGATACCCTACCGAGGCGTGGAGAGGCCAGCCGATTTCCCTGCCGACCCGTGGAGTGCCTGGCCAATTCCCTGCCAGCTGTGATACCCCGTCAAGACGTGAAGTGCCTGGCCAATCTCCCTGCCACCGCCTGGAGTGCCCGGCCGATCCCCCTGCCAAGACCTGGAGTGCCCGGCCGATCCCCCTACCGAGGCGTGAAGTGGCCAGCCGAGTCCCCTAACGACCCGTGGAGTGCCTGGCCGATCCCCTGCCAGCTGATACCCCGCCAAGACGTGAAGTGCCTGGCCAATCTCCCTGCCACCGCCTGGAGTGCCCGGCCGATCCCCCTGCCAAGACCTGGAGTGCACGGCCGATCCCCCTACCGAGCCGTGGAGTTGCCAGCCGAGTCCCCTACCGACCAGTGAAGTGCCTGGCCGATCCCCTGCCAGCTGATACCCCGCCAAGACGTGAAGTGCCTGGCCAATCTCCCTGCCAAAGCCTGGAGTGCAAGGTCGATCCCCGTGCCGAGGCGTGGAGTGCCCAGCCGATTCCCCTGCCGAAGCGTCGAGTGCCTAGCCGATTCCCTTGCCAGCTGATACCCCGCCAAGACGTGAAGTGCCTGGCCAATCTCCCTGCCAAAGCCTGGAGTGCAAGGCCGATCCCCGTGCCGAGGCGTGGAGTGCCCAGCCGATTCCCCTGCCGACGCGTCGAGTGCCTAGCCGATTCCCCTGCCAGCTGATAACCCGTCAATAAATGATATACCTGCCCGATCTCCCTGCCCAGGCCTGGAGTGCTCGGCCGACCCCCTGCCAAGACCTGGAGTGCCCGGCTGATCCCCCTATCGAGGCGTGAAGAGGCCAGACGATTTCCCTGCCGACCCGTGGAGTGCCTGGCCAATTCCCTGCCAGCTGATACCCTACCGAGGCGTGGAGAGGCCAGCCGATTTCCCTGCCGACCCGTGGAGTGCCTGGCCGATCCCCTGCCAGCTGATACCCCGCCAAGACGTGAAGTGCCTGGCCAATCTCCCTGCCACCGCCTGGAGTGCCCGGCCGATCGCCCTGCCAAGACCTGGAGTGCCCGGCCGATCCCCCTACCGAGGCGTGGAGTGGCCAGCCGAGTCCCCTACCGACCCGTGGAGTGCCTGGCCGATCCCCTGCCAGCTGATACCCCGCCAAGACGTGAAGTGCCTGGCCAATCTCCCTGCCAAAGCCTGGAGTGCAAGGTCGATCCCCGTGCCGAGGCGTGGAGTGCCCAGCCGATTCCCCTGCCGAAGCGTCGAGTGCCTAGCCGATTCCCCTGCCAGCTGATACCCCGCCAAGACGTGAAGTGCCTGGCCAATCTCCCTGCCAAAGCCTGGAGTGCAAGGCCGATCCCCGTGCCGAGGCGTGGAGTGCCCAGCCGATTCCCCTGCCGACGCGTCGAGTGCCTAGCCGATTCCCCTGCCAGCTGATAACCCGTCAATAAATGATATACCTCCTCGATCTCCCTGCCCAGGCACGCCGGCCCTGAGTGCCCGGCCGATCCCCTACTGAGGCGTGGAGTGGCCAGCCGATTTCCCTGCCGACCCGTGGAGTGCCTGGCCAATTCCCTGGCAGCTGATACCCCGCCAAGACGTGAAGTGCCTGGCCAATCTCCCTGCCACCGCCTGGAGTGCCCGGCCGATCCCCCTACCGAGGCGTGGAGTGGCCAGCCGAGTCCCCTACCGACCCGTGGAGTGCCTGTCCGATCCCCTGCCAGCTGATACCCCGCCAAGACGTGAAGTGCCTGGCCAATCTCCCTGCCAAAGCCTGGAGTGCAAGGCCGATCCCCGTGCCGAGGCGTGGAGTGCCCAGCCGATTCCCCTGCCGACGCGTCGAGTGCCTAGCCGATTCCCCTGCCAGCTGATAACCCGTCAATAAATGATATACCTCCTCGATCTCCCTGCCCAGGCACGCCGGCCCTGAGTGCCCGGCCGATCCCCCTACTGAGGCGTGGAGTGGCCAGCCGATTTCCCTGCCGACCCGTGGAGTGCCTGGCCAATTCCCTGGCAGCTGATACCCCGCCAAGACGTGAAGTGCCTGGCCAATCTCCCTGCCACCGCCTGGAGTGCCCGGCCGATCCCACTACCGAGGCGTGGGTGGCCAGCCGAGTCCCCTACCGACCCGTGGAGTGCCTGTCCGATCCCCTGCCAGCTGATACCCCGCCAAGACGTGAAGTGCCTGGCCAATCTCCCTGCCAAAGCCTGGAGTGCAAGGCCGATCCCCGTGCCGAGGCGTGGAGTGCCCAGCCGATTCCCCTGCCGACGCGTCGAGTGCCTAGCCGATTCCCCTGCCAGCTGATAACCCGTCAATAAATGATATACCTGCCCGATCTCCCTGCCCAGGCCTGGAGTGCCCGGCCGACCCCCTGCCAAGACCTGGAGTGCCCGGCTGATCCCCCTACCGAGGCGTGAAGAGGCCAGCCGATTTCCCTGCCGACCCGTGGAGTGCCTGGCCAATTCCCTGCCAGCTGATACCCCGCCAAGACGTGAAGTGCCTGGCCAATCTTCCTGGCACCGCCTGGAGTGCCCGGCCGATCCCCCTGCCAAGACCTGGAGTGCCCGGCCGATCCCCCTACCGATGCGTGGAGTGGCCAGCCGAGTTCCCTACCGACCCGTGGAGTGCCTGGCCGATCCCCTGCCAGCTGATACCCCGCCAAGACGTGAAGTGCCTGGCCAATCTCCCTGCCAACGCCTGGAGTGCAAGGCCGATCCCCGCCAGCTGATACCCCGCCAAGACGTGAAGTGCCTGGCCAATCTACCTGCCAACGCCTGGAGTGCAAGGCCGATCCCCGTGCCGAGGCGTGGAGTGCCCAGCCGATTCCCCTGCCGACGCGTCGGCAAGGCCGATTCCCGTGCCGAGGCGTGGAGTGCCCAGCCGATTCCCCTGCCGACGCGTCGAGTGCCTAGCCGATTCCCCCTGCCAGCTGATAACCCGTCTATAAATGATATACCTGCCCGATCTCAATGCCCAGGCCTGGAGTGCCCGGCCGACCCCCCTGCCAAGACCTGGAATGCCCGGCTAATCCCCCTACCGAGGCGTGGAGAGGCCAGCCGATTTCCCTGCCGACCCGTGGAGTGCCTGGCCAATTCCCTGCCAGCTGTGATACCCCGCCAAGACGTGAAGTGCCTGGCCAATCTCCCTGCCACCGCCTGGAGTGCCCGGCCGATCCCCTGCCAAGACCTGGAGTGCCCGGCCGATCCCCCTACCGAGGCGTGGAGTGCCCAGCCGATTCCCCTGCCGACGCGTCGAGTGCCTAGCCGATTCCCCTGCCAGCTGATAACCCGTCAATAAATGATATACCTGCCCGATCTCCCTGCCCAGGCCTGGAGTGCCCGGCCGATCCCCCTACTGAGGCGTGGAGTGGCCAGCCGATTTCCCTGCCGACCCGTGGAGTGCCTGGCCAATTCCCTGGCAGCTGATACCCCGCCAAGACGTGAAGTGCCTGGCCAATCTCCCTGCCGACGCGTCGAGTGCCTAGCCGATTCCCCTGCCAGCTGATAACCCGTCAATAAATGATATACCTGCCCGATCTCCCTGCCCAGGCCTGGAGTGCCCGGCCGAGCCCCTGCCAAGACCTGGAGTGCCCGCCTGGAGTGATCCCCCTACCGAGGCGTGAAGAGGCCAGCCGATTTCCCTGCCGACCCGTGGAGTGCCTGGCCAATTCCCTGCCAGCTGATACCCCGCCAAGACGTGAAGTGCCTGGCCAATCTCCCTGCCACCGCCTGGAGTGCCCGGCCGATCCCCCTACCGAGGCGTGGAGTGGCCAGCCGAGTCCCCTACCGACCCGTAGAGTGCCTGGCCGATCCCCTGCCAGCTGATACCCCGCCAAGACGTGAAGTGCCTGGCCAATCTCCCTGCCAAAGCCTGGAGTGCAAGGCCGATCCCCGTGCCGAGGCGTGGAGTGCCCAGCCGATTCCCCTGCCGACGCGTCGAGTGCCTAGCCGATTCCCCTGCCAGCTGATAACCCGTCAATAAATGATATACCTCCTCGATCTCCCTGCCCAGGCACGCCGGCCCTGAGTGCCCGGCCGATCCCCCTACTGAGGCGTGGAGTGGCCAGCCGATTTCCCTGCCGACCCGTGGAGTGCCTGGCCAATTCCCTGGCAGCTGATACCCCGCCAAGACGTGAAGTGCCTGGCCAATCTCCCTGCCACCGCCTGGAGTGCCCGGCCGATCCCCCTACCGAGGCGTGGAGTGGCCAGCCGAGTCCCCTACCGACCCGTGGAGTGCCTGTCCGATCCCCTGCCAGCTGATACCCCGCCAAGACGTGAAGTGCCTGGCCAATCTCCCTGCCAAAGCCTGGAGTGCAAGGCCGATCCCCGTGCCGAGGCGTGGAGTGCCCAGCCGATTCCCCTGCCGACGCGTCGAGTGCCTAGCCGATTCCCCTGCCAGCTGATAACCCGTCAATAAATGATATACCTCCTCGATCTCCCTGCCCAGGCACGCCGGCCCTGAGTGCCCGGCCGATCCCCCTACTGAGGCGTGGAGTGGCCAGCCGATTTCCCTGCCGACCCGTGGAGTGCCTGGCCAATTCCCTGGCAGCTGATACCCGCCAAGACGTGAAGTGCCTGGCCAATCTCCCTGCCACCGCCTGGAGTGCCCGGCCGATCCCCCTACCGAGGCGTGGAGTGGCCAGCCGAGTCCCCTACCGACCCGTGGAGTGCCTGTCCGATCCCCTGCCAGCTGATACCCCGCCAAGACGTGAAGTGCCTGGCCAATCTCCCTGCCAAAGCCTGGAGTGCAAGGCCGATCCCCGTGCCGAGGCGTGGAGTGCCCAGCCGATTCCCCTGCCGACGCGTCGAGTGCCTAGCCGATTCCCCTGCCAGCTGATAACCCGTCAATAAATGATATACCTGCCCGATCTCCCTGCCCAGGCCTGGAGTGCCCGGCCGACCCCCTGCCAAGACCTGGAGTGCCCGGCTGATCCCCTACCGAGGCGTGAAGAGGCCAGCCGATTTCCCTGCCGACCCGTGGAGTGCCTGGCCAATTCCCTGCCAGCTGATACCCCGCCAAGACGTGAAGTGCCTGGCCAATCTTCCTGCCACCGCCTGGAGTGCCCGGCCGATCCCCCTGCCAAGACCTGGAGTGCCCGGCCGATCCCCCTACCGATGCGTGGAGTGGCCAGCCGAGTTCCCTACCGACCCGTGGAGTGCCTGGCCGATCCCCTGCCAGCTGATACCCCGCCAAGACGTGAAGTGCCTGGCCAATCTCCCTGCCAACGCCTGGAGTGCAAGGCCGATCCCCGCCAGCTGATACCCCGCCAAGACGTGAAGTGCCTGGCCAATCTACCTGCCAACGCCTGGAGTGCAAGGCCGATCCCCGTGCCGAGGCGTGGAGTGCCCAGCCGATTCCCTGCCGACGCGTCGGCAAGGCCGATTCCCGTGCCGAGGCGTGGAGTGCCCAGCCGATTCCCCTGCCGACGCGTCGAGTGCCTAGCCGATTCCCCTGCCAGCTGATAACCCGTCTATAAATGATATACCTGCCCGATCTCAATGCCCAGGCCTGGAGTGCCCGGCCGACCCCCTGCCAAGACCTGGAATGCCCGGCTAATCCCCTACCGAGGCGTGGAGAGGCCAGCCGATTTCCCTGCCGACCCGTGGAGTGCCTGGCCATTCCTGCCAGCTGTGATACCCCGCCAAGACGTGAAGTGCCTGGCCAATCTCCCTGCCACCGCCTGGAGTGCCCGGCCGATCCCCCTGCCAAGACCTGGAGTGCCCGGCCGATCCCCCTACCGAGGCGTGGAGTGCCCAGCCGATTCCCCTGCCGACGCGTCGAGTGCCTAGCCGATTCCCTGCCAGCTGATAACCCGTCAATAAATGATATACCTGCCCGATCTCCCTGCCCAGGCCTGGAGTGCCCGGCCGATCCCCCTACTGAGGCGTGGAGTGGCCAGCCGATTTCCCTGCCGACCCGTGGAGTGCCTGGCCAATTCCCTGGCAGCTGATACCCCGCCAAGACGTGAAGTGCCTGGCCAATCTCCCTGCCGACGCGTCGAGTGCCTAGCCGATTCCCCTGCCAGCTGATAACCCGTCAATAAATGATATACCTGCCCGATCTCCCTGCCCAGGCCTGGAGTGCCCGGCCGAGCCCCTGCCAAGACCTGGAGTGCCCGCCTGGAGTGATCCCCCTACCGAGGCGTGAAGAGGCCAGCCGATTTCCCTGCCGACCCGTGGAGTGCCTGGCCAATTCCCTGCCAGCTGATACCCCGCCAAGACGTGAAGTGCCTGGCCAATCTCCCTGCCACCGCCTGGAGTGCCCGGCCGATCCCCCTACCGAGGCGTGGAGTGGCCAGCCGAGTCCCCTACCGACCCGTAGAGTGCCTGGCCGATCCCCTGCCAGCTGATACCCCGCCAAGACGTGAAGTGCCTGGCCAATCTCCCTGCCAAAGCCTGGGTGCAAGGCCGATCCCCGTGCCGAGGCGTGGAGTGCCCAGCCGATTCCCCTGCCGACGCGTCGAGTGCCTAGCCGATTCCCCTGCCAGCTGATAACCCGTCAATAAATGATATACCTGCCCGATCTCCCTGCCCAGGCCTGGGTGCCCGGCCGACCCCTGCCAAGACCTGGAGTGCCCGGCTGATCCCCCTACCGAGGCGTGAAGAGGCCAGCCGATTTCCCTGCCGACCCGTGGAGTGCCTGGCCAATTCCCTGCCAGCTGATACCCCGCCAATACGTGAAGTGCCTGGCCAATCTTCCTGCCACCGCCTGGAGTGCCCGGCCGATCCCCCTGCCAAGACCTGGAGTGCCCGGCCGATCCCCCTACCGATGCGTGGAGTGGCCAGCCGAGTTCCCCTACCGACCCGTGGAGTGCCTGGCCGATCCCCTGCCAGCTGATACCCCGCCAAGACGTGAAGTGCCAGGCCAATCTCCCTGCCAACGCCTGGAGTGCAAGGCCGATCCCCCGCCAGCTGATACCCCGCCAAGACGTGAAGTGCCTGGCCAATCTACCTGCCAACGCCTGGAGTGCAAGGCCGATCCCCGTGCCGAGGCGTGGAGTGCCCAGCCGATTCCCCTGCCGACGCGTCGGCAAGGCCGATTCCCGTGCCGAGGCGTGGAGTGCCCAGCCGATTCCCCTTCCGACGCGTCGAGTGCCTAGCCGATTCCCCTGCCAGCTGATAACCCGTCTATAAATGATATACCTGCCCGATCTCAATGCCCAGGCCTGGGTGCCCGGCCGACCCCCTGCCAAGACCTGGAATGCCCGGCTAATCCCCTACCGAGGCGTGGAGAGGCCAGCCGATTTCCCTGCCGACCCGTGGAGTGCCTGGCCCAATTCCCTGCCAGCTGTGATACCCCGCCAAGACGTGAAGTGCCTGGCCAATCTCCCTGCCACCGCCTGGAGTGCCCGGCCGATCCCCCTGCCAAGACCTGGAGTGCCCGGCCGATCCCCCTACCGAGGCGTGGAGTGCCCAGCCGATTCCCCTTCCGACGCGTCGAGTGCCTAGCCGATTCCCCTGCCAGCTGATAACCCGTCAATAAATTATATACCTGCCCGATCTCCTGCCCAGGCCTGGAGTGCCCGGCCGAGCCCCTGCCAAGACCTGGAGTGCCCGCCTGGAGTGATCCCCTACCGAGGCGTGAAGAGGCCAGCCGATTTCCTGCCGACCCGTGGAGTGCCTGGCCAATTCCCTGCCAGCTGATACCCCGTCAAGACGTGAAGTGCCTGGCCAATCTCCTGCCACCGCCTGGAGTGCCCGGCCGATCCCCTACCGAGGCGTGGAGTGGCCAGCCGAGTCCCTACCGACCCGTAGAGTGCCTGGCCGATCCCCTGCCAGCTGATACCCCGCCAAGACGTGAAGTGCCTGGCCAATCTCCCTGCCAAAGCCTGGAGTGCAAGGCCGATCCCCGTGCCGAGGCGTGGAGTGCCCAGCCGATTCCTGCCGACGCGTCGAGTGCCTAGCCGATTCCCCTGCCAGCTGATAACCCCGTCAATAAATGATATACCTGCCCGATCTCCCTGCCCAGGCCTGGAGTGCCCGGCCGACCCCCTGCCAAGACCTGGAGTGCCCGGCTGATCCCCTACCGAGGCGTGAAGAGGCCAGCCGATTTCCCTGCCGACCCGTGGAGTGCCTGGCCAATTCCCTGCCAGCTGATACCCCCGCCAATACGTGAAGTGCCTGGCCAATCTTCCTGCCACCGCCTGGAGTGCCCGGCCGATCCCCCTGCCAAGACCTGGGTGCCCGGCCGATCCCCCTACCGATGCGTGGAGTGGCCAGCCGAGTTCCCTACCGACCCGTGGAGTGCCTGGCCGATCCCCTGCCAGCTGATACCCCGCCAAGACGTGAAGTGCCTGGCCAATCTCCCTGCCAACGCCTGGAGTGCAAGGCCGATCCCGCCAGCTGATGCCTCGCCAAGACGTGAAGTGCCCAATCTACCTGCCAACGCCTGGAGTGCAAGGCCGATCCCCGTGCCGAGGCGTGGAGTGCCCAGCCGATTCCCCTGTCGACGCGTCGGCAAGGCCGATTCCCGTGCCGAGGCGTGGAGTGCCCAGCCGATTCCCCTTCCGACGCGTCGAGTGCCTAGCCGATTCCCCTGCCAGCTGATAACCCGTCTATAAATGATATACCTGCCCGATCTCAATGCCCAGGCCTGGAGTGCCCGGCCGACCCCCCTGCCAAGACCTGGAATGCCCGGCTAATCCCCCTACCGAGGCGTGGAGAGGCCAGCCGATTTCCCTGCCGACCCGTGGAGTGCCTGGCCAATTCCCTGCCAGCTGTGATACCCCGCCAAGACGTGAAGTGCCTGGCCAATCTCCCTGCCACCGCCTGGAGTGCCCGGCCGATCCCCCTGCCAAGACCTGGAGTGCCCGGCCGATCCCCCTACCGAGGCGTGGAGTGCCCAGCGATTCCCCTGCCGACGCGTCGAGTGCCTAGCCGATTCCCCTGCCAGCTGATAACCCGTCAATAAATGATATACCTGCCCGATCTCCTGCCCAGGCCTGGAGTGCCCGGCCGATCCCCTACTGAGGCGTGGAGTGGCCAGCCGATTTCCCTGCCGACCCGTGGAGTGCCTGGCCAATTCCTGGCAGCTGATACCCCGCCAAGACGTGAAGTGCCTGGCCAATCTCCCTGCCGACGCGTCGAGTGCCTAGCCGATTCCCCTGCCAGCTGATAACCCGTCAATAAATGGTATACCTGCCCGATCTCCCTGCCCAGGCCTGGAGTGCCCGGCCGAGCCCCTGCCAAGACCTGGAATGCCCGCCTGGAGTGATCCCCCTACCGAGGCGTGAAGAGGCCAGCCGATTTCCTGCCGACCCGTGGAGTGCCTGGCCAATTCCTGCCAGCTGATACCCCGCCAAGACGTGAAGTGCCTGGCCAATCTCCCTGCCACCGCCTGGAGTGCCCGGCCGATCCCCTGCCAAGCTGATAACCCGTCAATAAATGATATACTTGCCCGATCTCCCTGCCCAGGCCTGGAGTGCCCGGCCGACCCCCTGCCAAGACCTGGAGTGCCCGCCTGGAGTGATCCCCCTACCGAGGCTTGAAGAGGCCAGCCGATTTCCCTGCCGACCCGTGGAGTGCCTGGCCAATTCCCTGCCAGCTGATACCCCGCCAACACGTGAAGTGCCTGGCCAATCTCCCTGCCACCGCCTGGAATGCCCGGCCGATCCCCTGCCAAGACCTGGAGTGCCCGGCCGATCACCCTACCGAGGCGTGGGTGGCCAGCCGAGTCCCCTACCGACCCGTGGAGTGCCTGGCCGATCCCCTGCCAGCTGATACCCCGCCAAGACGTGAAGTGCCTGGCCAATCTCCTGCCAACGCCTGGAGTGCAAGGCCGATCCCGTGCCGAGGCGTGGAGTGCCCAGCCGATTCCCCTGCCGACGCGTCGGCAAGGCCGATCCCCCTGCCGAGGCGTGGAGTGCCCAGCCGATTCCCCTGCCGACGCGTCGAGTGCCTAGCCGATTCCCCTGCCAGCTGATAACCCGTCTATAAATGATATACCTGCCCGATCTCAATGCCCAGGCCTGGTGTGCCCGGCCGACCCCCTTGCCAAGACCTGGAGTGCCTGGCTGATCCCCCTACCGAGGCGTGGAGAGGCCAGCCGATTTCCCTGCCGACCCGTGGAGTGCCAAGACGTGAAGTGCCTGGCCAATCTCCCTGCCAACGCCTGGAGTGCCCGGCCGATCCCTCTACCGAGGCGTGAAGTGGCCAGCCGAGTCCCCTACCGACCCGTGGAGTGCCTGGCCGATCCCCTGCCAGCTGATACCCCGCCAAGACGTGAAGTGCCTGGCCAATCTCCCTGCCAAAGCCTGGAGTGCAAGGCCAATCCCCGTGCCGAGGCGTGGAGTGCCCAGCCGATTCCCCTGCCGCCGCGTCGAGTGCCTAGCCGAATCCCCTGCCAGCTGATAACCCGTCTATAAATGATATACCTGCCCGATCTCCCTGCCCAGGCCTGGAGTGCCCGGCCGATCCCCTTCTGAGGCGTGGAGTGGCCAGCCGATTTCCCTGCCGACCCGTGGAATGCCTGGCCAATTCCCTGGCAGCTGATACCCCGCCAAGACGTGAAGTGCCTGGCCAATCTCCCTGCCACTGCCTGGAGTGCCCGGCCGATCCCCCTGCCAAGACCTGGAGTGCCCGGCCGATCCCCCTACCGAGGCGTGGAGTGGCCAGCCGAGTCCCCTACCGACTCGTGGAGTGCCTGGCCGATCCCCTGCCAGCTGATACCCCGCCAAGACGTGAAGTGCCCGGGCAATGTCCCTGCCAAAGCCTGGAGTGCAAGGCCGATCCCCGTGCCGAGGCGTGGAGTGCCCAGCCGATTCCCCTGCCGACGCGTCGTGTGCCTAGCCGATTCCCCTGCCAGCTGATAACCCGTCAATAAATGATATACCTGCCCGATCTCCTGCCCAGGCCTGGAGTGCCCGCCCGACCCCCTGCCAAGACCTGGAGTGCCCGGCTGATCCCCCTACCGAGACGTGGAGAGGCCAGCCGCTTTCCCTGCCGGCTGATACCCCGCCAAGACGTGAAGTGCCTGGCCAATCTCCCTGCCACCTCCTGGAGTGCCCGGCCGATCCCCCTGCCAAGACCTGGAGTGCCCGGCCGAAGTGCAAGGCCGATCCCAGTGCCGAGGCGTGGAGTGCCCAGCCGATTCCCCTGCCGACCCGTGGAGTGCCTGGCCAATTCCCTGCCAGCTGATACCCCGCCAAGACGTGAAGTGCCTGGCCAATCTCCCTGCCACCGCCTGGAGTGCCCGGCCGATCCCCCTGCCAAGACCTGGAGTGCCCGGCCGATCCCCCTACCGAGGCGTGAAGTGGCCAGCCGAGTCCCATACCGACCCGTGGAGTGCCTGGCCGATCCCCTGCCAGCTGATACCCCGCCAAGACGTGAAGTGCCTGGCCAATCTCCCTGCCAAAGCCTGGAGTGCAAGGCCAATCCCCGTGCCGAGGCGTGGAGTGCCCAGCCGATTCCCCTGCCGCCGCGTCGAGTGCCTAGCCGAATCCCCTGCCAGCTGATAACCCGTCAATAAATGATATACCTGCCCGATCTCCTTGCCCAGGCCTGGAGTGCCTGGCCGATCCCCCCTACTGAGGCGTGGAGTGGCCAGCCGATTTCCCTGCCGACCCGTGGAGTGCCTGGCCGACTCCCTGCCAGCTGATAGCCCGCCAAGACGTGAAGTGTCTGGCCAATCTCCCTGCCACCGCCTGGAGTGCCCGGCCGATCCCCCTACCGAGGCGTGAAGTGGCCAGCCGAGCCCCCTACTGACCCGTGGAGTGCCTGGCCGATCCCCTGCCAGCTGATACCATGCCAAGACGTGAAGTGCCTGGCCAATCTCCCTGCCTCCGCCTGGAGTGCCCGGCCGATCCCCCTGCCAAGACCTGGAGTGCCCGGCCGATCCCCCTACCGAGGCGTGGGTGGCCAGCCGAATCCCCTACCGACCCGTGGAGTGCCTGGCCGATCCCCTGCCAGCTGATACCCCGCCAAGACGTGAAGTGCCTGGCCAATCTCCCTGCCAACGCCTGGAGTGCAAGGCCGATCCCCGTGCCGAGGCGTGGAGTGGCCAGCCGATTCCCCTGCCGACGCGTCGGCAAGGACGATTCCCGTGCCGAGGCGTGGAGTGCCCAGCCGATTCCCCTGCCGACGCGTCGAGTGCCTAGCCGATTCCCCTGCCAGATGATAACCCGTCAATAAATGATATACCTGCCCGATCTCCCTGCCAAGGCCTGAAGTGCAAGGCCGATCCCCGTGCCGAGGCGTGGAGTGCCCAGCCGATTCCCCTGCCGACCCGTGGAGTGCCTGGCCAATTCCCTGCCAGCTGATACCCCGCCAAGACGTGAAGTGCCTGGCCAATCTCCCTGCCACCGCCTGGAGTACCCGGCCGATCCCCCTGCCAAGACCTGGAGTGCCCGGCCGATCCCCCTACCGAGGCATGACGTGGCCAGCCGAGTCCCATACCGACCCGTGGAGTGCCTGGCCGATCCCCTGCCAGCTGATACCCCGCCAAGACGTGAAGTGCCTGGCCAATCTCCCTGCCAAAGCCTGGAATGCAAGGCCGATCCCCGTGCCGAGGCGTGGAGTGCCCAGCCGATTCCCCTGCCGACGCGTCGAGTGCCTAGCCGATTCCCCTGCCAGCTGATAACCCGTCAATAAATGATATACCTGCCCGATCTCCCTGCCCAGGCCTGGAGTGCCCGGCCGATCCCCCTACTGAGGCGTGGAGTGGCCAGCCGATTTCCCTGCCGACCCGTGGAGTGCCTGGCCAATTCCCTGGCAGCTGATACCCCGCCAAGACGTGAAGTGCCTGGCCAATCTCCCTGCCACCGCCTGGAGTGCCCGGCCGATCCCCCTACCGAGGCGTGGAGTGGCCAGCCGAGTCCCCTACCGACCCGTGGAGTGCCTGGCCGATCCCCTGCCAGCTGATACCCCGCCAAGACGTGAAGTGCCTGGCCAATCTCCCTGCCAAAGCCTGGAGTGCAAGGCCGATCCCCGTGCCGAGGCGTGCAGTGCCCAGCCGATTCCCCTGCCGACGCGTCGAGTGCCTAGCCGAATCCGCTGCCAGCTGATAACCCGTCAATAAATGATATACCTGCCCGATCTCCCTGCCCAGGCCTGGAGTGCCCGGCCGATCCCCTACTGAGGCGTGGAGTGGCCAGCCGGTTTCCCTGCCGACCCGTGGAATGCCTGGCCAATTCCCTGGCAGCTGATATCCCGCCAAGACGTGAAGTGCCTGGCCAATCTCCCTGCCACCGCCTGGAGTGCCCGGCCGATCCCCCTGCCAAGACCTGGAGTGCCCGGCCGATCCCCCTACCGAGGCGTGGAGTGGCCAGCCGAGTCCCCTACCGACTCGTGGAGTGCCTGGCCGATCCCCTGCCAGCTGATACCCCGCCAAGACGTGAAGTGCCCGGCCAATCTCCCTGCCAAAGCCTGGAGTGCAAGGCCGATCCCCGTGCCGAGGCGTGGAGTGCCCAGCCGATTCCCCTGCCGACGCGTCGAGTGCCTAGCCGATTCCCCTGCCAGCTGATAACCCGTCAATAAATGATATACCTGCCCGATCTCCCTGCCCAGGCCTGGAGTGCCCGCCCGACCCCTGCCAAGACCTGGAGTGCCCGGCTGATCCCCTACCGAGACGTGGAGAGGCCAGCCGATTTCCCTGCCGGCTGATACCCCGCCAAGACGTGAAGTGCCTGGCCAATCTCCCTGCCACCGCCTGGAGTGCCCGGCCGATCCCCCTGCCAAGACCTGGAGTGCCCGGCCGATCCCCCTACCGAGGCGTGGAGTGGCCAGCCGAGTCCCCTACCGACCCGTGGAGTGCTTGGCCGATCCCCTGCCAGCTGATACCCCGCCAAGACGTGAAGTGCCTGGCCAATCTCCCTGCCAAAGCCTGGAGTGCAAGGCCGATCCCCGTGCCGAGGCGTGCAGTGCCCAGCCGATTCCCCTGCCGACGCGTCGAGTGCCTAGCCGAATCCGCTGCCAGCTGATAACCCGTCAATAAATGATATACCTGCCCGATCTCCCTGCCCAGGCCTGGAGTGCCCGGCCGATCCCCCTACTGAGGCGTGGAGTGGCCAGCCGATTTCCCTGCCGACCCGTGGAGTGCCTGGCCGACTCCCTGCCAGCTGATAGCCCGCCAAGACGTGAAGTGCCTGGCCAATCTCCCTGCCACCGCCTGGAGTGCCCGGCCGATCCCCCTACCGAGGCGTGGAAGTGGCCAGCCGAGCCCCTACTGACCCGTGGAGTGCCTGGCCGATCCCCTGCCAGCTGATACCATGCCAAGACGTGAAGTGCCTGGCCAATCTCCCTGCCACCGCCTGGAGTGCCCGGCCGATCCCCTGCCAAGACCTGGAGTGCCCGGCCGATCCCCCTACCGAGGCGTGGAGTGGCCAGCCGAATCCCCTACCGACCCGTGGAGTGCCTGGCCGATCCCCTGCCAGCTGATACCCCGCCAAGACGTGAAGTGCCTGGCCAATCTCCCTCCCAACGCCTGGAGTGCAAGGCCGATCCCCGTGCCGAGGCGTGGAGTGGCCAGCCGATTCCCCTGCCGACGCGTCGGCAAGGCCGATTCCCGTGCCGAGGCGTGGAGTGCCCAGCCGATTCCCCTGCCGACGCGTCGAGTGCCTAGCCGATTCCCCTGCCAGATGATAACCCGTCAATAAATGATATACCTGCCCGATCTCCCTGCCAAGGCCTGAAGTGCAAGGCCGATCCCCGTGCCGAGGCGTGGAGTGCCCAGCCGATTCCCCTGCCGACCCGTGGAGTGCCTGGCCAATTCCTGCCAGCTGATACCCCGCCAAGACGTGAAGTGCCTGGCCAATCTCCCTGCCACCGCCTGGAGTGCCCGGCCGATCCCCCTGCCAAGACCTGGAGTGCCCGGCCGATCCCCCTACCGAGGCGTGAAGTGGCCAGCCGAGTCCCATACCGACCCGTGGAGTGCCTGGCCGATCCCCTGCCAGCTGATACCCCGCCAAGACGTGAAGTGCCTGGCCAATCTCCCTGCCAAAGCCTGGAGTGCAAGGCCGATCCCCGTGCCGAGGCGTGGAGTGCCTGGCCGACTCCCTGCCAGCTGATAGCCCGCCAAGACGTGAAGTGCCTGGCCAATCTCCCTGCCACCGCCTGGAGTGCCCGGCCGATCCCCCTACCGAGGCGTGAAGTGTCTCGGTAGGCGTCTACCGAGGCGTGAGTGCCTGGCCGATCCCCTGCCAGCTGATACCCCGCCAAGACGTGAAGTGCCTGGCCAATCTACCTGCCAACGCCTGGAGTGCAAGGCCGATCCCCGTGCCGAGGCGTGGAGTGGCCAGCCGATTCCCCTGCCGACGCATCGGCAAGGCCGATTCCCGTGCCGAAGCGTGGAGTGCCCAGCCGATTCCCCTGCCGACGCGTCGAGTGCCTAGCCGATTCCCCTGCCAGCTGATAACCCGTCTATAAATGATATACCTGCCCGATCTCAATGCCCAGGCCTGGAGTGCCCGGCCGACCCCCCTGCCAAGACCTGGAGTGCCCGGCTGATCCCCCTACCAAAGCGTGGAGAGGCCAGCCGATTTCCCTGCCGACCCGTGGAGTGCCTGGCCAATTCCCTGCCAGCTGTGATACCCCGCCAAGACGTGAAGTGCCTGGCCAATCTCCCTGACACCGCCTGGAGTGCCCGGCCGATCCCCCTGCCAAGACCTGGAGTGCCCGGCCGATCCCCCTACCGAGGCGTGAAGTGGCCAGCCGAGTCCCATACCGACCCTTGGAGTGCCTGGCCGATCCCCTGCCAGCTGATACCCCGCCAAGACGTGAAGTGCCTGGCCAATCTCCCTGCCAAAGCCTGGAGTGCAAGGCCGATCCCCGTGCCGAGGCGTGCAGTGCCCAGCCGATTCCCCTGCCGACGCGTCGAGTGCCTAGCCGAATCCGCTGCCAGCTGATAACCCGTCAATAAATGATATACCTGCCCGATCTCCCTGCCCAGGCCTGGAGTGCCCGGCCGATCCCCTACTGAGGCGTGGAGTGGCCAGCCGATTTCCCTGCCGACCCGTGGAGTGCCTGGCCAATTCCTGGCAGCTGATACCCCGCCAAGACGTGAAGTGCCTGGCCAATCTCCCTGCCACCGCCTGGAGTGCCCGGCCGATCCCCCTGCCAAGGCCTGGAGTGCCCGGCCGATCCCCCTACCGAGGCGTGGAGTGGCCAGCCGAGTCCCCTACCGACCCGTGGAGTGCCTGGCCGATCCCCTGCCAGCTGATACCCCGCCAAGACGTGAAGTGCCTGGCCAATCTCCCTGCCAAAGCCTGGAGTGCAAGGCCGATCCCCGTGCCGAGGCGTGGAGTGCCCAGCCGATTCCCATGCCGACGTGTCGAGTGCCTAGCCGATTCCCCTGCCAGCTGATAACCCGTCAATAAATAATATACCTGCCCGATCTCCCTGCCCAGGCCTGGAGTGCCCGGCCGATCCCCCTACTGAGGCGTGGAGTGGCCAGCCGATTTCCTGCCGACCCGTGGAGTGCCTGTCCAATTCCCTGGCAGCTGATACCCCGCCAAATTCGTGAAGTGCCTGGCCAATCTCCCTGCCACCGCCTGGAGTGCCCGGCCGATCCCCCTACCGAGGCGTGGAGTGGCCAGCCGAGTCCCCTACCGACCCGTGGAGTGCCTGGCCGATCCCCTGCCAGCTGATACCCCGCCAAGACGTGAAGTGCCTGGCCAATCTCCCTGCCAAAGCCTGGAGTGCAAGGCCGATCCCCGTGCCGAGGCGTGGAGTGCCCAGCCGATTCCCTGCCGACGCGTCGAGTGCCTAGCCGATTCCCCTGCCAGCTGATAACCCGTCAATAAATGATATACCTGCCCGATCTCCCTGCCCAGGCCTGGAGTGCCCGGCCGACCCCCTGCCAAGACCTGGAGTGCCCGGCTGATCCCCCTACCGAGGCGTGAAGAGGCCAGCCGATTTCCCTGCCGACCCGTGGAGTGCCTGGCCAATTCCCTGCCAGCTGATACCCCGCCAAGACGTGAAGTGCCTGGCCAATCTCCCTGCCACCGCCTGGAGTGCCCGGCCGATCCCCCTGCCAAGACCTGGAGTGCCCGGCCGATCCCCCTACCGAGGCGTGAAGTGGCCAGCCGAGTCCCATACCGACCTGTGGAGTGTCTGGCAGATCCCATGCCAGCTGATACCCCGCCAAGACGTGAAGTGCCTGGCCAATCTCCCTGCCAAAGCCTGGAGTGCAAGGCCGATCCCCGTGCCGAGGCGTGGAGTGCCCAGCCGATTCCCCTGCCGACGCGTCGAGTGCCTAGCCGAATCCGCTGCCAGCTGATAACCCGTCAATAAATGATATACCTGCCCGATCTCCCTGCCCAGGCCAGGAGTGCCCGGCCGATCCCCCTACTGAGGCGTGGAGTGGCCAGCCGATTTCCCTGCCGACCCGTGGAGTACCTGGCCAATTCCCTGGCAGCTGATACCCCGCCAAGACGTGAAGTGCCTGGCCAATCTCCCTGCCACCGCCTGGTGTGCCCGGCCGATCCCCCTACCGAGGCGTGGAGTGGCCAGCCGAGTCCCCTACCGACCCGTGGGGTGCCTGGCCGATCCCCTGCCAGCTGATACCCCGCCAAGACGTGAAGTGCCTGGCCAATCTCCCTGCCAAAGCCTGGAGTGCAAGGCCGATCCCCGTGCCGAGGCGTGGAGTGCCCAGCCGATTCCCCTGCCGACGCGTCGAGTGCCTAGCCGATTCCCCTGCCAGCTGATAACCCGTCAATAAATGATATACCTGCCCGATCTCCTGCCCAGGCCTGGAGTGCCCGGCCGACCCCCTGCCAAGACCTGGAGTGCCCGGCTGATCCCCCTACCGAGGCGTGCAGAGGCCAGCCGATTTCCCTGCCAACCCGTGGAGTGCCTGGCCAATTCCCTGCCAGCTGATACCCCGCCAAGACGTGAAGTGCCTGGCCAATCACCCTGCCACCGCCTGGAGTGCCCGGCCGATCCCCCTGCCAAGACCTGGAGTGCCCGGCCGATCCCCCTACCGAGGCGTGGAGTGCCCAGCCGATTCCCCTGCCGACGCGTCGAGTGCCTAGCCGAATCCGCTGCCAGCTGATAACCCGTCAATAAATGATATACCTGCCCGATCTCCCTGCCCAGGCCTGGAGTGCCCGGCCGATCCCCCTACTGAGGCGTGGAGGGGCCAGCCGATTTCCCTGCCGACCCGTGGAGTGCCTGGCCAATTCCCTGGCAGCTGATACCCCGCCAAGACGTGAAGTGCCTGGCCAATCTCCCTGCCACCGCCTGGAGTGCCCGGCCGATCCCCTGCCAAGACCTGGAGTGCCCGGCCGATCCCCCTACCGAGGCGTGGAGTGCCCAGCCGATTCCCTGCCGACGCGTCTAGTGCCTAGCCGATTCCCCTGCCAGCTGATAACCAGTCAATAAATGATATACCTGCCCGATCTCCCTGCCCAGGCCTGGAGTGCCCGGCCGATCCCCTACTGAGGCGTGGAGTGGCCAGCCGATTTCCCTGCCGACCCGTGGAGTGCCTTGCCAATTCCTGGCAGCTGATACCCCGCCAAGACGTGAAGTGCCTGGCCAATCTCCCTGCCACCGCCTGGAGTGCCCGGCCGATCCCCTGCCAAGACCTGGAGTGCCCGGCCGATCCCCTACCGAGGCGTGGAGTGGCCAGCCGAGTCCCTTACCGACCCGTGGAGTGCTTGGCCGATCCCTTGCCAGCTGATACCCCGCCAAGACGTGAAGTGCCTGGCCAATCTCCCTGCCAAAGCCTGGAGTGCAAGGCCGATCCCCGTGCCGAGGCGTTGGGTGCCCAGCCGATTCCCCTGCCGACGCGTCGAGTGCCTAGCCGATTCCCCTGCCAGCTGATAACCAGTCAATAAATGATATACCTGCCCGATTTCCCTGCCCAGGCCTGGAGTGCCCGGCCGAACCCCTGGCAAGACCTGGAGTGCCCGCCTGGAGTGATCCCCCTACCGAGACGTGAAGAGGCCAGCCGATTTCCCTGCCGACCCGTGGAGTGCCTGGCCAATTCCCTGCCAGCTGATACCCCGCCAAGACGTGAAGTGCCCGGCCAATCTCCCTGCCACCGCCTGGAGTGCCCGGCCGATCCCCTGCCAAGCTGATAACCCGCCAATAAATGATATACTTGCCCGATCTCCCTGCCCAGGCCTGGGTGCCCGGCCGACCCCCTGCCAAGACCTGGAGTGCCCGCCTGGAGTGATCCCTTACCGAGGCGTGAAGAGGCCAGCCGATTTCCCTGCCGACCTGTGGGTGCCTGGCCAATTCCCTGCCAGCTGATACCTTGCCAAGACGTGAAGTGCCTGGCCAATCTCCCTGCCACCGCCTGGAGTGCCCGGCCGATCCCCTGCCAAGACCTGGAGTGCCCGGCCGATCACCCTACCGAGGCGTGGAGTGGCCGAGTCCCCTACCGACCCGTGGAGTGCCTGGCCGATCCCCTGCCAGCTGATACCCCGCCAAGACGTGAAGTGCCTGGCCAATCTCCCTGCCAACGCCTGGAGTGCAAGGCCGATCCCCGTGCCGAGGCGTGGAGTGCCCAGCCGATTCCCTGCCGACGCGTCGAGTGCCCGTGCAAGGCCGATCCCCGTGCCGAGGCGTGGAGTGCCCAGCCGATTCCCCTGCCGACGCGTCGGCAAGGCCCATCCCCCTGCCGAGGCGTGGAGTGCCCAGCCGATGCCCTGCCGACGCGTCGAGTGCCTAGCCGATTCCCTGCCAGCTGATAACCCGTCTATAAATGATAGACCTGCCCGATCTCAATGCCCAGGCCTGGAGTGCCCGGCCGACCCCCTTGCCAAGACCTGGAGTGCCCGGCTGATCCCCCTACCGAGGCGTGGAGAGGCCAGCCGATTTCCCTGCCGACCCGTGGAGTGCCTGGCCAATTCCCTACCAGCTGTGATACCCCGCCAAGACGTAAAGTGCCTGGCCAATCTCCCTGCCACCGCCTGGAGTTCCCGGCCGATCCCTGCCAAGACCTGGGTGCCCGGCCGATCCCTTTACCGAGGCGTGAAGTGGCCAGCCGAGTCCCCTACCGACCCGTGGAGTGCCTGGCCGAACCCCTGCCAGCTGATACCCCGCCAAGACGTGAAGTGCCTGGCCAATCTCCCTGCCAAAGCCTGGAGTGCAAGGCCGATCCCCGTGCCGAGGCGTGGAGTGCCCAGCCGATTCCCCTGCCGACGCGTCGAGTGCCTAGCCGAATCCCCTGCCAGCTGATAACCCGTCAATAAATGATATACCTGCCCGATCTCCCCTGCCCAGGCCTGGAGTGCCCGGCCGATCCCCCTTCAGAGGCGTGGGTGGCCAGCCGATTTCCCTGCCGACCCGTGGAATGCCTGGCCAATTCCCTGGCAGCTGATACCCCGCCAAGACGTGAAGTGCCTGGCCAATCTCCCTGCCACCGCCTGGAGTGCCCGGCCGATCCCCTGCCAAGACCTGGAGTGCCCGGCCGATCCCCCTACCGAAACGTGGAGTAGCCAGCCGATTTCCCTGCCGACCCGTGGAGTGCCTGGCCAATTCCCTGCCAGCTGATACCCCGCCAAGACGTGAAGTGCCCGGCCAATCTCCCTGCCAAAGCCTGGAGTGCAAGGCCGATCCCCGTGCCGAGGCGTGGAGTGCCCAGCCGATTCCCTGCCGACGCGTCGAGTGCCTAGCCGATTCCCCTGCCAGCTGATAACCCGTCAATAAATGATATACCTGCCCAGGCCTGGAGTGCCCGGCCGATCCCCTACTGAGGCGTGGGTGGCCAGCCGATTTCCCCTGCCGACCCGTGGAATGCCTGGCCAATCCCCTGCCAGCTGATACCCCGCCAAGACGTGAAGTGCCTGGCCAATCTCCCTGCCAGAGCCTGGAGTGCAAGGCCGATCCCCGTGCCGAGGCGTGGAGTGCCCAGCCGATTCCCCTGCCGACGCGTCGAGTGCCTAGCCGAATCCCCTGCCAGCTGATAACCCGTCAATAAATGATATACCTGCCCGATCTCCCTGCCCAGGCCTGGGTGCCCGCCCGACCCCCTGCCAAGACCTGGAGTGCCCGGCTGATCCCCTACCGAGACGTGGGAGGCCAGCCGATTTCCTGCCGACCCGTGGAATGCCTGGCCAATTCCCTGGCAGCTGATACCCCGCCAAGACGTGAAGTGCCTGGCCAATCTCCCTGCCACCGCCTGGAGTGCCCGACCGATCCCCCTGCCAAGACCAACGCCTGGAGTGCACGGCCGATCCCCCTGCCGAGGCGTGGAGTGCCCAGCCGATTCCCCTGCCGACGCGTCGAGTGCCTAGCCAAATCCCTGCGAGCTGATAACCCGTCAATAAATGATATAACTGCCCGATCTCCCTGTCAACGCCTGGAAAGCATGGCCGATCCCCTGCCGAGGCGTGGAGTGCCCAGCCGATCCCCCTACCGAGGCGTGGAGAGGCCAGCCGATTTCCCTGCCGACCCGTGGAGTGCCTGGCCGACTCCCTGCCAGCTGATAGCCCGCCAAGACGTGAAGTGCCTGGCCAATCTCCCTGCCACCGCCTGGAGTGCCCGGCCGATCCCCTTCCAAGACCTAGAGTGCCCGGCCGATCCCCCTACCGAGGCGTGGAGTGGCCAGCCGATTTTTCTGCCGACCGTGGAGTGCCTGGCCGACTCCCTGCCAGCTGATAGCCCGCCAAGACGTGAGTGCCTGGCCAATCTTCCTGCCAACGCCTGGTGTGCCCGGCCGATCCCTCTGCCAAGGCCTGAAGTGCCCGGCCGATCCCTCTACCGAGGCGTGGAGTGGCCAGCCGATTCCCCTGCCGACCCGTGGAGTGCCTGGACAATTCCCTGCCAGCTGATACCCCCGCCAATACGTGAAGTTCCTGGCCAAGCTCCCTGCCATCGCCTGGAGTGCCCGGCCGATCCACAACCGAGGTGGGAGTGCCAAGCCGTTTTCCCTGCAAGCTGATACCTCTACCGAGACGTGAAGGGCCTAGCCGATTCCTGCCAGCTGATACCACGCCATTACCGCCGCCGGCCTATCCCCCTATCGAGGCGTGGAGTGGCCAGCCGAGTCCCCTACCGACCCGTGGAGTGCCTGGCCGATCCCCTGCCAGCTGATACCCCGCCAAGACGTGAAGTGCCTGGCCAATCTCCTGCCAAAGCCTGGAGTGCCCAGCCAATTCCCCTGCCGACGCGTCGAGTGCCTCGCCGAATCCCCTGCCAGCTGATAACCCGTCAATAAATGATATACCTGCCCAGGCCTGCCCAAGCCTGGAGTGCCCGGCCGATCCCCCTACTGAGGCGTGGGTGGCCAGCCGATTTCCCTGCCGACCCGTGGGTGCCTGGCCAATTCCCTGGCAGCTGATACCCCGCCAAGACGTGAAGTGCCTGGCCAATCTCCCCTGCCACCGCCTGGAGTGCCCGGCCGATCCCCTGCCAAGACCTGGAGTGCCCGGCCGATCCCCCTACCGAGGCGTGGAGTGGCCAGCCGAGTCCCCTACCGACCCGTGGAGTGCCTGGCCGATCCCCTGCCATCTGATACCCCGCCAAGACGTGAAGTGCCTGGCCAATCTCCCTGCCACCGCCTGGAGTGCCCGGCCGATCCCCCTGCCAAGACCTGGAGTGCCCGGCCGATCCCCCTACCGAGGCGTGGAGTGGCCCAGCCGATTTTCTGCCGACCCGTGGAGTGCCTGGCCGACTCCCTGCCAGCTGATAGCCCGCCAAGACGTGAAGTGCCTGGCCAATCTCCCTGCCACCGCCTGGAGTGCCCGGCCGATCCCCTGCCAAGACCTGGAGTGCCCGGCCGATCCCCTACCGAGGCGTGGGTGGCCAGCCGATTTTCTGCCGACCCGTGGGTGCCTGGCCGACTCCCTGCCAGCTGATAGCCCGCCAAGACGTGAAGTGCCTGGCCAATCTTCCTGCCAACGCCTGGTGTGCCCGGCCGATCCCTCTGCCAAGGCCTGAAGTGCCCGGCCGATCCCTCTACCGAGGCGTGGAGTGGCCAGCCGATTCCCCTGCCGACCCGTGGAGTGCCTGGACAATTCCCTGCCAGCTGATACCCCGCCAATACGTGAAGTTCCTGGCCAAGCTCCTGCCATCGCCTGGAGTGCCCGGCCGATCCACAACCGAGGTGGGAGTGCCAAGCCGTTTTCCTGCAAGCTGATACCTCTACCGAGACGTGAAGGGCCTAGCCGATTCCCTGCCAGCTGATACCACGCCATTACCGCCGCCGGCCTATCCCCCTATCGAGGCGTGGAGTGGCCAGCCGAGTCCCCTACCGACCCGTGGAGTGCCTGGCCGATCCCCTGCCAGCTGATACCCCGCCAAGACGTGAAGTGCCTGGCCAATCTCCTGCCAAAGCCTGGAGTGCCCAGCCAATTCCCCTGCCGACGCGTCGAGTGCCTCGCCGAATCCCCTGCCAGCTGATAACCCGTCAATAAATGATATACCTGCCCAGGCCTGCCCAGGCCTGGAAAGCCCGGCCGATCCCCCTACTGAGGCGTGGGTGGCCAGCCGATTTCCCTGCCGACCCGTGGAGTGCCTGGCCAATTCCTGGCAGCTGATACCCCGCCAAGACGTGAAGTGCCTGGCCAATCTCCCTGCCACCGCCTGGAGTGCCCGGCCGATCCCCCTGCCAAGACCTGGAGTGCCGGCCGATCCCCTACCGAGGCGTGGGTGGCCAGCCGAGTCCCCTACCGACCCGTGGAGTGCCTGGCCGATCCCCTGCCATCTGATACCCCGCCAAGACGTGAAGTGCCTGGCCAATCTCCCTGCCACCGCCTGGAGTGCCGGCCGATCCCCTGCCAGGACCTGGGTGCCCCGGCCGATCCCCTACCGAGGCGTGGAGTGCCCAGCCCATTCCTGCCGACGCGTCGAGTGCCTAGCCGAATCCCCTACCAGCTGATAACCCGTCAATAAATGATATACCTGCCCGATCTCTCTGCCCAGGCCTGGAGTGCCCGGCCGATCCCCTACCGACCCGTGGAGTGCCTGGCCGATCCCTGCCAGCTGATACCCCGCCAAGACGTGAAGTGCCTGGCCAATCTCCCTGCAAAGCCTGGGTGCCCAGCCAATTCCCCTGCCGACGCGTCGAGTGCCTCGCCGAATCCCCTGCCAGCTGATAACCCGTCAATAAATGATATACCTGCCCAGGCCTGCCCAAGCCTGGGTGCCCGGCCGATCCCCCTACTGAGGCGTGGAGTGGCCAGCCGATTTCCCTGCCGACCGTGGAGTGCCTGGCCAATTCCCTGGCGGCTGATGCCCCGCCAAGACGTGAAGTGCCTGGCCAATCTCCCTGCCACCGCCTGGGTGCCCGGCCGATCCCCTGCCAAGACCTGGAGTGCCCGGCCGATCCCTACCGAGGCGTGGGTGGCCAGCCGAGTCCCCTACCGACCCGTGGAGTGCCTGGCCAATTCCTGGCAGCTGATACCCCGCCAAGACGTGAAGTGCCTAGCCAATCTCCCTGCCACCGCCTGGAGTGCCCGGTCGATCCCCCTGCCAAGACCTGGAGTGCCGGCTGATCCCCTACCGAGGCGTGGAGAGGCCAGCCGATTTCCCTGCCGACCCGTGGAGTGCCTGGCCGACTCCCTGCCAGCTGATAGCCCGCCAAGACGTGAAGTGCCTGGCCAATCTCCCTGCCACCACCTGGAGTGCCCGGCCGATCCCCCTGCCAAGACCTGGAGTGCCCGGCCGATCCCCCTGCCGAGGCGTGGAGTGGCCAGCCGATTTTCCTGCCGACCCGTGGAGTGCCTGGCCGACTCCTGCCAGCTGATAGCCCGCCAAGACGTGAAGTGCCTGGCCAATCTTACTGCCAACGCCTGGTGTGCCCGGCCGATCCCCCTACCGAGGCGTGGAGTGGCCAGCCGATTCCCCTGCCGACCCGTGGAGTGCCTGGCCAATTCCTGCCAGCTGATACCCCGCCAATACGTGAAGTGCCTGGCCAATCTCCCTGCCAACGCCTGGGTGCAAGGCCGATCCCCTACCGAGGCGTGGAGTGCCCAGCCGATTCCCCTGCCGACGCGTCGAGTGCCTAGCCGATTCCCCTGCCAGCTGATACCCCGCCAAGACGTGAAGTGCCTGGCCAATTTCCCTTCCACCGCCTGGAGTGCCCGGCCGATCCCCTGCCAAGACCTGGGTGCCCGGCCGATCCCCCTACCGAGGCGTGGGTGCCCAGCCCATTCCCCTGCCGACGCGTCGAGTGCCTAGCCGAATCCCTGCCAGCTGATAACCCGTCAATAAATGATATACCTGCCCGATCTCTCTGCCCAGGCCTGGGTGCCCGGCCGTTCCCCTGCCAAAACCTGGAGTGCCCGGCCGATCCCCTCTACCGAGGCGTGGGTGGCCAGCCAATTTTCCTGCCGACCCGTGGAGTGCCTGGCCGACTCCCTGCCGGCTGATACCCCCGCCAAGACGTGAAGTGCCTGGCCAATCTCCCTGCCAAAGCCTGGAGTGCAAGGCCGATCTCCGTGCCGACCCGTGGATTGCCTGGACAATTCCCTGCCAGCTGATAACCCCGCCAAGACGTGAAGTGCCTGGCCAATCTCCCTGCCACCGCCTGGAGTGCCCGGCCGATCCCCCTGCCAAGACCTAGAGGTGCCCGGCCGATCCCCTACCGGGGCGTGGAGAGGCCATCCGATTTCCTGCCGACCCGTGGGTGCCTGGCCAATTCCTGCCAGCTGATACCCCGCTAAGACGTGAAGTGCCTGCCCAATCTCCCTGCCACCGCCTGGGTGCCCGGCCGATTCCCCTGCCAAGACCTGGAGTGCCCGGCCGATCCCCCTACCGAGGCGTGAGTGGCAAGCCGAGTCCCCTACCGACCCGTGGAGTGCCTGCCCGATCCCCTGCCAGCTGATACCCCGCCAAGACGTGAAGTGCCTGGCCAATTTCCCTGCCACCGCCTGGAGTGCCCGGCCGATCCCCCTGCCAGGACCTGGGTGCCCGGCCGATCCCCTACCGAGGCGTGAAGTGGCAAGCCGAGTCCCCTACCGACCCGTGGAGTGCCTGCCCGATCCCTGCTAGCTGATACCCGCCAAGACGTGAAGTGCCTGGCCAATTTCCCTGCCACCGCCTGGAGTGCCCGGCCGATCCCCCTGCCAAGACCTGGAGTGCCTGGCCGATCCCCTGCCAGCTGATACCCCGCCAAGACGTGAAGTGCCTGGCCAATCTCCCCTGCCAAAGCCTGGAGTGCCCGGCCGATCCCCGTGCCGAGGCGTGGGTGCCCAGCCGATTACCCTGCCGACCGTCGAGTGCCTAGCCGAATCCCTGCCAGCTGATAACCCGTCAATAAATGATATACCTGCCCGATCTCCCTGCCCAGGCCTGGAGTGCCCGGCCGATCCCCTACTGAGGCGTGGAGTGGCCAGCCGATTTCCCTGCCGACCCGTGGAGTGTCTGGCCGATCCCCTGCCAGCTGATACCCCGCCAAGACGTGTGAAGTGCCTGGCCAATCTCCCTGCCAAAGCCTGGGTGCAAGGCCGATCCCCGTGCCGAGGCGTGGGTGCTCAGCCGATTCCCCTGCCGACGCGTCGAGTGCCTAGCCGATTCCCTGCCAGCTGATAACCCTCAATAAATGATATATCTGCCCGATCTCCCTGCCCAGGCCTGGAGTGCCCGGTCGACCCCCTGCCAAGACCTGGGTGCCCGGCTGATCCCCTACCGAGGCGTGGAGGCCAGCCGATTTCCCTGCCGACTCCCAGGGCCAAGGACGTGAAGTGCCTGGCCAATCTCCCTGCCACCGCCTGGGTGCCCGGCCGATCCCCCTGCCAACACCTGGAGTGCCCGGCCGATCCCCTACCGAGGCGTGGAGAGGCCAGCCGATTTCCTGCCGACCCGTGGAGTGCCTGGCCAATTCCCTGCCAGCTGATACCCCGCCAAGACGTGAAGTGCCTGGCCAATCTCCCTGCCACCGCCTAGAGTGCCGGCCGATCCCCCTGCCAAGACCTGGGTGCCCGGCCGATCCCCCTACCGAGGCGTGGAGAGGCCAGCCGATTTCCCTGCCGACCCGTGGAGTGCCTGGCCAATTCCCTGCCAGCTGATACCCCGCCAAGACGTGAAGTGCCTGCCCAATCTCCCTGCCAACGCCTAGAGTGCCCGGCCGATCCGCTGCCGGAGACCTGGGTGCCCGGCCGATCCCCTACCGAGGCGTGAAGTGGCA
>JAECXV010000175.1:0-324374 GCA_018153235.1 Drosophila malerkotliana malerkotliana
GTGCATGGCCGATCCCCTGCCTGCTGATAACCCGCCAATAGAAGTGCCTCGATGATCTCCCTGCCAAGGCCTGAAGTGCCTGGCCGATCTCCCTGCCAAGGCTAGCCCGGTCGATCCCCATGCCGAGGCGTGAGTGCCCAGCCGATTCCCCTGCCGACGCGTGGAGTGCCTAGCCGATTCCCTGCCAGCTGATAACCCGCCAATACGTGAAGTGCGTGGCCGATCTCCCTGCCAAGGCCTGGAGTGCCCAGACGATCCCCTGCCGACGCGTGGAGTGCTTACCGATCCTCTGCCAGCTGATAACCCGCCAATACGTGAAGTGCCTGGCCGATCTCCCTGGCAAGGCCTGGGTGCGGTCGATCCCCATGCCGAGGCGTGGAGTGCCTGGCCGATCCCCTGCCTGCTGATATCCCGCCAATACGTGAAGTGCCTGGCCGATCTCCCTGCCAAGGCCTGAAGTGCCTGGCCGATCTCCCTGCCAAGGCCTGGAGTGCCTGGTCGATCCCCATGCCGAGGCGTGAAGTGCCCAGCCGATTCTCCTGCCGACGCGTGGAGTGCCTAGCCGATTTCCCCTGCCAGCTGATAACCCGCCCAATACGTGAAGTGCGTGGCCGATCTCCCTGCCAAGGCCTGGAGTGCCCAGACGATTCCTCTGCCGACGCGTGGAGTGCTTGGCCGATCCCCTGCCAGCTGATAACCCGCCAATACGTGAAGTGCCTGGCCGATCTCCCTGCCAAGGCCTGAAGTGCCTGGCCGATCTCCCTGCCAAGGCCTGGAGTGCCCAGACGATTCCCCTGCCGACGCGTGGAGTGCTTGGCCGATCCCTGCCAGCTGATAACCCGCCAATACGTGAAGTGCCGGGCCGATCTCCCTGGCAAGGCCTGGAGTGCCCGGTCGATCCCCATGCCGAGGCGGGAGTGCCCAGCCGATTCCCCTGCCGACGCGTGGAGTGTCTAGCCGATTCCCCTGCCAGCTGATAACCCGCCAATACGTGAAGTGCTGGCCAATCTCCCTGCCAAGGCCTGGAGTGCGCGGTCGATCCCATGCCGAGACGTGGAGTGCCCAGCCAATTCCCCTGCCGACGCGTGGAGTGCCTAGCCGATTCCCCCTGCCAGCTGATAACCCGCCAATACGTGAAGTGCCTGGCCGATCTCCCCCTGCCAAGGCCTGGGTGCCCAGACGATTCCCCTGCCGACGCGTGGAGTGCATGGCCGATCCCCTGCCTGCTGATAACCCGCCAATACGTGAAGTGCCTGGCCGATCTCCCTGCCAAGGCATGAAGTGCCTGGCCGATCTCCTGCCAAGGCCTGGAGTGCCCAGACGATTCCCCTGCCGACGCGTGGAGTGCTTGGCCGATCCCCTGCCAGCTGATAACCCGCCAATACGTGAAGTGCCTGGCCGATCTCCTGCCAAGGCCTGGGTGCCCGGTCGATCACCATGCCGAGGCGTGGGTGCCCAGCCGATCCCTGCCGACGCGTGGGTGCCTAGCCGATTCCCCTGCCAGCTGATAACCCGCCAATACGTGAAGTGCCTGGCCGATCTCCCCTGCCAAGGCCTGGGTGCCCAGACGATTCCCCCTGCCGACGCGTGGAGTGCATGGCCGATCCCCTGCCTGCTGATAACCCGCCAAACGTGAAGTGCCTGGCCGATCTCCTGCCAAGGCCTGAAGTGCCTGGCCGATCTCCTGCCAAGGCCTGGAGTGCCCGGTCGATCCCCATGCCGGGGCGTGGAGTGCCCAGCCGATTCCCCTGCCGACGCGTGGAGTGCCTAGCCGATTCCCCTGCCAGCTGATAACCCGCCAATACGTGAAGTGCGTGGCCGATCTCCCCTGCCAAGGCCTGGAGTGCCCAGACGATTCCCCTGCCGACGCGTGGAGTGCTTGGCTGATCCCCTGCCAGCTGATAACCCGCCAATACGTGAAGTGCCTGGCCGATCTCCTGGCAAGGCCTGGAGTGCCCGGTCGATCCCCATGCCGAGGCGTGGAGTGCTTGGCCGATCCCCTGCCTGCTGATATCCCGCCAATACGTGAAGTGCCTGGCCAATCTCCCTGCCAAGGCCTGGAGTGCGCGGTCGATCCCCATGCCGAGGCGTGGAGTGCTTGGCCGATCCCCTGCCTGCTGATATCCCGCCAATACGTGAAGTGCCTGGCCGATCTCCCTGCCAAGGCCTGAAGTGCCTGGCCGATCTCCCTGCCAAGGCCTGGAGTGCCCGGTCGATCCCCATGCCGAGGCGTGAAGTGCCCAGCCGATTCCCCCTGCCGACGCGTGGAGTGCCTAGCCGATTCCCCTGCCAGCTGATAACCCGCCAATACGTGAAGTGCGTGGCCGATCTCCTTCCAAGGCCTGGAGTGCCCAGACGATTCCTCTGCCGACGCGTGGAGTGCTTGCCAAGGCCTGGAGTGCCCAGACGATTCCCCTGCCGACGCGTGGAGTGCTTGGCCGATCCCCTGCCAGCTGATAACCCGCCAATACGTGAAGTGCCTGGCCGATCTCCTTGGCAAGGCCTGGAGTGCCCGGTCGATCCCCATGCCGAGGCGTGGAGTGCCCAGCCGATTCCCCTGCCGACGCGTGGAGTGCCTAGCCGATTCCCCTGCCAGCTGATAACCCGCCAATACGTGAAGTGCCTGGCCAATCTCCCTGCCAAGGCCTGGAGTGCGCGGTCGATCACCATGCCGAGGCGTGGAGTGCTTGGCCGATCCCCTGAATGCTGATATCCCGCCAATACGTGAAGTGCCTGGCCGATCCCCCTGCCAAGGCCTGAAGTGCCTGGCCGATCTCCCTGCCAAGGCCTGGAGTGCCCGGTCGATCCCCATGCCGAGGCCTGGAGTGCCCAGACGATTCCCCTGCCGACGCGTGGAGTGCTTGGCCGATCCCCTGCCAGCTGATAACCCGCCAATACGTGAAGTGCCTGGCCGATCTCCCTGGCAAGGCCTGGAGTGCCCGGTCGATCCCCATGCCGAGGCGTGGAGTGCCCAGCCGATTCCCCCTGCCGACGCGTGGAGTGCCTAGCCGATTCCCCTGCCAGCTGATAACCCGCCAATACGTGAAGTGCCTGGCCAATCTCCCTGCCAAGGCCTGGAGTGCGCGGTCGATCCCCATGCCGAGACGTGGAGTGCCCAGCCAATTCCCTGCCGACGCGCGTGGAGTGCCTAGCCGACTCTTCTGCCAGCTGATAACCCGCCAATACGTGAAGTGCCTGGCCAATCTCCCTGCCAAGGCCTTGAGTGCGCGGTCGATCCCCATGCCGAGGCGTGGAGTGCCCAGCCGATTCCCCTGCCGACGCGTGGAGTGCCTAGCCGATTCTACTGCCAGCTGATAACCCGCCAATACGTGAAGACCTGCCAAGGCCTGGAGTGCCCAGCCGATTCCCCTGCCGACGCGTGGAGTGCCTGGCCGATCTCCCTGCCAATGCCTGGAGTGCGCGATCGATCCCCATGCCGAGGCGTGGAGTGCCCAGCCGATGACCCTGCCAACGCGTGGAGTGCCTAGCCGATTCCCCTGCCAGCTGATAACCCGCCAATACGTGAAGTGCCCGGTCGATCCCCATGCCGAGGCGTGGAGTGCCCAGCCGATCCCCCTGCCGACGCATGGAGTGCCTGGCCGATCCCCTGCCAGCTGATAACCCGCCAATACGTGAAGTGCCCGGCCGATCTCCCTGCCAAGGCCTGGAGTGCCCGGTCGATCCCCATGCCGAGGCGTGGAGTGCCCAGCCGATCCCCTGCCGACGAGTGGAGTGCCTAGCCGATTCCCCTGCCAGCTGATAACCCGCCAATACGTGAAGTGCCTGGCCGATCTCCCTGCCAAGGCCTGCGAAGTGCCTGGCCGATCTCCCTGCCAAGGCCTGGAGTGCCCGGTCGATCCCCATGCCGAGGCGTGGAGTGCCCAGCCGATTCCCTGCCGACGCGTGGAGTGCCTAGCCGATTCCCCTGCCAGCTGATAACCCGCCAATACGTGAAGTGCGTGGCCGATCTCCCTGCCAAGGCCTGGAGTGCCCAGACGATTCCCCTGCCGACGCGTGGAGTGCTTGGCCGATCCCCTGCCAGCTGATAACCCGCCAATACGTGAAGTGCCTGGCCGATCTCCTGGCAAGGCCTGGAGTGCCCGGTCGATCCCCATGCCGAGGCGTGGAGTGCATGGCCGATCCCCTGCCTGCTGATAACCCGCCAATACGTGAAGTGCCTGGGCCGATCTCCCTGCCAAGGCCTGAAGTGCCTGGCCGATCTCCTGCCAAGGCCTGGAGTGCCCGGTCGATCCCCATGCCGAGGCGTGGAGTGCCCAGCCGATTCCCCTGCCGACGCGTGGAGTGCCTAGCCGATTCCCCTGCCAGCTGATAACCCGCCAATACGTGAAGTGCGTGGCCGATCTCCTGCCAAGGCCTGGAGTGCCCAGACGATTCCCCTGCCGACGCGTGGAGTGCTTGGCCGATCCCCTGCCAGCTGATAACCCGCCAATACGTGAAGTGCCTGGCCGATCTCCCTGGCAAGGCCGGGAGTGCCCGGTCGATCCCCATGCCGAGGCGTGGAGTGCCCAGCCGATCCCCCTGCCGACGCGTGGAGTGCCTAGCCGATTCCCCTGCCAGCTGATAACCGCCAATACGTGAAGTGCCTGGCCAATCTCAATGCCAAGGCCTGGGTGCGCGGTCGATCCCCATGCCGAGGCGTGGGTGCTAGGCCGATCCCCTGCCAGCTGATATCCCGCCAATACATTGAAGTGCCTGGCCGATCTCCTGCCAAGGCCTGAAGTGCCTGGCCGATCTCCTTGCCAAGGCCTGGGTGCCGGTCGATCCCATGCCGAGGCGTGAAGTGCCCAGCCGATTCCCCTGCCGACGCGTGGAGTGCCTAGCCGATTCCCCTGTCAGCTGATAACCCGCCAATACGTGACGTGCCTGGCCGATCTCCCTGCCAAGGTAGCCCAGTGCCCAGCCGATCCCCCTGCCGACGCGTGGAGTGCCTAGCCGATTCCCCTGCCAGCTGATAACCCGCCAATACGTGAAGTGCCTGGCCGACTCCCTGCCAAGGCCTGGAGTGCCCAGACGATTCCCTTGCCGACGTGGAGTGCTTGGCCGATCCCCTGCCAGCTGATAACCCGCCAATACGTGAAGTGCCTGGCCGATCTCCCTGCCAAGGCCTGGAGTGCCCAGACGATTCCCCTGCCGACGCGTGGAGTGCTTGGCCGATCCCCTGCCAGCTGATAACCCGCCAATACGTGAAGTGCCTGGCCGATCTCCCTGCCAAGGCCTGGAGTGCCGGTCGATCCCCCATGCCGAGGCGTGGAGTGCCCAGCCGATCCCCCTGCCGACGCGTGGAGTGCCTAGCCGATTCCCCCTGCCAGCTGATAACCCGCCAATACGTGAAGTGCTTGGCCGATCTCCCTGCCAAGGCCTGGAGTGCCAGACGATTCCCCTGCCGATGCGTGGAGTGCATGGCCGATCCCCTGCCTGCTGATAACCCGCCAATACGTGAAGTGCCTGGCCGATCTCCCTGCCAAGGCCTGAAGTGCCTGGCCGATCTCCCTGCCAAGGCCTGGAGTGACGGTCGATCCCCATGCCGAGGCGTGGAGTGCCCAGCCGATTCCCCTGCCGACGCGTGGAGTGCCTAGCCGATTCCCCTGCCAGCTGATAACCCGCCAATACGTGAAGTGCGTGGCCGATCTCCCTGCCAAGGCCTGGAGTGCCCAGACGATTCCCCTGCCGACGCGTGGAGTGCTTGGCCGATCCCCTGCCAGCTGATAACCCGCCAATACGTGAAGTGCCTGGCCGATCTCCCTGGCAAGGCCTGGAGTGCCCGGTCGATCCCCATGCCGGGCGTGGGTGCCCAGCCGATTCCCCTGCCGACGCGTGGAGTGCCTAGCCGATTCCTCTGCCAGCTGATAGCCCGCCAATACGTGAAGTGCCTGGCCAATCTCCCTGCCAAGGCCTGGAGTGCGCGGTCGATCCCCATGCCGAGGCGTGGGAGTGCTTGGCCGATCCCCTGCCTGCTGATATCCCGCCAATACGTGAAGTGCCTGGCCGATCTCCCCTGCCAAGGCCTGAAGTGCCTGGCCGATCTCCCTGCCAAGGCCTGGAGTGCCCGGTCGATCCCCATGCCGAGGCGTGAAGTGCCCAGCCGATTCCCCCTGCCGACGCGTGGAGTGCCTAGCCGATTCCCCTGCCAGCTGATAACCCGCCAATACGTGAAGTGCGTGGCCGATCTCCCTGCCAAGGCCTGGAGTGCCAAGACGATTCCCCTGCTGACGCGTGGAGTGCTTGGCCGATCCCCTGCCAGCTGATAACCCGCCAATACGTGAAGGGCCTGGCCGATCTCCCTGGCAATACGTGAAGTGCCTGGCCGATCTCCCTGCCAAGGCCTGGAGGCCCAGCCGATTCCCCTTCCGACGCGTGGAGTGCTTGGCCGATCCCCTGCCAGCTGATAACCCGCCAATACGTGAAGTGCCTGGCCGATCTCCCTGCCAAGGTAGCCCAGTGCCCAGCCGATCCCCCTGCCGACGCGTGGAGTGCCTAGCCGATTCCCCTGCCAGCTGATAACCCGCCAATACGTGAAGTGCCTGGCCAATCTCCCTGCCAAGGCCTGGAGTGCGCGGTCGATCCCCATGCCGAGGCGTGGAGTGCTTGGCCGATCCCCTGCCTGCTGATAACCCGCCAATACGTGAAGTGCCTGGCCAATCTCCCTGCCAAGGCCTGGAGTGCCCAGACGATTCCCCTGCTGACGCGTGGAGTGCTTGGCCGATCCCCTGCCAGCTGATAACCCGCCAATACGTGAAGTGCCTGGCCGATCTCCCTGGCAATACGTGAAGTGCCTGGCCGATCTCCCTGCCAAGGCCTGGAGGCCCAGCCGAATCCCCTGCTGACGCGTGGAGTGCTTGGCCGATCCCCTGCCAGCTGATAACCCGCCAATACGTGAAGTGCCTGGCCGATCTCCCTGGCAATACGTGAAGTGCCTGGCCGATCTCCCTGCCAAGGCCTGGAGGCCCAGCCGATTCCCCTTCCGACGCGTGGAGTGCTTGGCCGATCCCCTGCCAGCTGATAACCCGCCAATACGTGAAGTGCCTGGCCGATCTCCCTGCCAAGGTAGCCCAGTACCCAGCCGATCGCCCTGCCGACGCGTGGAGTGCCTAGCCGATTCCCCTGCCAGCTGATAACCCGCCAATACGTGAGTGCCTGGCCGATCTCCCTGCCAAGGCCTGGAGTGCCCAGACGATTCCCCTGCCGACGCGTGGAGTGCCTGGCCGATCCCCTGCCTGCTGATAACCCGCCAATACGTGAAGTGCCTGGCCAATCTCCCTGCCAAGGCCTGGAGTGCGCGGTCGATCCCCATGCCGAGGCGTGGAGTGCTTGGCTGATCCCCTGCCTGCTGATATCCCGCCAATACGTGAAGTGCCTGGCCGATCTCCCTGCCAAGGCCTGAAGTGCCTGGCCGATCTCCCTGCCAAGGCCTGGAGTGCCCGGTCGATCCCCATGCCGAGGCGTGAAGTGCCCAGCCGATTCCCCTGCCGACGCGTGGAGTGCCTAGCCGATTCCCCTGCCAGCTGATAACCCGCCAATACGTGAAGTGCGTGGCCGATCTCCCTGCCAAGGCCTGGAGTGCCCAGACGATTCCCCTGCTGACGCGTGGAGTGCTTGGCCGATCCCCTGCCAGCTGATAACCCGCCAATACGTGAAGTGCCTGGCCGATCTCCCTGGCAATACGTGAAGTGCCTGGCCGATCTCCCTGCCAAGGCCTGGAGGCCCAGCCGATTCCCCTTCCGACGCGTGGAGTGCTTGGCCGATCCCCTGCCAGCTGATAACCCGCCAGTACGTGAAGTGCCTGGCCGATCTCCCTGCCAAGGTAGCCCAGTGCCCAGCCGATCCCCCTGCCGACGCGTGGAGTGCGTCCCCTGCCAGCTGATAACCCGCCAATACGTGAAGTGCCTGGCCGATCTCCCTGCCAAGGCCTGCCAATGCCTGGAGTGCGCGATCGATCCCCATGCCGAGGCGTGGAGTGCCCAGCCGATTCCCCTGCCGACGCGTGGAGTGCCTAGCCGATTCTACTGCCAGCTGATAACCCGCCAATACGTGAAGACCTGCCAAGGCCTGGAGTGCCCAGCCGATTCCCCTGCCGACACGTGGAGTGCCTGGCCGATCTCCCTGCCAATGCCTGGAGTGCGCGATCGATCCCCATGCCGAGGCGTGGAGTGCCCAGCCGATGACCCTGCCAACGCGTGGAGTGCCTAGCCGATTCCCCTGCCAGCTGATAACCCGCCAATACGTGAAGTGCCCGGTCGATCCCCATGCCGAGGCGTGGAGTGCCCAGCCGATCCCCCTGCCGACGCATGGGTGCTTGGCCGATCCCCTGCCAGCTGATAACCCGCCAATACGTGAAGTGCCTGGCCGATCTCCCTGCCAAGGCCTGGAGTGCCCGGTCGATCCCCATGCCGAGGCGTGGAGTGCCCACCCGATCCCCCTGCCGACGCGTGGAGTGCCTAGCCGATTCCCCTGCCAGCTGATAACCCGCCAATACGTGAAGTGCCTTTCCGATCTCCCTGCCAAGGCCTGAAGTGCCTGGCCGATCTCCCCTGCCAAGGCCTGGAGTGCCCGGTCGATCCCCATGCCGAGGCGTGGAGTGCCCAGCCGATTCCCCTGCCGACGCGTGGAGTGCCTAGCCGATTCCCCTGCCAGCTGATAACCCGCCAATACGTGAAGTGCGTGGCCGATCTCCCTGCCAAGGCCTGGAGTGCCCAGACGATTCCCCTGCCGACGCGTGGAGTGCTTGGCCGATCCCTGCCAGCTGATAACCCGCCAATACGTGAAGTGCCTGGCCGATCTCCCTGGCAAGGCCTGGAATGCCCGGTCGATCCCCCTGCCGACGCGTGGAGTGCATGGCCGATCCCCTGCCAGCTGATAACCCGCCAATACGTGAAGTGCCTTTCCGATCTCCCTGCCAAGGCCTGAAGTGCCTGGCCGATCTCCCTGCCAAGGCCTGGAGTGCCCGGTCGATCCCCATGCCGAGGCGTGGAGTGCCCAGCCGATTCCCCCTGCCGACGCGTGGAGTGCCTAGCCGATTCCCCTGCCAGCTGATAACCCGCCAATACGTGAAGTGCGTGGCCGATCTCCCTGCCAAGGCCTGGAGTGCCCAAACGATTCCCCTGCCGACGCGTGGAGTGCTTGGCCGATCCCCTGCCAGCTGATAACCCGCCAATACGTGAAGTGCCTGGCCGATCTCCCTGGCAAGGCCTGGAGTGCCGGTCGATCCCCATGCCGAGGCGTGGAGTGCCCAGCCGATCCCCCTGCCGACGCGTGGAGTGCCTAGCCGATTCCCCTGCCAGCTGATAACCGCCAATACGTGAAGTGCCTGGCCAATCTCCCTGCCAAGGCCTGGAGTGCGCGGTCGATCCCCATGCCGAGGCGTGGAGTGCTTGGCCGATCCCCTGCCTGCTGATATCCCGCCAATACGTGAAGTGCCTGGCCGATCTCCCTGCCAAGGCCTGAAGTGCCTGGCCGATCTCCCTGCCAAGGCCTGGAGTTCCCGGTCGATCCCCATGCCGAGGCGTGAAGTGCCCAGCCGATTCCCCTGCCGACGCGTGGAGTGCCTAGCCGATTCCCCTGCCAGCTGATAACCCGCCAATACGTGAAGTGCGTGGCCGATCTCCCTGCCAAGGCCTGGAGTGCCCAGACAATTCCCCTGCCGACGCGTGGAGTGCTTGGCCGATCCCCTGCCAGCTGATAACCCGCCAATACGTGAAGTGCCTGGCCGATCTCCCTGGCAAGGCCTGGAGTGCCCGGTCGATCCCCATGCCGAGGCGTGGAGTGCCCAGCCGATTCCCCTGCCGACGCGTGGAGTGTCTAGCCGATTCCCCTGCCAGCTGATAACCCGCCAATACGTGAAGTGCCTGGCCAATCTCCCTGCCAAGGCCTGGAGTGCGCGGTCGATCCCCATGCCGAGACGTGGAGTGCCCAGCCAATTCCCCTGCCGACGCGTGGAGTGCCTAGCCGATTCCCCTGCCAGCTGATAACCCGCCAATACGTGAAGTGCCTGGCCAATCTCCCTGCCAAGGTCTGGAGCGCCCGGTCGATCCCCATGCCGAGGCGTGGAGTGCCCAGCCGGTTCCCCTGCCGACGCGTGGAGTGCCTAGCCGATTCCCCTGCCAGCTGATAACCCGCCAATACGTGAAGTACGTGGCCGATCTCCCTGCCAAGGCCTGGAGTGCCCAGACGATTCCCCTGCCGACGCGTGGAGTGCTTGGCCGATCCCCTGCCAGCTGATAACCCGCCAATACGTGAAGTGCCTGGCCGATCTCCCTGCCAAGGCCCAGCCGATTCCCCTTCCGACGCGTGGAGTGCTTGGCTGATCCCCTGCCTGCTGATAACCCGCCAATACGTGAAGTGCCTGGCCGATCTCCCTGCCAAGGCATGAAGTGCCTGGCCGATCTCCCTGCCAAGGCCTGGAGTGCCCAGACGATTCCCCTGCCGACGCGTGGAGTGCTTGGCCGATCCCCTGCCAGCTGATAACCCGCCAATACGTGAAGTGCCTGGCCGATCTCCCTGCCAAGGCCTGGAGTGCCCGGTCGATCACCATGCCGAGGCGTGGAGTGCCCAGCCGATCCCCTGCCGACGCGTGGAGTGCCTAGCCGATTCCCCTGCCAGCTGATAACCCGCCAATACGTGAAGTGCCTGGCCGATCTCCCTGCCAAGGCCTGGAGTGCCCAGACGATTCCCCTGCCGACGCGTGGAGTGCATGGCCGATCCCCTGCCTGCTGATAACCCGCCAATACGTGAAGTGCCTGGCCGATCTCCCTGCCAAGGCATGAAGTGCCTGGCCGATCTCCCTGCCAAGGCCTGGAGTGTCCGGTCGATCCCCATGCCGAGGCGTGGAGTGCCCAGCCGATTCCCCTGCCGACGCGTGGAGTGCCTAGCCGATTCCCCTGCCAGCTGATAACCCGCCAATACGTGAAGTGCGTGGCCGATCTCCCTGCCAAGGCCTGGAGTGCCCAGACGATTCCCCTGCCGACGCGTGGAGTGCTTGGCTGATCCCCTGCCAGCTGATAACCCGCCAATACGTGAAGTGCCTGGCCGATCTCCCTGGCAAGGCCTGGAGTGCCCGGTCGATCCCCATGCCGAGGCGTGGAGTGCTTGGCCGATCCCCTGCCTGCTGATATCCCGCCAATACGTGAAGTGCCTGGCCGATCTCCCTGGCAAGGCCTGGAGTGCCCGGTCGATCACCATGCCGAGGCGTGGAGTGCCCAGCCGATCCCCCTGCCGACGCGTGGAGTGCCTATTCGATTCCCCTGCCAGCTGATAACCCGGCAATACCTGAAGTGCCTGGCCGATCTCCCTGCCAAGGCCTGAAGGCCCAGCCGATTCCCCTTCCGACGCGTGGAGTGCTTGGCCGATCCCCTGCCAGCTGATAACCCGCCAATACGTGAAGTGCCTGGCCGATCTCCCTGCCAAGGTAGCCCAGTGCCCAGCCGATCCCCCTGCCGACGCGTGGAGTGCTTGGCCGATTCCCCTGCCAGCTGATAACCCGCCAATACGTGAAGTGCCTGGCCGATCCCCCTGCCAAGGCCTGGAGTGCCCAGACGATTCCCCTGCCGACGCGTGGAGTGCTTGGCCGATCCCCTGCCAGCTGATAACCCGCCAATACGTGAAGTGCCTGGCCGATCCCCCTGCCAAGGCCTGGAGTGCCCAGACGATTCCCCTGCCGACGCGTGGAGTGCTTGGCCGATCCCCTGCCAGCTGATAACCCGCCAATACGTGAAGTGCCTGGCCGATCTCCTGGCAAGGCCTGGAGTGCCCGGTCGATCCCCATGCCGAGGCGTGGAGTGCCCAGCCGATTCCCCTGCCGACGCGTGGAGTGCCTAGCCGATTCCCCTGCCAGCTGATAACCCGCCAATACGTGAAGTGCCTGGCCAATCTCCCTGCCAAGGCCTGGAGTGCGCGGTCGATCCCCATGCCGAGACGTGGAGTGCCCAGCCAATTCCCCTGCCGACGCGTGGAGTGCCTAGCCGACTCTTCTGCCAGCTGATAACCCGCCAATACATGAAGTGCCTGGCCAATCTCCCTGCCAAGGCCTGGAGTGCGCGGTCGATCCCCATGCCGAGACGTGGAGTGCCCAGCCGATTCCCCTGCCGACGCGTGGAGTGCCTAGCCGATTCCCCTGCCAGCTGATAACCCGCCAATACGTGAAGTGCCCGGTCGATCCCCATGCCGAGGCGTGGAGTGCCCAGCCGATCCCCCTGCCGACGCGTGAAGTGCTTGGCCGATACCCTGCCAGATGATAACCCGCCAATACGTGACGTGCCTGGCCGATCTCCCTGCCAAGGTAGCCCAGTGCCCAGCCGATCCCCTGCCGACGCGTGGAGTGCCTAGCCGATTCCCCTGCCAGCTGATAACCCGCCAATACGTGAAGTGCCTGGCCGATCTCCCTGCCAAGGCCTGGAGTGCCCAGACGATTCCCTGCCGACGCGTGGAGTGCTTGGCCGATCCCCTGCCAGCTGATAACCCGCCAATACGTGAAGTGCCTGGCCGATCTCCCTGCCAAGGCCTGGAGTGCCCAGACGATTCCCCTGCCGACGCGTGGAGTGCTTGGCCGATCCCCTGCCAGCTGATAACCCGCCAATACGTGAAGTGCCTGGCCGATCTCCCTGCCAAGGCCTGGAGTGCCCGGTCGATCCCCATGCCGAGGCGTGGAGTGCCCAGCCGATCCCCCTGCCGACGCGTGGAGTGCCTAGCCGATTCCCCTGCCAGCTGATAACCCGCCAATACGTGAAGTGCCTGGCCGATCTCCCTGCCAAGGCCTGGAGTGCCCAGACGATTCCCCTGCCGACGCGTGGAGTGCATGGCCGATCCCCTGCCTGCTGATAACCCGCCAATACGTGAAGTGCCTGGCCGATCTCCTGCCAAGGCCTGAAGTGCCTGGCCGATCTCCCTGCCATGGCCTGGAGTGCACGGTCGATCCCCATGCCGAGGCGTGGAGTGCCCAGCCGATTCCCCTGCCGACGCGTGGAGTGCCTAGCCGATTCCCCTGCCAGCTGATAACCCGCCAATACGTGAAGTGCGTGGCCGATCTCCCTGCCAAGGCCTGGAGTGGCCAGACGATTCCCCTGCCGACGCGTGGAGTGCCAAGGTAGCCCAGTGCCCAGCCGATCCCCCTGCCGACGCGTGGAGTGCCTAGCCGATTCCCCTGCCAGCTGATAACCCGCCAATACGTGAAGTGCCTGGCCGATCTCCCTGCCAAGGCCTGCCAATGCCTGGAGTGCGCGATCGATCCCCATGCCGAGGCGTGGAGTGCCCAGCCGATTCCCCTACCGACGCGTGGAGTGTCTATTCGATTCCCCTGCCAGCTGATAACCCGGCAATACGTGAAGTGCCTGGCCGATCTCCCTGCCAAGGCCTGGAGGCCCAGCCGATTCCCCCTTCCGACGCGTGGAGTGCTTGGCCGATCCCCTGCCAGCTGATAACCCGCCAATACGTGAAGTGCCTGGCCGATCTCCCTGCCAAGGTAGCCCAGTGCCCAGCCGATCCCCCTGCCGACGCGTGGAGTGCCTAGCCGATTCCCCTGCCAGCTGTTAACCCGCCAATACGTGAAGTGCCTGGCCGATCTCCCTGCCAAGGCCTGGAGTGCCCAGACGATTCCCCTGCCGACGCGTGGAGTGCATGGCCGATCCCCTGCCTGCTGATAACCCGCCAATACGTGAAGTGCCTGGCCAATCTCCTGCCAAGGCCTGGAGTGCGCGGTCGATCCCCATGCCGAGGCGTGGAGTGCTTGGCCGATCCCCTGCCTGCTGATATCCCGCCAATACGTGAAGTGCCTGGCCGATCTCCCTGCCAAGGCCTGAAGTGCCTGGCCGATCTCCCTGCCAAGGCCTGGAGTGCCCGGTCGATCCCCATGCCGAGGCGTGAAGTGCCCAGCCGATTCCCCTGCCGACGCGTGGAGTGCCTAGCCGATTCCCCTGCCAGCTGATAACCCGCCAATACGTGAAGTGCGTGGCCGATCTCCCTGTCAAGGCCTGGAGTGCCCAGACGATTCCCCCTGCCGACGCGTGGAGTGCTTGGCCGATCCCCTGCCAGCTGATAACCCGCCAATACGTGAAGTGCCTGGCCGATCTCCCTGGCAAGGCCTGGAGTGCCCGGTCGATCCCCATGCCGAGGCGTGGAGTGCCCAGCCGATTCCCCCTGCCGACGCGTGGAGTGCCTAGCCGATTCCCCTGCCAGCTGATAACCCGCCAATACGTGAAGTGCCTGGCCAATCTCCCTGCCAAGGCCTGGAGTGCGAGGTCGATCCCCATGCCGAGACGTGGAGTGCCCAGCCAATTCCCCTGCCGACGCGTGGAGTGCCTAGCCGACTCTTCTGCCAGCTGATAACCCGCCAATACGTGAAGTGCCTGGCCAATCTCCCTGCAGAGGACTGGAGTGCGCGGTCGATCCCCATGCCGAGACGTGGAGTGCCCAGCCGATTCCCCCTGCCGACGCGTGGAGTGCCTAGCCGATTCTACTGCCAGCTGATAACCCGCCAATACGTGAAGACCTGCCAAGGCCTGGAGTGCCCAGCCGATTCCCCTGCCGACGCGTGGAGTGCCTGGCCGATCTCCCTGCCAATGCCTGGAGTGCGCGATCGATCCCCATGCCGAGGCGTGGAGTGCCCAGCCGATTCCCCTACCGACGCGTGGAGTGCCTATTCGATTCCCCTGCCAGCTGATAACCCGGCAATACGTGAAGTGCCTGGCCGATCTCCCTGCCAAGGCCTGGAGGCCCAGCCGATTCCCCTTCCGACGCGTGGAGTGCTTGGCCGATCCCCTGCCAGCTGATAACCCGCCAATACGTGAAGTGCATGGCCGATCTCCCTGCCAAGGCCTGGACGCCCAGCCGATTCCCCTTCCGACGCGTGGAGTGCTTGGCCGATCCCCTGCCAGCTGATAACCCGCCAATACTAGAAGTGCCTGGCCAATCTCCCTGCCAAGGCCTGGAGTGCCCGGTCGATCCCCATGCCGAGGCGTGGAGTGCCCAGCCGATTCCCCTGCCGACGCGTGGAGTGCCTAGCCGATTCTTCTGCCAGCTGATAACCCGCCAATACGTGAAGACCTGCCAAGGCCTGGAGTGCCCAGCCGATTCCCCTGCCGACGCGTGGAGTGCCTAGCCGATTCCCCTGCCAGCTGATAACCCGCCAATACGTGAAGTGCCTGGCCGATCTCCCTGCCAAGGCCTGGAGGCCCAGCCGATTCCCCTTCCGACGCGTAGAGTGCTTGGCCGATCCCTGCCAGCTGATAACCCGCCAATACGTGAAGTGCCTGGCCGATCTCCCTGCCAAGGCCTGGAGGCCCAGCCGATTCCCCTTCCGACGCGTGGAGTGCTTGGCCGATCCCCTGCCAGCTGATAACCCGCCAATACGTGAAGTGCCTGGCCAATCTCCTGCCAAGGCCTGGAGTGCCCGGTCGATCCCCATGCCGAGGCGTGGAGTGCCCAGCCGATTCCCCTGCCGACGCGTGGAGTGCCTAGCCGATTTCCCTGCCAGCTGATAACCCGCCAATAAGTGAAGTGCGTGGCCGATCTCCCTGCCAAGGCCTGGAGGCCCAGCCGATTCCCCTGCCGACGCGTGGAGTGCTTGGCCGATCCCCTGCCAGATGATAACCCGCCAATACGTGACGTGCCTGGCCGATCTCCCTGCCAAGGCCTGGAGTGCCCAGACGATTCCCCTGCCGACGCGTAGAGTGCCTAGCCGATTCCCCTGCCAGCTGATAACCCGCCAATACGTGAAGTGCCTGGCCGATCTCCCCTGCCAAGGCCTGGAGTGCCCGGTCGATCCCCATGCCGAAGCGTGGAGTGCCCACCCGATTCCCCTGCCGACGCGTGGAGTGCCTAGCCGATTTCCCTGCCAGCTGATAACCCGCCAATAAGTGAAGTGCGTGGCCGATCTCCTGCCAAGGCCTGGAGTGCCCAGACGATTCCCCTGCCGACGCGTGGAGTGCTTGGCCGATCCCCTGCCAGCTGATAACCCGCCAATACGTGAAGTGCCTGGCCGATCTCCCTGCCAAGGCCTGAAGTGCCCAGACGATTCCCCTGCCGACGCGTGGAGTGCTTGGCCGATCCCTGCCAGCTGATAACCCGCCAATACGTGAAGTGCCCGGTCGATCCCCATGCCGAGGCGTGGAGTGCCCAGACGATCCCCCTGCCGACGCGTGGAGTGCCTAGCCGATTCCCCTGCCAGCTGATAACCCGCCAATACGTGAAGTGCCTGGCCGATCTCCCTGCCAAGGCCTGGAAGTGCCTGGCCGATCTCCCTGCCAAGGCCTGGAGTGCCCGGTCGATCCCCATGCCGAGGCGTGGAGTGCCCAGCCGATTCCCCTGCCGACGCGTGGAGTGCCTAGCCGATTCTTCTGCCAGCTGATAACCCGCCAATACGTGAAGACCTGCCAAGGCCTGGAGTGCCCAGCCGATTCCCCTGCCGACGCGTGGAGTGCCTAGCCGATTCCCCTGCCAGCTGATAACCCGCCAATACGTGAAGTGCCTGGCCGATCTCCCTGCCAAGGCCTGGAGGCCCAGCCGATTCCCCTTCCGACGCGTAGAGTGCTTGGCCGATCCCCTGCCAGCTGATAACCCGCCAATACGTGAAGTGCCTGGCCGATCTCCCTGCCAAGGCCTGGAGGCCCAGCCGATTCCCCTTCCGACGCTTGGCCGATCCCCTGCCAGCTGATAACCCGCCAATACTTGAAGTGCCTGGCCAATCTCCCTGCCAAGGCCTGGAGTGCCCGGTCGATCCCCATGCCGAGGCGTGGAGTGCCCAGCCGATTCCCCTGCCGACGCGTGGAGTGCCTAGCCGATTTCCCTGCCAGCTGATAACCCGCCAATAAGTGAAGTGCGTGGCCGATCTCCCTGCCAAGGCCTGGAGGCCCAGCCGATTCCCCTGCCGACGCGTGGAGTGCTTGGCCGATCCCCTGCCAGATGATAACCCGCCAATACGTGACGTGCCTGGCCGATCTCCCTGCCAAGGCCTGGAGTGCCCAGACGATTCCCCTGCCGACGCGTAGAGTGCCTAGCCGATTCCCCTGCCAGCTGATAACCCGCCAATACGTGAAGTGCCTGGCCGATCTCCCTGCCAAGGCCTGGAGTGCCCGGTCGATCCCCATGCCGAAGCGTGGAGTGCCCACCCGATTCCCCTGCCGACGCGTGGAGTGCCTAGCCGATTTCCCTGCCAGCTGATAACCCGCCAATAAGTGAAGTGCGTGGCCGATCTCCTGCCAAGGCCTGGAGTGCCCAGACGATTCCCCTGCCGACGCGTGGAGTGCTTGGCCGATCCCTGCCAGCTGATAACCCGCCAATACGTGAAGTGCCTGGCCGATCTCCCTGCCAAGGCCTGAAGTGCCCAGACGATTCCCCTGCCGACGCGTGGAGTGCTTGGCCGATCCCCTGCCAGCTGATAACCCGCCAATACGTGAAGTGCCCGGTCGATCCCCATGCCGAGGCGTGGAGTGCCCAGACGATCCCCCTGCCGACGCGTGGAGTGCCTAGCCGATTCCCCTGCCAGCTGATAACCCGCCAATACGTGAAGTGCCTGGCCGATCTCCCTGCCAAGGCCTGAAGTGCCTGGCCGATCTCCCTGCCAAGGCCTGGAGTGCCCGGTCGATCCCCATGCCGAGGCGTGGAGTGCCCAGCCGATTCCCCTGCCGACGCGTGGAGTGCCTAGCCGATTCTTCTGCCAGCTGATAACCCGCCAATACGTGAAGACCTGCCAAGGCCTGGAGTGCCCAGCCGATTCCCCTGCCGACGCGTGGAGTGCCTAGCCGATTCCCCTGCCAGCTGATAACCCGCCAATACGTGAAGTGCCTGGCCGATCTCCCTGCCAAGGCCTGGAGGCCCAGCCGATTCCCCTTCCGACGCGTAGAGTGCTTGGCCGATCCCCTGCCAGCTGATAACCCGCCAATACGTGAAGTGCCTGGCCGATCTCCCTGCCAAGGCCTGGAGGCCCAGCCGATTCCCCTTCCGACGCTTGGCCGATCCCCTGCCAGCTGATAACCCGCCAATACTTGAAGTGCCTGGCCAATCTCCCTGCCAAGGCCTGGAGTGCCCGGTCGATCCCCATGCCGAGGCGTGGAGTGCCCAGCCGATTCCCCTGCCGACGCGTGGAGTGCCTAGCCGATTTCCCTGCCAGCTGATAACCCGCCAATAAGTGAAGTGCGTGGCCGATCTCCCTGCCAAGGCCTGGAGGCCCAGCCGATTCCCCTGCCGACGCGTGGAGTGCTTGGCCGATCCCCTGCCAGATGATAACCCGCCAATACGTGACGTGCCTGGCCGATCTCCCTGCCAAGGCCTGGAGTGCCCAGACGATTCCCCTGCCGACGCGTAGAGTGCCTAGCCGATTCCCCTGCCAGCTGATAACCCGCCAATACGTGAAGTGCCTGGCCGATCTCCCTGCCAAGGCCTGGAGTGCCCGGTCGATCCCCATGCCGAAGCGTGGAGTGCCCACCCGATTCCCCTGCCGACGCGTGGAGTGCCTAGCCGATTTCCCTGCCAGCTGATAACCCGCCAATAAGTGAAGTGCGTGGCCGATCTCCCTGCCAAGGCCTGGAGTGCCCAGACGATTCCCCTGCCGACGCGTGGAGTGCTTGGCCGATCCCCTGCCAGCTGATAACCCGCCAATACGTGAAGTGCGTGGCCGATCTCCCTGCCAAGGCCTGGAGTGCCCAGACGATTCCCCTGCCGACGCGTGGAGTGCTTGGCCGATCCCCTGCCAGCTGATAACCCGCCAATACGTGAAGTGCCTGGCCGATCTCCCTGGCAAGGCCTGGAGTGCCCGGTCGATCCCCATGCCGAGGCGTGGAGTGCCCAGCCGATTCCCCTGCCGACGCGTGGAGTGCCTAGCCGATTCCCCTGCCAGCTGATAACCCGCCAATACGTGAAGTGCCTGGCCAATCTCCCTGCCAAGGCCTGGAGTGCGCGGTCGATCCCCATGCCGAGACGTGGAGTGCCCAGCCAATTCCCCCTGCCGACGCGTGGAGTGCCTAGCCGACTCTTCTGCCAGCTGATAACCCGCCAATACGTGAAGTGCCTGGCCAATCTCCCTGCCAAGGCCTGGAGTGCGCGGTCGATCCCCATGCCGAGACGTGGAGTGCCCAGCCGATTCCCCTGCCGACGCGTGGAGTGCCTAGCCGATTCCCCTGCCAGCTGATAACCCGCCAATACGTGAAGTGCCCGGTCGATCCCCATGCCGAGGCGTGGAGTGCCCAGCCGATCCCCCTGCCGACGCGTGAACTGCTTGGCCGATACCCTGCCAGATGATAACCCGCCAATACGTGACGTGCCTGGCCGATCTCCCTGCCAAGGTAGCCCAGTGCCCAGCCGATCCCCCTGCCGACGCGTGGAGTGCCTAGCCGATTCCCCTGCCAGCTGATAACCCGCCAATACGTGAAGTGCCTGGCCGATCTCCCTGCCAAGGCCTGGAGTGCCCAGACGATTCCCCTGCCGACGCGTGGAGTGCTTGGCCGATCCCCTGCCAGCTGATAACCCGCCAATACGTGAAGTGCCTGGCCGATCTCCCTGCCAAGGCCTGGAGTGCCCAGACGATTCCCCTGCCGACGCGTGGAGTGCTTGGCCGATCCCCTGCCAGCTGATAACCCGCCAATACGTGAAGTGCCTGGCCGATCTCCCTGCCAAGGCCTGGAGTGCCCGGTCGATCCCCATGCCGAGGCGTGGAGTGCCCAGCCGATCCCCCTGCCGACGCGTGGAGTGCCTAGCCGATTCCCCTGCCAGCTGATAACCCGCCAATACGTGAAGTGCCTGGCCGATCTCCCTGCCAAGGCCTGGAGTGCCCAGACGATTCCCCTGCCGACGCGTGGAGTGCATGGCCGATCCCCTGCCTGCTGATAACCCGCCAATACGTGAAGTGCCTGGCCGATCTCCCTGCCAAGGCCTGAAGTGCCTGGCCGATCTCCCTGCCATGGCCTGGAGTGCACGGTCGATCCCCATGCCGAGGCGTGGAGTGCCCAGCCGATTCCCCTGCCGACGCGTGGAGTGCCTAGCCGATTCCCCTGCCAGCTGATAACCCGCCAATACGTGAAGTGCGTGGCCGATCTCCCTGCCAAGGCCTGGAGTGGCCAGACGATTCCCCTGCCGACGCGTGGAGTGCCAAGGTAGCCCAGTGCCCAGCCGATCCCCCTGCCGACGCGTGGAGTGCCTAGCCGATTCCCCTGCCAGCTGATAACCCGCCAATACGTGAAGTGCCTGGCCGATCTCCCTGCCAAGGCCTGCCAATGCCTGGAGTGCGCGATCGATCCCCATGCCGAGGCGTGGAGTGCCCAGCCGATTCCCCTACCGACGCGTGGAGTGTCTATTCGATTCCCCTGCCAGCTGATAACCCGGCAATACGTGAAGTGCCTGGCCGATCTCCCTGCCAAGGCCTGGAGGCCCAGCCGATTCCCCTTCCGACGCGTGGAGTGCTTGGCCGATCCCCTGCCAGCTGATAACCCGCCAATACGTGAAGTGCCTGGCCGATCTCCCTGCCAAGGTAGCCCAGTGCCCAGCCGATCCCCCTGCCGACGCGTGGAGTGCCTAGCCGATTCCCCTGCCAGCTGTTAACCCGCCAATACGTGAAGTGCCTGGCCGATCTCCCTGCCAAGGCCTGGAGTGCCCAGACGATTCCCCTGCCGACGCGTGGAGTGCATGGCCGATCCCCTGCCTGCTGATAACCCGCCAATACGTGAAGTGCCTGGCCAATCTCCCTGCCAAGGCCTGGAGTGCGCGGTCGATCCCCATGCCGAGGCGTGGAGTGCTTGGCCGATCCCCTGCCTGCTGATATCCCGCCAATACGTGAAGTGCCTGGCCGATCTCCCTGCCAAGGCCTGAAGTGCCTGGCCGATCTCCCTGCCAAGGCCTGGAGTGCCCGGTCGATCCCCATGCCGAGGCGTGAAGTGCCCAGCCGATTCCCCTGCCGACGCGTGGAGTGCCTAGCCGATTCCCCTGCCAGCTGATAACCCGCCAATACGTGAAGTGCGTGGCCGATCTCCCTGTCAAGGCCTGGAGTGCCCAGACGATTCCCCTGCCGACGCGTGGAGTGCTTGGCCGATCCCCTGCCAGCTGATAACCCGCCAATACGTGAAGTGCCTGGCCGATCTCCCTGGCAAGGCCTGGAGTGCCCGGTCGATCCCCATGCCGAGGCGTGGAGTGCCCAGCCGATTCCCCTGCCGACGCGTGGAGTGCCTAGCCGATTCCCCTGCCAGCTGATAACCCGCCAATACGTGAAGTGCCTGGCCAATCTCCCTGCCAAGGCCTGGAGTGCGAGGTCGATCCCCATGCCGAGACGTGGAGTGCCCAGCCAATTCCCCTGCCGACGCGTGGAGTGCCTAGCCGACTCTTCTGCCAGCTGATAACCCGCCAATACGTGAAGTGCCTGGCCAATCTCCCTGCAGAGGACTGGAGTGCGCGGTCGATCCCCATGCCGAGACGTGGAGTGCCCAGCCGATTCCCCTGCCGACGCGTGGAGTGCCTAGCCGATTCTACTGCCAGCTGATAACCCGCCAATACGTGAAGACCTGCCAAGGCCTGGAGTGCCCAGCCGATTCCCCTGCCGACGCGTGGAGTGCCTGGCCGATCTCCCTGCCAATGCCTGGAGTGCGCGATCGATCCCCATGCCGAGGCGTGGATTGCCCAGCCGATTCCCCTACCGACGCGTGGAGTGCCTATTCGATTCCCCTGCCAGCTGATAACCCGGCAATACGTGAAGTGCCTGGCCGATCTCCCTGCCAAGGCCTGGAGGCCCAGCCGATTCCCCTTCCGACGCGTGGAGTGCTTGGCCGATCCCCTGCCAGCTGATAACCCGCCAATACGTGAAGTGCATGGCCGATCTCCCTGCCAAGGCCTGGACGCCCAGCCGATTCCCCTTCCGACGCGTGGAGTGCTTGGCCGATCCCCTGCCAGCTGATAACCCGCCAATACTAGAAGTGCCTGGCCAATCTCCCTGCCAAGGCCTGGAGTGCCCGGTCGATCCCCATGCCGAGGCGTGGAGTGCCCAGCCGATTCCCCTGCCGACGCGTGGAGTGCCTAGCCGATTCTTCTGCCAGCTGATAACCCGCCAATACGTGAAGATCCCTGCCAAGGCCTGGAGTGCCCAGCCGATTCCCCTGCCGACGCGTGGAGTGCCTAGCCGATTCCCCTGCCAGCTGATAACCCGCCAATACGTGAAGTGCCTGGCCGATCTCCCTGCCAAGGCCTGGAGGCCCAGCCGATTCCCCTTCCGACGCGTAGAGTGCTTGGCCGATCCCCTGCCAGCTGATAACCCGCCAATACGTGAAGTGCCTGGCCGATCTCCCTGCCAAGGCCTGGAGGCCCAGCCGATTCCCCTTCCGACGCGTGGAGTGCTTGGCCGATCCCCTGCCAGCTGATAACCCGCCAATACTTGAAGTGCCTGGCCAATCTCCCTGCCAAGGCCTGGAGTGCCCGGTCGATCCCCATGCCGAGGCGTGGAGTGCCCAGCCGATTCCCCTGCCGACGCGTGGAGTGCCTAGCCGATTTCCCTGCCAGCTGATAACCCGCCAATAAGTGAAGTGCGTGGCCGATCTCCCTGCCAAGGCCTGGAGTGCCCAGCCGATTCCCCTGCCGACGCGTGGAGTGCTTGGCCGATCCCCTGCCAGATGATAACCCGCCAATACGTGACGTGCCTGGCCGATCTCCCTGCCAAGGCCTGGAGTGCCCAGACGACTCCCCTGCCGACGCGTAGAGTGCCTAGCCGATTCCCCTGCCAGCTGATAACCCGCCAATACGTGAAGTGCCTGGCCGATCTCCCTGCCAAGGCCTGGAGTGCCCGGTCGATCCCCATGCCGAAGCGTGGAGTGCCCACCCGATTCCCCTGCCGACGCGTGGAGTGCCTAGCCGATTTCCCTGCCAGCTGATAACCCGCCAATAAGTGAAGTGCGTGGCCGATCTCCCTGCCAAGGCCTGGAGTGCCCAGACGATTCCCCTGCCGACGCGTGGAGTGCTTGGCCGATCCCCTGCCAGCTGATAACCCGCCAATACGTGAAGTGCCTGGCCGATCTCCCTGCCAAGGCCTGAAGTGCCCAGACGATTCCCCTGCCGACGCGTGGAGTGCTTGGCCGATCCCCTGCCAGCTGATAACCCGCCAATACGTGAAGTGCCCGGTCGATCCCCATGCCGAGGCGTGGAGTGCCCAGACGATCCCCCTGCCGACGCGTGGAGTGCCTAGCCGATTCCCCTGCCAGCTGATAACCCGCCAATACGTGAAGTGCCTGGCCGATCTCCCTGCCAAGGCCTGGAAGTGCCTGGCCGATCTCCCTGCCAAGGCCTGGAGGCCCAGCCGATTCCCCTGCCGACGCGTGGAGTGCTTGGCCGATCCCCTGCCAGATGATAACCCGCCAATACGTGACGTGCCTGGCCGATCTCTCTGCCAAGGCCTGGAGTGCCCAGACGATTCCCCTGCCGACGCGTAGAGTGCTTGGCCGATCCCCTGCCAGCTGATAACCCGCCAATACGTGGATTGCCTGGCCGATCTCCCTGCCAACGCCTGAAGTGCCTGGTCGATCCCCATGCCGAGGCGTGGAGTGCCCAGCCGATTCCCCTGCCGACGCGTGGAGTGCCTAGCCGATTCCCCTGCCAGCTGATAACCCGCCAATACGTGAAGTGCGTGGCCGATCTCCCTGCCAAGGCCTGGAGTGCCCGGTTGATCCCCATGCCGAGGCGTGAAGTGCCCAGCCGATCCCCCTGCCGACGCGTGGAGTGCTTGGCCGATCCCCTGCCAGATGATAACCCGCCAATACGTGAAGTGCCTGGCCGATCTCCCTGCCAAGGCCTAGAGTGCCCAGCCGATTCCCCTGCCGACGCGTGGAGTGCTTGGCCGATCCCCTGCCAGCTGATAACCCGCCAATACGTGAAGTGCCTGGCCGATCTCCCTGCCAAGGCCTGGAGTGCCCGGTTGATCCCCATGCCGAGGCGTGGAGTGCCCAGCCGATCCCCCTGCCGACGCGTGGAGTGCTTGGCCGATCCCCTGCCAGATGATAACCCGCCAATACGTGAAGTGCCTGGCCGATCTCCCTGCCAAGGCCTGGAGTGCCCAGCCGATTCCCCTGCCGACGCGTGGAGTGCTTGGCCGATCCCCTGCCAGCTGATAACCCGCCAATACGTGAAGTGCCTGGCCGATCTCCCTGCCAAGGCCTGGAGTGCCCGGTCGATCCACATGCCGAGGCGTGGAGTGCCCAGCCGATTTCCCTGCCGACGCGTGGAGTGCCTAGCCGATTCCCCTGCCAGCTGATAACCCGCCAATACGTGAAGTGCGTGGCCGATCTCCCTGCCAAGGCCTGGAGTGCCCGGTTGATCCCCATGCCGAGGCGTGGAGTGCCCAGCCGATCCCCCTGCCGACGCGTGGAGTGCTTGGCCGATCCCCTGCCAGATGATAACCCGCCAATACGTGACGTGCCGGGCCTATCTCCCTGCCAAGGCAGCCCAGTGCCCAGCCGATCCCCCTGCCGACGCGTGGAGTGCCTAGCCGATTCCCCTGCCAGCTGATAACCCGCCAATACGTGAAGTGCCTGGCCGATCTCCCAGCCAAGGCCTGGAGTGCCCAGACGATTCCCCTGCCGACGCGTGGAGTGCTTGGCCGATCCTTTGCCAGCTGATAACCCGCCAATACGTGAAGTGCCTGGCCGATCTCCCTGCCAAGGCCTGAAGTGCCTGGCCGATCTCCCTGCCAAGGCCTGGAGTGCCCAGACGATTCCCCTGCCGACGCGTGGAGTGCTTGGCCGATTCCCCTGCCAGCTGATAACCCGCCAATACGTGAAGTGCGTGGCCGATTTCCCTGCCAAGGCCTGGAGTGCGCGGTCGATCCCCATGCCGAGGCGTGGAGTGCCCAGCCGATCCCCCTGCCGACGCGTGGAGTGCCTAGCCGATTCCCCTGCCAGCTGATAACCCGCCAATACGTGAAGTGCCTGGCCGATCTCCCTGCCAAGACCTGGAGTGCCCAGACGATTCCCCTGCCGACGCGTGGAGTGCTTGGCCGATCCCCTGCCAGCTGATAACCCGCCAATACGTGAAGTGCCTGGCCGATCTCCCTGCCAAGGCCTGAAGTGCCTGGCCGATCTCCCTGCCAAGGCCTGGAGTGCCCAGACGATTCCCCTGCCGATGCGTGGAGTGCTTGGCCGATCCCCTGCCAGCTGATTACCCGCCAATACGTGAAGGCCTGGCCGATCTCCCTGCCAAGGCCTGGAGTGCCCAGACGATTCCCCTGCCGACGCGTGGAGTGCTTGGCCGATCCCCTGCCAGCTGATAACCCGCCAATACGTGAAGTGCCTGGCCGATCTCCCTGCCAAGGCCTGAAGTGCCTGGCCGATCTCCCTGCCAAGGCCTGGAGTGCCCGGTCGATCCCCATGCCGAGGCGTGGAGTGCCCAGCCGATTCCCCTGCCGACGCGTGGAGTGCCTAGCCGATTGCCCTGCCAGCTATAACCCTCAATATGTGAAGTGCGTGGCCGATCTCCCTGCCAAGGCCTGGGGTGCCCAGACGATTCCCCTGCCGACGCGTGGAATGCTTGGCCGATCCCCTGCCAGCTAATAACCCGCCAATACGTGAAGTGCCTGGCCGATCTCCCTGCCAAGGCCTGGAGTGCCCGGTCGATCACCATGCCGAGGGGTGGAGTGCCCAGCCGATTCCCCTTCCGACGCGTGGAGTGCCTGGCCGATTCCCCTGCCAGCAGATAACCCGCCAATACGTGAAGTGCCTGGCCGATCTCCCTGCCAAGGCCTGGAGTGCCCGGTCGATCCCCATGCCGAGGCTAAAGTGCCCAGCCGATCCCCCTGCCGACGCGTGGAGTGCCTAGCCGATTCCCCTGCCAGCTGATAACCCGCCAATACGTGACGTGCCTGGCTGATCTCCCTGCCAAGCCCTGGAGGCCCAGCCGATTCCCCTGCCGACGCGTGGAGTGCTTGGCCGATCCCCTGCAAGCTGATAACCCGCCAATACGTGAAGTGCCCAGACGATTCCCCTGCCGACGCGTGGAGTGCTTGGCCGATCCCCTGCCAGCTGATAACCCGCCAATACGTGAAGGCCTGGCCGATCTCCCTGCCAAGGCCTGGAGTGCCCGGCCGATCCCCATGCCGAGGCGTGGAGTGCCCAGCCGATCCCCCTGCCGACGCGTAGAGTGCCTAGCCGATTCCCCTGCCAGCTGATAACCCGCCAATACGTGAAGTGCCTGGCCGATCTCCCTGCCAAGGCCTGGAGGCCCAGCCGATTTCCCTGCCGACGCGTGGAGTGCTTGGCCGATCCCCTGCCAGCTGATAACCCGCCAATACGTGAAGTGCCTGGCCGATCTCCCTGCCAAGGCCTGGAGTGCCCGGTCGATCCCCATGCCGAGGCGTGGAGCGCCCAGCCGATCCCCCTGCCGACGCGTGGAGTGCTTGGCCGATCCCCTGCCAGATGATAGCCCGCCAATACGTGACGTGCCTGGCCGATTTCCCTGCCAAGGCCTGGAGTGCCCAGACGATTCCCCTGCCGACGCGTAGAGTGCTTGGCCGATCCCCTGCCAGCTGATAACCCGCCAATACGTGAAGTGCCTGGCCGATCCCCATGCCGAGGCGTGGAGTGCCCAGCCGATCCCCCTGCCAACGCGTGGAGTGCTTGGCCGATCCCCTGCCAGATGATAACCCGCCAATACGTGACGTGCCTGGCCGATCTCCCTGCCAAGGCCTGGAGTGCCCAGACGATATCCCTGCCGACGCGTGGAGTGCTTGGCAGATCCCCTGCTAGCTGATAGCCCGCCAATACGTGAAGTGCCTGGCCGATCTCCCTGCCAAAGCCTGAAGTGCCTGGCCGATCTCCCTGCCAAGGCCTGGAGTGCCCAGCCGATCCCCCTGCCGACGCGTGGAGTGCCTAGCCGATTCCCCTGCTTGCTGATAACCCGCCAATACGTGAAGTGCCTGGCCGATCTCCCTGCCAAGGCTGGAGTGCCCAGACGATTCCCCTGCCGACGCGTGGAGTGCTTGGCCGATCCCCTGCCAGCTGATAACCCGCTAATACGTGAAGTGCCTGGCCGATCTCCCTGCCAACGCCTGAAGTGCCTAGCCGATCTCCCTGCCAAGGCGTGGAGTGCTTGGCCGATCCCCTGCCAGCTGATAACCCGCCAATACGTGAAGTGCCTGGCCGATCTCCCTGCCAAGGCCTGAAGTGCCTGGCCGATCTCCCTGCCAAGGCCTGGAGGCCCAGCCTATTCCCCTGCCGACGCGTGGAGTGCTTGGCCGATCCCCTGCCAGATGATAACCCGCCAATACGTGACGTGCCTGGCCGATCTCTCTGCCAAGGCCTGGAGTGCCCAGACGATTCCCCTGCCGACGCGTAGAGTGCTTGGCCGATCCCCTGCCAGCTGATAACCCGCCAATACGTGGATTGCCTGGCCGATCTCCCTGCCAACGCCTGAAGTGCCTGGTCGATCCCCATGCCGAGGCGTGGAGTGCCCAGCCGATTCCCCTGCCGACGCGTGGAGTGCCTAGCCGATTCCCCTGCCAGCTGATAACCCGCCAATACGTGAAGTGCGTGGCCGATCTCCCTGCCAAGGCCTGGAGTGCCCGGTTGATCCCCATGCCGAGGCGTGGAGTGCCCAGCCGATCCCCCTGCCGACGCGTGGAGTGCTTGGCCGATCCCCTGCCAGATGATAACCCGCCAATACGTGAAGTGCCTGGCCGATCTCCCTGCCAAGGCCTAGAGTGCCCAGCCGATTCCCCTGCCGACGCGTGGAGTGCTTGGCCGATCCCCTGCCAGCTGATAACCCGCCAATACGTGAAGTGCCTGGCCGATCTCCCTGCCAAGGCCTGGAGTGCCCGGTCGATCCCCATGCCGAGGCGTGGAGTGCCCAGCCGATTCCCCTGCCGACGCGTGGAGTGCCTAGCCGATTCCCCTGCCAGCTGATAACCCGCCAATACGTGAAGTGCGTGGCCGATCTCCCTGCCAAGGCCTGGAGTGCCCGGTTGATCCCCATGCCGAGGCGTGGAGTGCCCAGCCGATCCCCCTGCCGACGCGTGGAGTGCTTGGCCGATCCCCTGCCAGATGATAACCCGCCAATACGTGACGTGCCGGGCCTATCTCCCTGCCAAGGCAGCCCAGTGCCCAGCCGATCCCCCTGCCGACGCGTGGAGTGCCTAGCCGATTCCCCTGCCAGCTGATAACCCGCCAATACGTGAAGTGCCTGGCCGATCTCCCAGCCAAGGCCTGGAGTGCCCAGACGATTCCCCTGCCGACGCGTGGAGTGCTTGGCCGATCCTTTGCCAGCTGATAACCCGCCAATACGTGAAGTGCCTGGCCGATCTCCCTGCCAAGGCCTGAAGTGCCTGGCCGATCTCCCTGCCAAGGCCTTGAGTGCCCAGACGATTCCCCTGCCGACGCGTGGAGTGCTTGGCCGATTCCCCTGCCAGCTGATAACCCGCCAATACGTGAAGTGCGTGGCCGATTTCCCTGCCAAGGCCTGGAGTGCGCGGTCGATCCCCATGCCGAGGCGTGGAGTGCCCAGCCGATCCCCCTGCCGACGCGTGGAGTGCCTAGCCGATTCCCCTGCCAGCTGATAACCCGCCAATACGTGAAGTGCCTGGCCGATCTCCCTGCCAAGACCTGGAGTGCCCAGACGATTCCCCTGCCGACGCGTGGAGTGCTTGGCCGATCCCCTGCCAGCTGATAACCCGCCAATACGTGAAGTGCCTGGCCGATCTCCCTGCCAAGGCCTGAAGTGCCTGGCCGATCTCCCTGCCAAGGCCTGGAGTGCCCAGACGATTCCCCTGCCGATGCGTGGAGTGCTTGGCCGATCCCCTGCCAGCTGATTACCCGCCAATACGTGAAGGCCTGGCCGATCTCCCTGCCAAGGCCTGGAGTGCCCAGACGATTCCCCTGCCGACGCGTGGAGTGCTTGGCCGATCCCCTGCCAGCTGATAACCCGCCAATACGTGAAGTGCCTGGCCGATCTCCCTGCCAAGGCCTGAAGTGCCTGGCCGATCTCCCTTCCAAGGCCTGGAGTGCCCGGTCGATCCCCATGCCGAGGCGTGGAGTGCCCAGCCGATTCCCCTGCCGACGCGTGGAGTGCCTAGCCGATTGCCCTGCCAGCTATAACCCTCAATATGTGAAGTGCGTGGCCGATCTCCCTGCCAAGGCCTGGGGTGCCCAGACGATTCCCCTGCCGACGCGTGGAATGCTTGGCCGATCCCCTGCCAGCTAATAACCCGCCAATACGTGAAGTGCCTGGCCGATCTCCCTGCCAAGGCCTGGAGTGCCCGGTCGATCACCATGCCGAGGGGTGGAGTGCCCAGCCGATTCCCCTGCCGACGCGTGGAGTGCCTAGCCGATTCCCCTGCCAGCAGATAACCCGCCAATACGTGAAGTGCGTGGCCGATCTCCCTGCCAAGGCCTGGAGTGCCCGGTCGATCCCCATGCCGAGGCATAAAGTGCCCAGCCGATCCCCCTGCCGTCGCGTGGAGTGCCTAGCCGATTCCCCTGCCAGCTGATAACCCGCCAATACGTGACGTGCCTGGCCGATCTCCCTGCCAAGGCCTGGATTGCCCAGACGATTCCCCTGCCGACGCGTAGAATGCTTGGCCGATCCCCTGCCAGCTGATAACCCGCCAATACGTGAAGCGCCTGGCCGATCTCCCTGCCAAGGCCTGGAGGCCCAGCCGATTCCCCTTCCGACGCGTGGATTGCTTGGCCGATCCCCTGCCAGCTGATAACCCGCCAATACGTGAAGTGCCTGGCCGATCCCCATGCCGAGGCGTGGAGTGCCCAGCCGATCCCCCTGCCAACGCGTGGAGTGCTTGGCCGATCCCCTGCCAGATGATAACCCGCCAATACGTGACGTGCCTGGCCGATCTCCCTGCCAAGGCCTGGAGTGCCCAGACGATATCCCTGCCGACGCGTGGAGTGCTTGGCAGATCCCCTGCTAGCTGATAGCCCGCCAATACGTGAAGTGCCTGGCCGATCTCCCTGCCAAAGCCTGAAGTGCCTGGCCGATCTCCCTGCCAAGGCCTGGAGTGCCCAGCCGATCCCCCTGCCGACGCGTGGAGTGCCTAGCCGATTCCCCTGCTTGCTGATAACCCGCCAATACGTGACGTGCCTGGCCGATCTCCCTGCCAAGCCCTGGAGGCCCAGCCGATTCCCCTGCCGACGCGTGGAGTGCTTGGCCGATCCCCTGCAAGCTGATAACCCGCCAATACGTGAAGTGCCCAGACGATTCCCCTGCCGACGCGTGGAGTGCTTGGCCGATCCCCTGCCAGCTGATAACCCGCCAATACGTGAAGGCCTGGCCGATCTCCCTGCCAAGGCCTGGAGTGCCCGGTCGATCCCCATGCCGAGGCGTGGAGTGCCCAGCCGATCCCCCTGCCGACGCGTAGAGTGCCTAGCCGATTCCCCTGCCAGCTGATAACCCGCCAATACGTGAAGTGCCTGGCCGATCTCCCTGCCAAGGCCTGGAGGCCCAGCCGATTTCCCTGCCGACGCGTGGAGTGCTTGGCCGATCCCCTGCCAGCTGATAACCCGCCAATACGTGAAGTGCCTGGCCGATCTCCCTGCCAAGGCCTGGAGTGCCCGGTCGATCCCCATGCCGAGGCGTGGAGCGCCCAGCCGATCCCCCTGCCGACGCGTGGAGTGCTTGGCCGATCCCCTGCCAGATGATAACCCGCCAATACGTGACGTGCCTGGCCGATTTCCCTGCCAAGGCAGCCCAGTGCCCAGCCGATCCCCCTGCCGACGCGTGGAGTGCCTAGCCGATTCCCCTGCCGACGCGTGGAGTGCTTGGCCGATCCCCTGCAAGCTGATAACCCGCCAATACGTGAAGTGCCCAGACGATTCCCCTGCCGACGCGTGGAGTGCTTGGCCGATCCCCTGCCAGCTGATAACCCGCCAATACGTGAAGCGCCTGGCCGATCTCCCTGCCAAGGCCTGGAGTGCCCAGCCGATTCCCCTGCCGACGCGTGGATTGCTTGGCCGATCCCCTGCCAGCTGATAACCCGCCAATACGTGAAGTGCCTGGCCGATCTCCCTGCCAAGGCCTGGAGTGCCCGGTCGATCCCCATGCCGAGGCGTGGAGTGCCCAGCCGATTCCCCTGCCGACGCGTGGAGTGCTTGGCCGATCCCCTGCCAGATGATAACCCGCCAATACGTGACGTGCCTGGCCGATCTCCCTGCCAAGCCCTGGAGGCCCAGCCGATTCCCCTGCCGACGCGTGGAGTGCTTGGCCGATCCCCTGCAAGCTGATAACCCGCCAATACGTGAAGTGCCCAGACGATTCCCCTGCCGACGCGTGGAGTGCTTGGCCGATCCCCTGCCAGCTGATAACCCGCCAATACGTGAAGGCCTGGCCGATCTCCCTGCCAAGGCCTGGAGTGCCCGGTCGATCCCCATGCCGAGGCGTGGAGTGCCCAGCCGATCCCCCTGCCGACGCGTAGAGTGCCTAGCCGATTCCCCTGCCAGCTGATAACCCGCCAATACGTGAAGTGCCTGGCCGATCTCCCTGCCAAGGCCTGGAGGCCCAGCCGATTTCCCTGCCGACGCGTGGAGTGCTTGGCCGATCCCCTGCCAGCTGATAACCCGCCAATACGTGAAGTGCCTGGCCGATCTCCCTGCCAAGGCCTGGAGTGCCCGGTCGATCCCCATGCCGAGGCGTGGAGCGCCCAGCCGATTCCCCTTCCGACGCGTGGAGTGCTTGGCCGATCCCCTGCCAGATGATAGCCCGCCAATACGTGACGTGCCTGGCCGATTTCCCTGCCAAGGCCTGGAGTGCCCAGACGATTCCCCTGCCGACGCGTAGAGTGCTTGGCCGATCCCCTGCCAGCTGATAACCCGCCAATACGTGAAGTGCCTGGCCGATCCCCATGCCGAGGCGTGGAGTGCCCAGCCGATCCCCCTGCCAACGCGTGGAGTGCTTGGCCGATCCCCTGCCAGATGATAACCCGCCAATACGTGACGTGCCTGGCCGATCTCCCTGCCAAGGCCTGGAGTGCCCAGACGATATCCCTGCCGACGCGTGGAGTGCTTGGCAGATCCCCTGCTAGCTGATAGCCCGCCAATACGTGAAGTGCCTGGCCGATCTCCCTGCCAAAGCCTGAAGTGCCTGGCCGATCTCCCTGCCAAGGCCTGGAGTGCCCAGCCGATCCCCCTGCCGACGCGTGGAGTGCCTAGCCGATTCCCCTGCTTGCTGATAACCCGCCAATACGTGAAGTGCCTGGCCGATCTCCCTGCCAAGGCTGGAGTGCCCAGACGATTCCCCTGCCGACGCGTGGAGTGCTTGGCCGATCCCCTGCCAGCTGATAACCCGCTAATACGTGAAGTGCCTGGCCGATCTCCCTGCCAACGCCTGAAGTGCCTAGCCGATCTCCCTGCCAAGGCGTGGAGTGCTTGGCCGATCCCCTGCCAGCTGATAACCCGCCAATACGTGAAGTGCCTGGCCGATCTCCCTGCCAAGGCCTGAAGTGCCTGGCCGATCTCCCTGCCAAGGCCTGGAGGCCCAGCCGATTCCCCTGCCGACGCGTGGAGTGCTTGGCCGATCCCCTGCCAGCTGATAACCCGCCAATACGTGAAGTGCCTGGCCGATCTCCCCTGCCAAGGCATGAAGTGCCTGGCCGATCTCCCTGCCAAGGCCTGGAGTGACCAGCCGATCCCCCTGCCGACGCGTGGAGTGCTTGGCCGATCCCCTGCCAGATGATAACCCGCCAATACGTCACGTGCCTGGCCGATCTCCCTGCCAAGGCCTGGAGTGCCCAGACGATTCCCCTGCCGACGCGTGGAGTGCTTGGCCGATCCCCTGCCAGCGGTACCCGCCAATACGTGAAGTGCCTGGCCGATCTCCCTGCCAAAGCCTGAAGTGCCTGGCCAATCTCCCTGCCAAGGCCTGGAGTGCCCAGCCGATCCCCCTGCCGACGCGTGGAGCGCCTAGCCGATTCCCCTGCAGCTGATAACCCGCCAATACGTGAAGTGCCTGGCCGATCTCCCTGCCAAGGCCTGGAGTGCCCAGACGATTCCCCTGCCGACGCGTGGAGTGCTTGGCCGATCCCCTGCCAGCGGATAACCCGCCAATACGTGAAGTGCCTGGCCGATCTCCCTGCCAAGGCCTGGAGTGCCCAGACGATTCCTCTGCCGACGCGTGGAGTGCTTGGCCGATCCCCTGCCAGCTGATAACCCGCCAATACGTGAAGTGCCTGGCCGATCTCCCTGCCAAGGCCTGAAGTGCCTGGCCGATCTCCCTGCCAAGGCCTGGAGGCCCAGCCGATTCCCCTGCCGACGCGTGGAGTGCTTGGCCGATCCCCTGCGAGCTGATTACCCGCCAATACGTGAAGGCCTGGCCGATCTCCCTGCCAAGGCCTGGAGTGCCCAGACGATTCCCCTGCCGACGCGTGGAGTGCTTGGCCGATCCCCTGCCAGCTGATAACCCGCCAATACGTGAAGCGCCTGGCCGATCTCCCTGCCAAGGCCTGGAGGCCCAGCCGATTCCCCTTCCGACGCGTGGATTGCTTGGCCGATCCCCTGCCAGCTGATAACCCGCAAATACGTGAAGTGCCTGGCCGATCTCCCTGCCAAGGCCTGGAGTGCCCGGTCGATCCCCATGCCGAGGCGTGGAGTGCCCAGCCGATTCCCCTGCCGACGCGTGGAGTGCTTGGCCGATCCCCTGCCAGATGATAACCCGCCAATACGTGACGTGCCTGGCCGATCTCCCTGCCAAGCCCTGGAGGCCCAGCCGATTCCCCTGCCGACGCGTGGAGTGCTTGGCCGATCCCCTGCAAGCTGATAACCCGCCAATAGATTATCCCCGTGAAGTGCCCAGACGATTCCCCTGCCGACGCGTGGAGTGCTTGGCCGATCCCCTGCCAGCTGATAACCCGCCAATACGTGAAGGCCTGGCCGATCTCCCTGCCAAGGCCTGGAGTGCTCGGTCGATCCCCATGCCGAGGCGTGGAGTGCCCAGCCGATCCCCCTGCCGACGCGTAGAGTGCCTAGCCGATTCCCCTGCCAGCTGATAACCCGCCAATACGTGAAGTGCCTGGCCGATCTCCCTGCCAAGGCCTGGAGGCCCAGCCGATTTCCCTGCCGACGCGTGGAGTGCTTGGCCGATCCCCTGCCAGCTGATAACCCGCCAATACGTGAAGTGCCTGGCCGATCTCCCTGCCAAGGCCTGGAGTGCCCGGTCGATCCCCATGCCGAGGCGTGGAGCGCCCAGCCGATTCCCCTTCCGACGCGTGGAGTGCTTGGCCGATCCCCTGCCAGATGATAGCCCGCCAATACGTGACGTGCCTGGCCGATTTCCCTGCCAAGGCCTGGAGTGCCCAGACGATTCCCCTGCCGACGCGTAGAGTGCTTGGCCGATCCCCTGCCAGCTGATAACCCGCCAATACGTGAAGTGCCTGGCCGATCCCCATGCCGAGGCGTGGAGTGCCCAGCCAATCCCCCTGCCAACGCGTGGAGTGCTTGGCCGATCCCCTGCCAGATGATAACCCGCCAATACGTGACGTGCCTGGCCGATCTCCCTGCCAAGGCCTGGAGTGCCCAGACGATATCCCTGCCGACGCGTGGAGTGCTTGGCAGATCCCCTGCTAGCTGATAGCCCGCCAATACGTGAAGTGCCTGGCCGATCTCCCTGCCAAAGCCTGAAGTGCCTGGCCGATCTCCCTGCCAAGGCCTGGAGTGCCCAGCCGATCCCCCTGCCGACGCGTGGAGTGCCTAGCCGATTCCCCTGCTTGCTGATAACCCGCCAATACGTGAAGTGCCTGGCCGATCTCCCTGCCAAGGCTGGAGTGCCCAGACGATTCCCCTGCCGACGCGTGGAGTGCTTGGCCAGCTGATAACCCGCTAATACGTGAAGTGCCTGGCCGATCTCCCTGCCAACGCCTGAAGTGCCTAGCCGATCTCCCTGCCAAGGCGTGGAGTGCTTGGCCGATCCCCTGCCAGCTGATAACCCGCCAATACGTGAAGTGCCTGGCCGATCTCCCTGCCAAGGCCTGAAGTGCCTGGCCGATCTCCCTGCCAAGGCCTGGAGGCCCAGCCGATTCCCCTGCCGACGCGTGGAGTGCTTGGCCGATCCCCTGCCAGCTGAAAACCCGCCAATACGTGAAGTGCCTGGCCGATCTCCCTGCCAAGGCATGAAGTGCCTGGCCGATCTCCCTGCCAAGGCCTGGAGTGCCCGGTCGATCCCCATGCCGAGGCGTGGAGTGACCAGCCGATCCCCCTGCCGACGCGTGGAGTGCTTGGCCGATCCCCTGCCAGATGATAACCCGCCAATACGTCACGTGCCTGGCCGATCTCCTTGCCAAGGCCTGGAGTGCCCAGACGATTCCCCTGCCGACGCGTGGAGTGCTTGGCCGATCCCCTGCCAGCGGTACCCGCCAATACGTGAAGTGCCTGGCCGATCTCCCTGCCAAAGCCTTAAGTGCCTGGCCAATCTCCCTGCCAAGGCCTGAAGTGCCTGGCCGATCTCCCTGCCAAGGCCTGGAGGCCCAGCCGATTCCCCTGCCGACGCGTGGAGTGCTTGGCCGATCCCCTGCGAGCTGATTACCCGCCAATACGTGAAGGCCTGGCCGATCTCCCTGCCAAGGCCTGGAGTGCCCAGACGATCCCCATGCCGAGGCGTAAAGTGCCCAGCCGATCCCCCTGCCGTCGCGTGGAGTGCCTAGCCGATTCCCCTGCCAGCTGATAACCCGCCAATACGTGACGTGCCTGGCCGATCTCCCTGCCAAGGCCTGGATTGCCCAGACGATTCCCCTGCCGACGCGTAGAGTGCTTGGCCCATCCCCTGCCAGCTGATAACCCGCCAATACGTGAAGAGCCTGGCCGATCTCCCTGCCAAGGCCTGGAGGCCCAGCCGATTCCCCTTCCGACGAGTGGATTGCTTGGCCGATCCCCTGCCAGCTGATAACCCGCAAATACGTGAAGTGCCTGGCCGATCTCCCTGCCAAGGCCTGCAGTGCCCGGTCGATCCCCATGCCGAGGCGTGGAGTGCCCAGCCGATTCCCCTGCCGACGCGTGGAGTGCCTAGCCGATTCCCCTGCCAGCTGATAACCCGCCAATACGTGAAGTGCCTGGCCGATCTCCCTGCCAAGGCCTGCAGTGCCCGGTCGATCCCCATGCCGAGGCGTGGAGTGCCCAGCCGATTCCCCTGCCGACGCGTGGAGTGCTTGGCCGATCCCCTGCCAGATGATAACCCGCCAATACGTGACGTGCCTGGCCGATCTCCCTGCCAAGGCCTGGAGGCCCAGCCGATTCCCCTGCCGACGCGTGGAGTGCTTGGCCGATCCCCTGCAAGCTGATAACCCGCCAATACGTGAAGTGCCCAGACGATTCCCCTGCCGATGCGTGGAGTGCTTGGCCGATCCCCTGCCAGCTGATAACCCGCCAATACGTGAAGGCCTGGCCGATCTCCCTGCCAAGGCCTGGAGTGCCCGGTCGATCCCCATGCCGAGGCGTGGAGTGCCCAGCCGATCCCCCTGCCGACGCGTAGAGTGCCTAGCCGATTCCCCTGCCAGCTGATAACCCGCCAATACGTGAAGTGCCTGGCCGATCTCCCTGCCAAGGCCTGGAGGCCCAGCCGATTTCCCTGCCGACGCGTGGAGTGCTTGGCCGATCCCCTGCCAGCTGATAACCCGCCAATACGTGAAGTGCCTGGCCGATCTCCCTGCCAAGGCCTGGAGTGCCCGGTCGATCCCCATGCCAAGGCCTGGAGTGCCCAGCCGATCCCCCTGCCGACGCGTGGAGCGCCTAGCCGATTCCACTGCAGCTGATAACCCGCCAATACGTGAAGTGCCTGGCCGATCTCCCTGCCAAGGCCTGGAGTGCCCAGACGATTCCCCTGCCGACGCGTGGAGTGCTTGGCCGATCCCCTGCCAGCTGATAACCCGCCAATACGTGACGTGCCTGGCCGATCTCCCTGCCAAGGCCTGGAGTGCCCAGACGATTCCCCTGCCGACGCGTGGAGTGCTTGGCCGATCCCCTGCCAGCTGATAACCCGCCAATACGTGAAGGCCTGGCCGATCTCCCTGCCAAGGCCTGGAGTGCCCGGTCGATCCCCATGCCGAGGCGTGGAGTGCCCAGCCGATCCCCCTGCCGACGCGTAGAGTGCCTAGCCGATTCCCCTGCCAGCTGATAACCCGCCAATACGTGAAGTGCCTGGCCGATCTCCCTGCCAAGGCCTGGAGGCCCAGCCGATTTCCCTGCCGACGCGTGGAGTGCTTGGCCGATCCCCTGCCAGCTGATAACCCGCCAATACGTGAAGTGCCTGGCCGATCTCCCTGCCAAGGCCTGGAGTGCCCGGTCGATCCCCATGCCGAGGCGTGGAGCGCCCAGCCGATTCCCCTTCCGACGCGTGGAGTGCTTGGCCGATCCCCTGCCAGATGATAGCCCGCCAATACGTGACGTGCCTGGCCGATTTCCCTGCCAAGGCCTGGAGTGCCCAGACGATTCCCCTGCCGACGCGTAGAGTGCTTGGCCGATCCCCTGCCAGCTGATAACCCGCCAATACGTGAAGTGCCTGGCCGATCCCCATGCCGAGGCGTGGAGTGCCCAGCCAATCCCCCTGCCAACGCGTGGAGTGCTTGGCCGATCCCCTGCCAGATGATAACCCGCCAATACGTGACGTGCCTGGCCGATCTCCCTGCCAAGGCCTGGAGTGCCCAGACGATATCCCTGCCGACGCGTGGAGTGCTTGGCAGATCCCCTGCTAGCTGATAGCCCGCCAATACGTGAAGTGCCTGGCCGATCTCCCTGCCAAAGCCTGAAGTGCCTGGCCGATCTCCCTGCCAAGGCCTGGAGTGCCCAGCCGATCCCCCCTGCCGACGCGTGGAGTGCCTAGCCGATTCCCCTGCTTGCTGATAACCCGCCAATACGTGAAGTGCCTGGCCGATCTCCCTGCCAAGGCTGGAGTGCCCAGACGATTCCCCTGCCGACGCGTGGAGTGCTTGGCCGATCCCCTGCAAGCTGATAACCCGCTAATACGTGAAGTGCCTGGCCGATCTCCCTGCCAACGCCTGAAGTGCCTAGCCGATCTCCCTGCCAAGGCGTGGAGTGCTTGGCCGATCCCCTGCCAGCTGATAACCCGCCAATACGTGAAGTGCCTGGCCGATCTCCCTGCCAAGGCCTGAAGTGCCTGGCCGATCTCCCTGCCAAGGCCTGGAGGCCCAGCCGATTCCCCTGCCGACGCGTGGAGTGCTTGGCCGATCCCCTGCCAGCTGATAACCCGCCAATACGTGAAGTGCCTGGCCGATCTCCCTGCCAAGGCATGAAGTGCCTGGCCGATCTCCCTGCCAAGGCCTGGAGTGCCCGGTCGATCCCCATGCCGAGGCGTGGAGTGACCAGCCGATCCCCCTGCCGACGCGTGGAGTGCTTGGCCGATCCCCTGCCAGATGATAACCCGCCAATACGTCACGTGCCTGGCCGATCTCCTTGCCAAGGCCTGGAGTGCCCAGACGATTCCCCTGCCGACGCGTGGAGTGCTTGGCCGATCCCCTGCCAGCGGTACCCGCCAATACGTGAAGTGCCTGGCCGATCTCCCTGCCAAAGCCTTAAGTGCCTGGCCAATCTCCCTGCCAAGGCCTGAAGTGCCTGGCCGATCTCCCTGCCAAGGCCTGGAGGCCCAGCCGATTCCCCTGCCGACGCGTGGAGTGCTTGGCCGATCCCCTGCGAGCTGATTACCCGCCAATACGTGAAGGCCTGGCCGATCTCCCTGCCAAGGCCTGGAGTGCCCAGACGATTCCCCTGCCGACGCGTGGAGTGCTTGGCCGATCCCCTGCCAGCTGATAACCCGCCAATACGTGAAGTGCCTGGCCGATCTCCCTGCCAAGGCCTGAAGTGCCTGGCCGATCTCCCTGCCAAGGCCTGGAGTGCCCGGTCGATCCCCATGCCGAGGCGTGGAGTGCCCAGCCGATTCCCCTGCCGACGCGTGGAGTGCCTAGCCGATTGCCCTGCCAGCTATAACCCGCCAATATGTGAAGTGCGTGGCCGATCTCCCTGCCAAGGCCTGGGGTGCCCAGACGATTCCCCTGCCGACGCGTGGAATGCTTGGCCGATCCCCTGCCAGCTGATAACCCGCCAATACGTGAAGTGCCTGGCCGATCTCCCTGCCAAGGCCTGAAGTGCCTGGCCGATCTCCCTGCCAAGGCCTGGAGTGCCCGGTCGATCACCATGCCGAGGGGTGGAGTGCCCAGCCGATTCCCCTGCCGACGCGTGGAGTGCCTAGCCGATTCCCCTGCCAGCAGATAACCCGCCAATACGTGAAGTGCGTGGCCGATCTCCCTGCCAAGGCCTGGAGTGCCCGGTCGATCCCCATGCCGAGGCGTAAAGTGCCCAGCCGATCCCCCCTGCCGTCGCGTGGAGTGCCTAGCCGATTCCCCTGCCAGCTGATAACCCGCCAATACGTGACGTGCCTGGCCGATCTCCCTGCCAAGGCCTGGATTGCCCAGACGATTCCCCTGCCGACGCGTAGAGTGCTTGGCCGATCCCCTGCCAGCTGATAACCCGCCAATACGTGAAGAGCCTGGCCGATCTCCCTGCCAAGGCCTGGAGGCCCAGCCGATTCCCCTTCCGACGAGTGGATTGCTTGGCCGATCCCCTGCCAGCTGATAACCCGCAAATACGTGAAGTGCCTGGCCGATCTCCCTGCCAAGGCCTGCAGTGCCCGGTCGATCCCCATGCCGAGGCGTGGAGTGCCCAGCCGATTCCCCTGCCGACGCGTGGAGTGCCTAGCCGATTCCCCTGCCAGCTGATAACCCGCCAATACGTGAAGTGCCTGGCCGATCTCCCTGCCAAGGCCTGCAGTGCCCGGTCGATCCCCATGCCGAGGCGTGGAGTGCCCAGCCGATTCCCCTGCCGACGCGTGGAGTGCTTGGCCGATCCCCTGCCAGATGATAACCCGCCAATACGTGACGTGCCTGGCCGATCTCCCTGCCAAGGCCTGGAGGCCCAGCCGATTCCCCTGCCGACGCGTGGAGTGCTTGGCCGATCCCCTGCAAGCTGATAACCCGCCAATACGTGAAGTGCCCAGACGATTCCCCTGCCGATGCGTGGAGTGCTTGGCCGATCCCCTGCCAGCTGATAACCCGCCAATACGTGAAGGCCTGGCCGATCTCCCTGCCAAGGCCTGGAGTGCCCGGTCGATCCCCATGCCGAGGCGTGGAGTGCCCAGCCGATCCCCCTGCCGACGCGTAGAGTGCCTAGCCGATTCCCCTGCCAGCTGATAACCCGCCAATACGTGAAGTGCGTGGCCGATCTTTCTGCCAAGGCCTGGAGTGTCCGGTCGATCCCTATGCCGAGGCGTAAAGTGCCCAGCCGATCCCCCTGCCGACGCGTGGATTGCTTGGCCGATCCCCTGGCAGCTGATAACCCGCCAATACGTGAAGTGCCTGGCCGATCTCCCTGCCAAGGCCTGGAGTGCCCAGCCGATTCCCCTGCCGACGCGTGGAGTGCTTGGCCGATCCCCTGCCAGCTGATAACCCGCCAATACGTGAAGTGCCTGGCCGATCTCCCTGCCAAGGCCTGAAGTGCCTGGCCGATCTCCCTGCCAAAGCCTGGAGTGCCCAGACGATTCCCCTGCCGACGCGTGGAGTGCTTGGCCGATCCCCTGCCAGCTTATAACCCGCCAATACGTGAAGTGCCTGGCCGATCTCCCTGCCAAGGCCTGGAGTGCCCAGACGATTCCCCTGCCGACGCGTGGAGTGCTTGGCCGATCCCCTCCCAGCTGATAACCCGCCAAAACGTGAAGTGCCTGGCAGATCTCCCTGCCAAGGCCTGAAGTGCCTGGCCGATCTCCCTGCCAAGGCCTGAAGTGCCTGGCCGATCTCCCTGCCAAGGCCTGGAGGCCCAGCCGATTCCCCTGCCGACGCGTGGAGTGCTTGGCCGATCCCCTGCCAGCTGATAACCCGCCAATACGTGAAGTTCCTGGCCGATCTCCCTGCCAAGGCCTAAAGTGCCTGGCCGATCTCCCTGCCAAGGCCTGGAGGCCCAGCCGATTCCCCTGCCGACGCGTGGAGTGCTTGGCCGATCCCCTGCCAGCTGATAACCCGCCAATACGTGAAGTTCCTGGCCGATCTCCCTGCCAAGGCCTGAAGTGCCTGGCCGATCTCCCTGCCAAGGCCTGGAGGCCCAGCCGATTCCCCTGCCGACGCGTGGAGTGCTTGGCCGATCCTCTGCCAGCTGATAACCCGCCAATACGTGAAGTGCCTGGCCGATCTCCCTGCCAAGGCCTGGAGTGCCCGGTCGATCCCCATGCCGAGGCGTGGAGTGCCTAGCCGATTCCCCTGCCGACGCGTGGAGTGCCTAGCCGATTCCCATGCCAGCTGATAACCCTCAATACGTGAAGTGCGTGGCCGATCTCCCTGCCAAGGCCTGGAGTGCCCAGACGATTCCCCTGCCGACGCGAGGAGTGCTTGGCCGATCCCCTGCCAGCTGATAACCCGCCAATACGTGAAGTGCCTGGCCGATCTCCCTGCCAAGGCCTGCAGTGCCCGGTCGATCCCCATGCCGAGGCGTGGAGTGCCCAGCCGATTCCCCTGCCGACGCGTGGAGTGCCTAGCCGATTCCCCTGCCAGCTGATAACCCGCCAATACGTGAAGTGCGTGGCCGATCTTTCTGCCAAGGCCTGGAGTGTCCGGTCGATCCCTATGCCGAGGCGTAAAGTGCCCAGCCGATCCCCCTGCCGACGCGTGGATTGCTTGGCCGATCCCCTGGCAGCTGATAACCCGCAAATACGTGAAGTGCCTGGCCGATCTCCCTGCCAAGGCCTGGAGTGCCCAGACGATTCCCCTGCCGACGCGTGAAAGGCTTGGCCGATCCCCTGCCAGCTGATAACCCGCCAATACGTGAAGTGCCTTGCCGATCTCCCTGCCAAGGCCTGGAGGGCCCAGACGATTCCTCTGCCGACGCGTGGAGTGCTTGGCCGATCCCCTGCCAGCTGATAACCCGCCAATACGTGAAGTGCCTGGCCGATCTCCCTGCCAAGGCCTGGAGTGCCCAGACGATTCCTCTGCCGACGCGTGGAGTGCTTGGCCGATCCCCTGCCAGCTGATAACCCGCCAATACGTGAAGTGCCTGGCCGATCTCCCTGCCAAGGCCTGGAGTGCCCAGCCGATTCCCCTGCCGACGCGTGGAGTGCTTGGCCGATCCCCTGCCAGCTGATAACCCGCCAATACGTGAAGTGCCTGGCCGATCTCCCTGCCAAGGCCTAAAGTGGCTGGCCGATCTCCCTGCCAAAGCCTGGAGGCCCAGCCGATTCCCCTGCCGACGCGTGGAGTGCTTGGCCGATCCCCTGCCAGCTTATAACCCGCCAATACGTGAAGTGCCTGGCCGATCTCCCTGCCAAGGCCTGGAGTGCCCAGACGATTCCCCTGCCGACGCGTGGAGTGCTTGGCCGATCCCCTGCCAGCTGATAACCCGCCAAAAGTGCCTGGCAGATCTCCCTGCCAAGGCCTGGAAGTGCCTGGCCGATCTCCCTGCCAAGGCCTGAAGTGCCTGGCCGATCTCCCTGCCAAGGCCTGGAGGCCCAGCCGATTCCCCTGCCGACGCGTGGAGGGCTTGGCCGATCCCCTGCCAGCTGATAACCCGCCAATACGTGAAGTGCCTGGAAGATCTCCCTGCCAAGGCCTGAAGTGCCTGGCCGATCTCCCTGCCAAAGCCTGGAGTGCCCAGACGATTCCCCTGCCGACGCGTGGAGTGCTTGGCCGATCCCCTGCCAGCTTATAACCCGCCAATACGTGAAGTGCCTGGCCGATCTCCCTGCCAAGGCCTGAAGTGCCTGGCCGATCTCCCTGCCAAGGCCTGGAGTGCCCGGTCGATCCCCATGCCGAGGCGTGGAGTGCCCAGCCGATTCCCCTGCCGACGAGTGGAGTGCCTAGCCGATTCCCATGCCAGCTGATAACCCGCCAATACGTGAAGTGCGTCGCCGATCTCCCTGCCAAGGCCTGGAGTGCCCGGTCGATCCCCATGCCGAGGCGTAAAGTGCCCAGCCGATCCCCCTACCGACGCGTGGAGTGCCTAGCCGATTCCCCTGCCGGCTGATAACCCTCAATACGTGAAGTGCGTGGCCGATCTCCCTGCCAAGGCCTGGAGTGCCCAGACGATTCCCCTGCCGACGCGTGGAGTGCTTGGCCGATCCCCTGCCAGCTGATAACCCGCCAATACGAGAAGTGCCTGGCCGATCTCCCTGCCAAGGCCTGGAGTGCCCGGTCGATCCCCATGCCGAGTCGTGGAGTGCCCAGCCGATCCCCCTGCCGACGCGTGGAGTGCCTACCCGATTCCCCTGCCAGCTGATAACCCGCCAATACGTGACGTGCCTGGCCGATCTCCCTGCCAAGGCCCGGATTGCCCAGACGATTCCCCTGCCGACGCGTAGAGTGCTTGGCCGATCCCCTGCCAGCTGATAACCCGCCAATACGTAAAGTGCCTGGCCGATCTCCCTGCCAAGGCCTGGAGGCCCAGCCGATTCCCCTGCCGACGCGTGGATTGCTTGGCCGATCCCCTGCCAGCTGATAACCCGCAAATACGTGAAGTGCCTGGCCGATCTCCCTGCCAAGGCCTGGAGTGCCCGGTCGATCCCCATGCCGAGGCGTGGAGTGCCCAGCCGATCCCCCTGCCGACGCGTGGAGTGCTTGGCCGATCCCCTGCCAGATGATAACCCGCCAATACGTGAAGTGCCTGGCCGGTCTCCCTGCCAAGGCCTGGAGTGCCCAGACGATTCCCCTGCCGACGCGTGGAATGCTTGGCCGATCCCCTGCCAGCTGATAACCCGCCAATACGTGAAGTGCCTGGCCGATCTCCCTGCCAAGACCTGGAGTGCCCAGACGATTCCTCTGCCGACGCGTGGAGTGCTTGGCCGATCCCCTGCCAGCTGATAACCCGCCAATACGTGAAGTGCCTGGCCGATCTCCCTGCCAAGGCCTGGAGTGCCCAGACGATTCCTCTGCCGACGCGTGGAGTGCTTGGCCGATCCCCTGCCAGCTGATAACCCGCCAATACGTGAAGTGCCTGGCCGATCTCCCTGCCAAGGCCTGGAGTGCCCAGCCGATTCCCCTGCCGACGCGTGGAGTGCTTTGCCGATCCCCTGCCAGCTGATAACCCGCCAATACGTGAAGTGCCTGGCCGATCTCCCTGCCAAGGCCTGAAGTGCCTGGCCGATCTCCCTGCCAAAGCCTGGAGTGCCCAGACGATTCCCCTGCCGACGCGTGGAGTGCTTGGCCGATCCCCTGCCAGCTTATAACCCGCCAATACGTGAAGTGCCTGGCCGATCTCCCTGCCAAGGCCTGGAGTGCCCAGACGATTCCCCTGCCGACGCGTGGAGTGCTTGGCCGATCCCCTCCCAGCTGATAACCCGCCAAAACGTGAAGTGCCTGGCAGATCTCCCTGCCAAGGCCTGGAAGTGCCTGGCCGATCTCCCTGCCAAGGCCTGAAGTGCCTGGCCGATCTCCCTGCCAAGGCCTGGAGGCCCAGCCGATTCCCCTGCCGACGCGTGGAGTGCTTGGCCGATCCCCTGCCAGCTGATAACCCGCCAATACGTGAAGTTCCTGGCCGATCTCCCTGCCAAGGCCTGAAGTGCCTGGCCGATCTCCCTGCCAAGGCCTGGAGGCCCAGCCGATTCCCCTGCCGACGCGTGGAGTGCTTGGCCGATCCCCTGCCAGCTGATAACCCGCCAATACGTGAAGTTCCTGGCCGATCTCCCTGCCAAGGCCTGAAGTGCCTGGCCGATCTCCCTGCCAAGGCCTGGAGGCCCAGCCGATTCCCCTGCCGACGCGTGGAGTGCTTGGCCGATCCTCTGCCAGCTGATAACCCGCCAATACATGAAGTGCCTGGCCAATCTCCCTGCCAAGGCCTGGAGTGCCCGGTCGATCCCCATGCCGAGGCGTGGAGTGCCTAGCCGATTCCCCTGCCGACGCGTGGAGTGCCTAGCCGATTCCCATGCCAGCTGATAACCCTCAATACGTGAAGTGCGTGGCCGATCTCCCTGCCAAGGCCTGGAGTGCCCAGACGATTCCCCTGCCGACGCGAGGAGTGCTTGGCCGATCCCCTGCCAGCTGATAACCCGCCAATACGTGAAGTGCCTGGCCGATCTCCCTGCCAAGGCCTGCAGTGCCCGGTCGATCCCCATGCCGAGGCGTGGAGTGCCCAGCCGATTCCCCTGCCGACGCGTGGAGTGCCTAGCCGATTCCCCTGCCAGCTGATAACCCGCCAATACGTGAAGTGCGTGGCCGATCTTTCTGCCAAGGCCTGGAGTGTCCGGTCGATCCCTATGCCGAGGCGTAAAGTGCCCAGCCGATCCCTCTGCCGACGCGTGGATTGCTTGGCCGATCCCCTGGCAGCTGATAACCCGCAAATACGTGAAGTGCCTGGCCGATCTCCCTGCCAAGGCCTGGAGTGCCCAGACGATTCCCCTGCCGACGCGTGGAAGGCTTGGCCGATCCCCTGCCAGCTGATAACCCGCCAATACGTGAAGTGCCTTGCCGATCTCCCTGCCAAGGCCTGGAGGGCCCAGACGATTCCTCTGCCGACGCGTGGAGTGCTTGGCCGATCCCCTGCCAGCTGATAACCCGCCAATACGTGAAGTGCCTGGCCGATCTCCCTGCCAAGGCCTGGAGTGCCCAGACGATTCCTCTGCCGACGCGTGGAGTGCTTGGCCGATCCCCTGCCAGCTGATAACCCGCCAATACGTGAAGTGCCTGGCCGATCTCCCTGCCAAGGCCTGGAGTGCCCAGCCGATTCCCCTGCCGACGCGTGGAGTGCTTGGCCGATCCCCTGCCAGCTGATAACCCGCCAATACGTGAAGTGCCTGGCCGATCTCCCTGCCAAGGCCTGAAGTGGCTGGCCGATCTCCCTGCCAAAGCCTGGAGGCCCAGCCGATTCCCCTGCCGACGCGTGGAGTGCTTGGCCGATCCCCTGCCAGCTTATAACCCGCCAATACGTGAAGTGCCTGGCCGATCTCCCTGCCAAGGCCTGGAGTGCCCAGACGATTCCCCTGCCGACGCGTGGAGTGCTTGGCCGATCCCCTGCCAGCTGATAACCCGCCAAAAGTGCCTGGCAGATCTCCCTGCCAAGGCCTGAAGTGCCTGGCCGATCTCCCTGCCAAGGCCTGAAGTGCCTGGCCGATCTCCCTGCCAAGGCCTGGAGGCCCAGCCGATTCCCCTGCCGACGCGTGGAGGGCTTGGCCGATCCCCTGCCAGCTGATAACCCGCCAATACGTGAAGTGCCTGGCCGATCTCCCTGCCAAGGCCTGAAGTGCCTGGCCGATCTCCCTGCCAAGGCCTGGAGGCCCAGCCGATTCCCCTGCCGACGCGTGGAGTGCTTGGCCGATCCCCTGCCAGCTGATAACCCGCCAATACGTGAAGTGCCTGGCCGATCTCCCTGCCAAGGCCTGAAGTGCCTGGCCGATCTCCCTGCCAAGGCCTGGAGTGCCCGGTCGATCCCCATGCCGAGGCGTGGAGTGCCCAGCCGATTCCCCTGCCGACGAGTGGAGTGCCTAGCCGATTCCCATGCCAGCTGATAACCCGCCAATACGTGAAGTGCGTCGCCGATCTCCCTGCCAAGGCCTGGAGTGCCCGGTCGATCCCCATGCCGAGGCGTGGAGTGCCCAGCCGATCCCCCTGCCGACGCGTGGAGTGCCTAGCCGATTCCCCTGCCAGCTGATAACCCGCCAATACGTGAAGTGCCTGGCCGATCTCCCTGCCAAGGCCTGAAGTGCCTGGCCGATCTCCCTGCCAAGGCCTGGAGTGCCCGGTCGATCCCCATGCCGAGGCGTGGAGTGCCCAGCCGATTCCCCTGCCGACGAGTGGAGTGCCTAGCCGATTCCCATGCCAGCTGATAACCCGCCAATACGTGAAGTGCGTCGCCGATCTCCCTGCCAAGGCCTGGAGTGCCCGGTCGATCCCCATGCCGAGGCGTAAAGTGCCCAGCCGATCCCCCTACCGACGCGTGGAGTGCCTAGCCGATTCCCCTGCCGGCTGATAACCCTCAATACGTGAAGTGCGTGGCCGATCTCCCTGCCAAGGCCTGGAGTGCCCAGACGATTCCCCTGCCGACGCGTGGAGTGCTTGGCCGATCCCCTGCCAGCTGATAACCCGCCAATACGAGAAGTGCCTGGCCGATCTCCCTGCCAAGGCCTGGAGTGCCCGGTCGATCCCCATGCCGAGTCGTGGAGTGCCCAGCCGATCCCCCTGCCGACGCGTGGAGTGCCTACCCGATTCCCCTGCCAGCTGATAACCCGCCAATACGTGACGTGCCTGGCCGATCTCCCTGCCAAGGCCCGGATTGCCCAGACGATTCCCCTGCCGACGCGTAGAGTGCTTGGCCGATCCCCTGCCAGCTGATAACCCGCCAATACGTAAAGTGCCTGGCCGATCTCCCTGCCAAGGCCTGGAGGCCCAGCCGATTCCCCTGCCGACGCGTGGATTGCTTGGCCGATCCCCTGCCAGCTGATAACCCGCAAATACGTGAAGTGCCTGGCCGATCTCCCTGCCAAGGCCTGGAGTGCCCGGTCGATCCCCATGCCGAGGCGTGGAGTGCCCAGCCGATCCCCCTGCCGACGCGTGGAGTGCTTGGCCGATCCCCTGCCAGATGATAACCCGCCAATACGTGACGGGCCTGGCCGATCTCCCTGCCAAGGCCTGGAGGCCCAGCCGATTCCCCTGCCGACGCGTGGAGTGCTTGGCCGATCCCCTGCCAGCTGATAACGCGCCAATACGTGAAGTGCCCAGACGATTCCCCTGCCGACGCGTGGAGTGCTTGGCCGATCCCCTGCCAGATGATAACCCGCCAATACGTGACGTGCCTGGCCGATCTCCCTGCCAAGGCCTGGTCGATCCCCATGCCGAGGCGTGGAGTGCCCAGCCGATCCCCCTGCCGACGCGTGGAGTGCTTGGCCGATCCCCTGCCAGCTGATAACCCGCCAAAAGTGCCTGGCAGATCTCCCTGCCAAGGCCTGAAGTGCCTGGCCGATCTCCCTGCCAAGGCCTGAAGTGCCTGGCCGATCTCCCTGCCAAGGCCTGGAGGCCCAGCCGATTCCCCTGCCGACGCGTGGAGGGCTTGGCCGATCCCCTGCCAGCTGATAACCCGCCAATACGTGAAGTGCCTGGCCGATCTCCCTGCCAAGGCCTGAAGTGCCTGGCCGATCTCCCTGCCAAGGCCTGGAGGCCCAGCCGATTCCCCTGCCGACGCGTAGAGTGCTTGGCCGATCCCCTGCCAGATGATAACCCGCCAATACGTGACGTGCCTGGCCGATCTCCCTGCCAAGGCAGCCCAGTGCCCAGCCGATCCCCCTGCCGACGCGTGGAGTGCCTAGCCGATTCCCCTGCCAGCTGATAACCCGCCAATACGTGAAGTGCCTGGACGATCTCCCTGCCAAGGCCTGGAGTGCCCAGACGATTCCCCTGCCGACGCGTGGAGTGCTTGGCCGATCCCCTGCCAGGTGATAACCCGCCAATACGTGACGTGCCTGGCCGATCTACCTGCCAAGGCCTGGAGTGCCCAGACGATTCCCCTGCCGACGCGTAGAGTGCTTGTCCGATCCCCTGCCAGCTGATAACCCGCCAATACGTGAAGTGCCTGGCCGATCTCCCTGCCAAGGCCTGGAGTGCCCAGACGATTCCCCTGCCGACGCGTGGAGTTCTTGGCCGATCCCCTGCCAGCTGATAACCCGCAATACGTGAAGTGCGTGGCCGATCTACCTGCCAAGGCCTGGAGTGCCCAGCCGATCCCCCTGCCGACGCGTGGAGTGCTTGGCCGATCCCCTGCCAGATGATAACCCGCCAATACGTGACGGGCCTGGCCGATCTCCCTGCCAAGGCCTGGAGGCCCAGCCGATTCCCCTGCCGACGCGTGGAGTGCTTGGCCGATCCCCTGCCAGCTGATAACGCGCCAATACGTGACGTGCCTGGCCGATCTCCCTGCCAAGGCAGCCCAGTGCCCAGCCGATCCCCCTGCCGACGCGTGGAGTGCCTAGCCGATTCCCCTGCCAGCTGATAACCCGCCAATACGTGAAGTGCCTGGCCGATCTCCCTGCCAAGGCCTGGAGTGCCCAGACGATTCCCCTGCCGACGCGTGGAGTTCTTGGCCGATCCCCTGCCAGGTGATAACCCGCCAATACGTGACGTGCCTGGCCGATCTACCTGCCAAGGCCTGGAGTGCCCAGCCGATCCCCCTGCCGACGCGTGGAGTGCTTGGCCGATCCCCTGCCAGATGATAACCCGCCAATACGTGACGGGCCTGGCCGATCTCCCTGCCAAGGCCTGGAGGCCCAGCCGATTCCCCTGCCGACGCGTGGAGTGCTTGGCCGATCCCCTGCCAGCTGATAACGCGCCAATACGTGAAGTGCCCAGACGATTCCCCTGCCGACGCGTGGAGTGCTTGGCCGATCCCCTGCCAGATGATAACCCGCCAATACGTGACGTGCCTGGCCGATCTCCCTGCCAAGGCCTGGTCGATCCCCATGCCGAGGCGTGGAGTGCCCAGCCGATCCCCCTGCCGACGCGTGGAGTGCTTGGCCGATCCCCTGCCAGATGATAACCCGCCAATACGTGACGGGCCTGGCCGATCTCCCTGCCAAGGCCTGGAGGCCCAGCCGATTCCCCTGCCGACGCGTGGAGTGCTTGGCCGATCCCCTGCCAGCTGATAACCCGCCAATACGTGAAGTGCCCAGACGATTCCCCTGCCGACGCGTGGAGTGCTTGGCCGATCCCCTGCCAGATGATAACCCGCCAATACGTGACGTGCCTGGCCGATCTCCCTGCCAAGGTCTGGAGGCCCAGCCGATTCCCCTGCCGACGCGTGCAGTGCTTGGCCGATCCCCTGCCAGCTGATAACCCGCCAATACGTGAAGTGCCCAGACGATTCCCCTGCCGACGCGTGGAGTGCTTGGCCGATCCCCTGCAAGCTGATAACCCGCCAATACGTGAAGGCCTGGCCGATCTCCCTGCCAAGGCCTGGAGTGCCCGGTCGATCCCCATGCCGAGGCGTGGAGTGCCCAGCCGATCCCCCTGCCGACGCGTGGAGTGCCTAGCCGATTCCCCTGCCAGCTGATAACCCGCCAATACGTGAAGTGCCTGGCCGATCTCCCTGCCAAGGCCTGAAGTGCCTGGCCGATCTCCCTGCCAAGGCCTGGAGTGCCCGGTCGATCCCCATGCCGAGGCGTGGAGTGCCCAGCCGATTCCCCTGCCGACGAGTGGAGTGCCTAGCCGATTCCCATGCCAGCTGATAACCCGCCAATACGTGAAGTGCGTCGCCGATCTCCCTGCCAAGGCCTGGAGTGCCCGGTCGATCCCCATGCCGAGGCGTAAAGTGCCCAGCCGATCCCCCTACCGACGCGTGGAGTGCCTAGCCGATTCCCCTGCCGGCTGATAACCCTCAATACGTGAAGTGCGTGGCCGATCTCCCTGCCAAGGCCTGGAGTGCCCAGACGATTCCCCTGCCGACGCGTGGAGTGCTTGGCCGATCCCCTGCCAGCTGATAACCCGCCAATACGAGAAGTGCCTGGCCGATCTCCCTGCCAAGGCCTGGAGTGCCCGGTCGATCCCCATGCCGAGTCGTGGAGTGCCCAGCCGATCCCCCTGCCGACGCGTGGAGTGCCTACCCGATTCCCCTGCCAGCTGATAACCCGCCAATACGTGACGTGCCTGGCCGATCTCCCTGCCAAGGCCCGGATTGCCCAGACGATTCCCCTGCCGACGCGTAGAGTGCTTGGCCGATCCCCTGCCAGCTGATAACCCGCCAATACGTAAAGTGCCTGGCCGATCTCCCTGCCAAGGCCTGGAGGCCCAGCCGATTCCCCTGCCGACGCGTGGATTGCTTGGCCGATCCCCTGCCAGCTGATAACCCGCAAATACGTGAAGTGCCTGGCCGATCTCCCTGCCAAGGCCTGGAGTGCCCGGTCGATCCCCATGCCGAGGCGTGGAGTGCCCAGCCGATCCCCCTGCCGACGCGTGGAGTGCTTGGCCGATCCCCTGCCAGATGATAACCCGCCAATACGTGACGGGCCTGGCCGATCTCCCTGCCAAGGCCTGGAGGCCCAGCCGATTCCCCTGCCGACGCGTGGAGTGCTTGGCCGATCCCCTGCCAGCTGATAACGCGCCAATACGTGAAGTGCCCAGACGATTCCCCTGCCGACGCGTGGAGTGCTTGGCCGATCCCCTGCCAGATGATAACCCGCCAATACGTGACGTGCCTGGCCGATCTCCCTGCCAAGGCCTGGTCGATCCCCATGCCGAGGCGTGGAGTGCCCAGCCGATCCCCCTGCCGACGCGTGGAGTGCTTGGCCGATCCCCTGCCAGCTGATAACCCGCCAAAAGTGCCTGGCAGATCTCCCTGCCAAGGCCTGAAGTGCCTGGCCGATCTCCCTGCCAAGGCCTGAAGTGCCTGGCCGATCTCCCTGCCAAGGCCTGGAGGCCCAGCCGATTCCCCTGCCGACGCGTGGAGGGCTTGGCCGATCCCCTGCCAGCTGATAACCCGCCAATACGTGAAGTGCCTGGCCGATCTCCCTGCCAAGGCCTGAAGTGCCTGGCCGATCTCCCTGCCAAGGCCTGGAGGCCCAGCCGATTCCCCTGCCGACGCGTGGAGTGCTTGGCCGATCCCCTGCCAGCTGATAACCCGCCAATACGTGAAGTGCCTGGCCGATCTCCCTGCCAAGGCCTGAAGTGCCTGGCCGATCTCCCTGCCAAGGCCTGGAGTGCCCGGTCGATCCCCATGCCGAGGCGTGGAGTGCCCAGCCGATTCCCCTGCCGACGAGTGGAGTGCCTAGCCGATTCCCATGCCAGCTGATAACCCGCCAATACGTGAAGTGCGTCGCCGATCTCCCTGCCAAGGCCTGGAGTGCCCGGTCGATCCCCATGCCGAGGCGTAAAGTGCCCTGCCGATCCCCCTACCGACGCGTGGAGTGCCTAGCCGATTCCCCTGCCGGCTGATAACCCTCAATACGTGAAGTGCGTGGCCGATCTCCCTGCCAAGGCCTGGAGTGCCCAGACGATTCCCCTGCCGACGCGTGGAGTGCTTGGCCGATCCCCTGCCAGCTGATAACCCGCCAATACGAGAAGTGCCTGGCCGATCTCCCTGCCAAGGCCTGGAGTGCCCGGTCGATCCCCATGCCGAGTCGTGGAGTGCCCAGCCGATCCCCCTGCCGACGCGTGGAGTGCCTACCCGATTCCCCTGCCAGCTGATAACCCGCCAATACGTGACGTGCCTGGCCGATCTCCCTGCCAAGGCCCGGATTGCCCAGACGATTCCCCTGCCGACGCGTAGAGTGCTTGGCCGATCCCCTGCCAGCTGATAACCCGCCAATACGTAAAGTGCCTGGCCGATCTCCCTGCCAAGGCCTGGAGGCCCAGCCGATTCCCCTGCCGACGCGTGGATTGCTTGGCCGATCCCCTGCCAGCTGATAACCCGCAAATACGTGAAGTGCCTGGCCGATCTCCCCTGCCAAGGCCTGGAGTGCCCGGTCGATCCCCATGCCGAGGCGTGGAGTGCCCAGCCGATCCCCCTGCCGACGCGTGGAGTGCTTGGCCGATCCCCTGCCAGATGATAACCCGCCAATACGTGACGGGCCTGGCCGATCTCCCTGCCAAGGCCTGGAGGCCCAGCCGATTCCCCTGCCGACGCGTGGAGTGCTTGGCCGATCCCCTGCCAGCTGATAACGCGCCAATACGTGAAGTGCCCAGACGATTCCCCTGCCGACGCGTGGAGTGCTTGGCCGATCCCCTGCCAGATGATAACCCGCCAATACGTGACGTGCCTGGCCGATCTCCCTGCCAAGGCCTGGTCGATCCCCATGCCGAGGCGTGGAGTGCCCAGCCGATCCCCCTGCCGACGCGTGGAGTGCTTGGCCGATCCCCTGCCAGATGATAACCCGCCAATACGTGACGGGCCTGGCCGATCTCCCTGCCAAGGCCTGGAGGCCCAGCCGATTCCCCTGCCGACGCGTGGAGTGCTTGGCCGATCCCCTGCCAGCTGATAACCCGCCAATACGTGAAGTGCCCAGACGATTCCCCTGCCGACGCGTGGAGTGCTTGGCCGATCCCCTGCCAGATGATAACCCGCCAATACGTGACGTGCCTGGCCGATCTCCCTGCCAAGGCCTGGAGGCCCAGCCGATTCCCCTGCCGACGCGTGCAGTGCTTGGCCGATCCCCTGCCAGCTGATAACCCGCCAATACGTGAAGTGCCCAGACGATTCCCCTGCCGACGCGTGGAGTGCTTGGCCGATCCCCTGCAAGCTGATAACCCGCCAATACGTGAAGGCCTGGCCGATCTCCCTGCCAAGGCCTGGAGTGCCCGGTCGATCCCCATGCCGAGGCGTGGAGTGCCCAGCCGATCCCCCTGCCGACGCGTGGAGTGCCTAGCCGATTCCCCTGCCAGCTGATAACCCGCCAATACGTGAAGTGCCTGGCCGATCTCCCTGCCAAGGCGTGGAGGCCCAGACGATTCCCCTGCCGACGCGTAGAGTGCTTGGCCGATTCCCTGCCAGCTGATAACCCGCCAATACGTGAAGTGCCTGGCCGATCTCCCTAATAAGGCCTGGAGGCCCAGCCGATTCCCCTGCCGACGCGTGGAGTGCTTGGCCGATCCCCTGCCAGATGATAACCCACCCGCTCCCTGCCAAGGCCTGGAGTGCCCAGACGATTCCCCTGCCGACGCGTAGAGTGCTTGGCCGATTCCCTGCCAGCTGATAACCCGCCAATACGTGACGTGCCTGGCCGATCTACCTGCCAAGGCCTGGAGGCCCAGCCGATTCCCCTGCCGACGCGTGGAGTGCTTGGCCGATCCCCTGCCAGCTGATAACCCGCCAATACGTGAAGTGCCTGGCCGATCTCCCTGCCAAGGCCTGGAGTGCCCGGTCGATCCCCATGCCGAGGCGTGGAGTGCCCAGCCGATTCCCCTGCCGACGCGTGGAGTGCCTAGCCGATTCCCCTGCCAGCTGATAACCCGCCAATACGTGAAGTGCGTGGCCGATCTCCCTGCCAAGGCCTGGAGTGCCCAGACGATTCCCCTGCCGACGCGTGGAGTTCTTGGCCGATCCCCTGCCAGCTGATAACCCGCCAATACGTGAAGTGCGTGGCCGATCTCCCTGCCTAGGCCTGGAGTGCCCGGTCGATCCCCATGCCGAGGCGTTGAGTGCCCAGCAGATCCCCCTGCAGACGCGTGGAGTGCTTGGCCGATCCCCTGCCAGATGATAACCCGGCAATACGTGACGTGCCTGGCCGATCTCCCTGCCAAGGCAGCCCAGTGCCCAGCCGATCCCCCTGCCGACGCGTGGAGTGCCTAGCCGATTCCCCTGCCAGCTGATAACCCGCCAATACGTGAAGTGCCTGGACGATCTCCCTGCCAAGGCCTGGAGTTCCCAGACGATTCCCCTGCCGACGTGTGGAGTGCTTGGCCGATCCCCTGCCAGGTGATAACCCGCCAATACGTGACGTGCCTGGCCGATCTACCTGCCAAGGCCTGGAGTGCCCAGACGATTCCCCTGCCGACGCGTAGAGTGCTTGTCCGATCCCCTGCCAGCTGATAACCCGCCAATACGTGAAGTGCCTGGCCGATCTCCCTGCCAAGGCCTGGAGTGCCCAGACGATTCCCCTGCCGACGCGTGGAGTTCTTGGCCGATCCCCTGCCAGCTGATAACCCGCAATACGTGAAGTGCGTGGCCGATCTACCTGCCAAGGCCTGGAGTGCCCAGCCGATCCCCCTGCCGACGCGTGGAGTGCTTGGCCGATCCCCTGCCAGATGATAACCCGCCAATACGTGACGGGCCTGGCCGATCTCCCTGCCAAGGCCTGGAGGCCCAGCCGATTCCCCTGCCGACGCGTGGAGTGCTTGGCCGATCCCCTGCCAGCTGATAACGCGCCAATACGTGACGTGCCTGGCCGATCTCCCTGCCAAGGCAGCCCAGTGCCCAGCCGATCCCCCTGCCGACGCGTGGAGTGCCTAGCCGATTCCCCTGCCAGCTGATAACCCGCCAATACGTGAAGTGCCTGGCCGATCTCCCTGCCAAGGCCTGGAGTGCCCAGACGATTCCCCTGCCGACGCGTGGAGTTCTTGGCCGATCCCTGCCAGGTGATAACCCGCCAATACGTGACGTGCCTGGCCGATCTACCTGCCAAGGCCTGGAGTGCCCAGCCGATCCCCCTGCCGACGCGTGGAGTGCTTGGCCGATCCCCTGCCAGATGATAACCCGCCAATACGTGACGGGCCTGGCCGATCTCCCTGCCAAGGCCTGGAGGCCCAGCCGATTCCCCTGCCGACGCGTGGAGTGCTTGGCCGATCCCCTGCCAGCTGATAACGCGCCAATACGTGAAGTGCCCAGACGATTCCCCTGCCGACGCGTGGAGTGCTTGGCCGATCCCCTGCCAGATGATAACCCGCCAATACGTGACGTGCCTGGCCGATCTCCCTGCCAAGGCCTGGTCGATCCCCATGCCGAGGCGTGGAGTGCCCAGCCGATCCCCCTGCCGACGCGTGGAGTGCTTGGCCGATCCCCTGCCAGATGATAACCCGCCAATACGTTACGGGCCTGGCCGATCTCCCTGCCAAGGCCTGGAGGCCCAGCCGATTCCCCTGCCGACGCGTGGAGTGCTTGGCCGATCCCCTGCCAGCTGATAACCCGCCAATACGTGAAGTGCCCAGACGATTCCCCTGCCGACGCGTGGAGTGCTTGGCCGATCCCCTGCCAGATGATAACCCGCCAATACGTGACGTGCCTGGCCGATCTCCCTGCCAAGGCCTGGAGGCCAGCCGATTCCCCTGCCGACGCGTGCAGTGCTTGGCCGATCCCCTGCCAGCTGATAACCCGCCAATACGTGAAGTGCCCAGACGATTCCCCTGCCGACGCGTGGAGTGCTTGGCCGATCCCCTGCAAGCTGATAACCCGCCAATACGTGAAGGCCTGGCCGATCTCCCTGCCAAGGCCTGGAGTGCCCGGTCGATCCCCATGCCGAGGCGTGGAGTGCCCAGCCGATCCCCCTGCCGACGCGTGGAGTGCCTAGCCGATTCCCCTGCCAGCTGATAACCCGCCAATACGTGAAGTGCCTGGCCGATCTCCCTGCCAAGGCCTGGAGGCCCAGACGATTCCCCTGCCGACGCGTAGAGTGCTTGGCCGATTCCCTGCCAGCTGATAACCCGCCAATACGTGAAGTGCCTGGCCGATCTCCCTAATAAGGCCTGGAGGCCCAGCCGATTCCCCTGCCGACGCGTGGAGTGCTTGGCCGATCCCCTGCCAGATGATAACCCACCCGCTCCCTGCCAAGGCCTGGAGTGCCCAGACGATTCCCCTGCCGACGCGTAGAGTGCTTGGCCGATTCCCTGCCAGCTGATAACCCGCCAATACGTGACGTGCCTGGCCGATCTACCTGCCAAGGCCTGGAGGCCCAGCCGATTCCCCTGCCGACGCGTGGAGTGCTTGGCCGATCCCCTGCCAGCTGATAACCCGCCAATACGTGAAGTGCCTGGCCGATCTCCCTGCCAAGGCCTGGAGTGCCCGGTCGATCCCCATGCCGAGGCGTGGAGTGCCCAGCCGATTCCCCTGCCGACGCGTGGAGTGCCTAGCCGATTCCCCTGCCAGCTGATAACCCGCCAATACGTGAAGTGCGTGGCCGATCTCCCTGCCAAGGCCTGGAGTGCCCAGACGATTCCCCTGCCGACGCGTGGAGTTCTTGGCCGATCCCCTGCCAGCTGATAACCCGCCAATACGTGAAGTGCGTGGCCGATCTCCCTGCCTAGGCCTGGAGTGCCCGGTCGATCCCCATGCCGAGGCGTTGAGTGCCCAGCAGATCCCCCTGCAGACGCGTGGAGTGCTTGGCCGATCCCCTGCCAGATGATAACCCGCCAATACGTGACGTGCCTGGCCGATCTCCCTGCCAAGGCAGCCCAGTGCCCAGCCGATCCCCCTGCCGACGCGTGGAGTGCCTAGCCGATTCCCCTGCCAGCTGATAACCCGCCAATACGTGAAGTGCCTGGACGATCTCCCTGCCAAGGCCTGGAGTGCCCAGACGATTCCCCTGCCGACGCGTGGAGTGCTTGGCCGATCCCCTGCCAGGTGATAACCCGCCAATACGTGACGTGCCTGGCCGATCTACCTGCCAAGGCCTGGAGTGCCCAGACGATTCCCCTGCCGACGCGTAGAGTGCTTGTCCGATCCCCTGCCAGCTGATAACCCGCCAATACGTGAAGTGCCTGGCCGATCTCCCTGCCAAGGCCTGGAGTGCCCGGTCGATCCCCATGCCGAGGCGTGGAGTGCCCAGCCTATTCCCCTGCCGACGCGTGGAGTGCCTAGCCGATTCCCCTGCCAGCTGATAACCCGCCAATACGTGAAGTGCGTGGCCGATCTCCCTGCCAAGGCCTGGAGTGCCCAGACGATTCCCCTGCCGACGCGTGGAGTGCTTGGCCGATCCCCTGCCAGCTGATAACCCGCCAATACGTGAAGTGCCTGGCCGATCTCCCTGCCAAGGCCTGGAGTGCCCGGTCGATCCCCATGCCGAGGCGTGGAGTGCCCAGCCGATCCCCCTGCCGACGCGTGGAGTGCCTAGCCGATTCCCCTGCCAGCTGATAACCCGCCAATACGTGAAGTGCCTGGCCGATCTCCCTGCCAAGGCCTGAAGTGCCCAGCCGATCTCCCTGCCAAGGCCTGGAGTGCCCAGACAATTCCCCTGCCGACGCGTGGAGTGCTTGGCCGATCCCCTGCCAGCTGATAACCCGCCAATATGTAAAGTGCCTGGCCGATCTCCCTGCCAAGGCCTGGAGTGCCCGGTCGATCCCCATGCCGAGGCGTGGAGTGCTTGGCCGATCCCCTGCCAGCTGATAACCCGCCAATACGTGAAGTGCCTGGCCGATCTCCCTGCCAAGGCCTGGAGTGCCCGGTCGATCCCCATGCCGAGGCGTGGAGTGCCCAGCCGATTCCCCTGCCGACGCGTGGAGTGCCTAGCCGATTCCCCTGCCAGCTGATAACCCGCCAATACGTGAAGTGCCCAGACGATTCCCCTGCCGACGCGTGGAGTGCTTGGCCGATCCCCTGCCAGATGATAACCCGCCAATACGTGACGTGCCTGGCCGATCTCCCTGCCAAGGCCTGGTCGATCCCCATGCCGAGGCGTGGAGTGCCCAGCCGATCCCCCTGCCGACGCGTGGAGTGCTTGGCCGATCCCCTGCCAGATGATAACCCGCCAATACGTGACGGGCCTGGCCGATCTCCCTGCCAAGGCCTGGAGGCCCAGCCGATTCCCCTGCCGACGCGTGGAGTGCTTGGCCGATCCCCTGCCAGCTGATAACCCGCCAATACGTGAAGTGCCCAGACGATTCCCCTGCCGACGCGTGGAGTGCTTGGCCGATCCCCTGCAAGCTGATAACCCGCCAATACGTGAAGGCCTGGCCGATCTCCCTGCCAAGGCCTGGAGTGCCCGGTCGATCCCCATGCCGAGGCGTGGAGTGCCCAGCCGATCCCCCTGCCGACGCGTGGAGTGCCTAGCCGATTCCCCTGCCAGCTGATAACCCGCCAATACGTGAAGTGCCTGGCCGATCTCCCTGCCAAGGCCTGGAGGCCCAGACGATTCCCCTGCCGACGCGTAGAGTGCTTGGCCGATTCCCTGCCAGCTGATAACCCGCCAATACGTGAAGTGCCTGGCCGATCTCCCTAATAAGGCCTGGAGGCCCAGCCGATTCCCCTGCCGACGCGTGGAGTGCTTGGCCGATCCCCTGCCAGATGATAACCCACCCGCTCCCTGCCAAGGCCTGGAGTGCCCAGACGATTCCCCTGCCGACGCGTAGAGTGCTTGGCCGATTCCCTGCCAGCTGATAACCCGCCAATACGTGACGTGCCTGGCCGATCTACCTGCCAAGGCCTGGAGGCCCAGCCGATTCCCCTGCCGACGCGTGGAGTGCTTGGCCGATCCCCTGCCAGCTGATAACCCGCCAATACGTGAAGTGCCTGGCCGATCTCCCTGCCAAGGCCTGGAGTGCCCGGTCGATCCCCATGCCGAGGCGTGGAGTGCCCAGCCGATTCCCCTGCCGACGCGTGGAGTGCCTAGCCGATTCCCCTGCCAGCTGATAACCCGCCAATACGTGAAGTGCGTGGCCGATCTCCCTGCCAAGGCCTGGAGTGCCCAGACGATTCCCCTGCCGACGCGTGGAGTTCTTGGCCGATCCCCTGCCAGCTGATAACCCGCCAATACGTGAAGTGCGTGGCCGATCTCCCTGCCTAGGCCTGGAGTGCCCGGTCGATCCCCATGCCGAGGCGTTGAGTGCCCAGCAGATCCCCCTGCAGACGCGTGGAGTGCTTGGCCGATCCCCTGCCAGATGATAACCCGCCAATACGTGACGTGCCTGGCCGATCTCCCTGCCAAGGCAGCCCAGTGCCCAGCCGATCCCCCTGTCGACGCGTGGAGTGCCTAGCCGATTCCCCTGCCAGCTGATAACCCGCCAATACGTGAAGTGCCTGGACGATCTCCCTGCCAAGGCCTGGAGTGCCCAGACGATTCCCCTGCCGACGCGTGGAGTGCTTGGCCGATCCCCTGCCAGGTGATAACCCGCCAATACGTGACGTGCCTGGCCGATCTACCTGCCAAGGCCTGGAGTGCCCAGACGATTCCCCTGCCGACGCGTAGAGTGCTTGTCCGATCCCCTGCCAGCTGATAACCCGCCAATACGTGAAGTGCCTGGCCGATCTCCCTGCCAAGGCCTGGAGTGCCCGGTCGATCCCCATGCCGAGGCGTGGAGTGCCCAGCCTATTCCCCTGCCGACGCGTGGAGTGCCTAGCCGATTCCCCTGCCAGCTGATAACCCGCCAATACGTGAAGTGCGTGGCCGATCTCCCTGCCAAGGCCTGGAGTGCCCAGACGATTCCCCTGCCGACGCGTGGAGTGCTTGGCCGATCCCCTGCCAGCTGATAACCCGCCAATACGTGAAGTGCCTGGCCGATCTCCCTGCCAAGGCCTGGAGTGCCCGGTCGATGCCCATGCCGAGGCGTGGAGTGCCCAGCCGATCCCCCTGCCGACGCGTGGAGTGCCTAGCCGATTCCCCTGCCAGCTGATAACCCGCCAATACGTGAAGTGCCTGGCCGATCTCCCTGCCAAGGCCTGAAGTGCCCAGCCGATCTCCATGCCAAGGCCTGGAGTGCCCAGACAATTCCCCTGCCGACGCGTGGAGTGCTTGGCCGATCCCCTGCCAGCTGATAACCCGCCAATATGTAAAGTGCCTGGCCGATCTCCCTGCCAAGGCCTGGAGTGCCCGGTCGATCCCCATGCCGAGGCGTGGAGTGCCCAGCCGATCCCCCTGCCGACGCGTGGAGTGCCTAGCCGATTCCCCTGCCATCTGATAACCCGCCAATACGTGAAGTGGCTGGCCGATCTCCCTGCCAAGGCCTGGAGTGCCCAGACGATTCCCCTGCCGACGCGTGGAGTGCTTGGCCGATCCCCTGCCAGCTGATAACCCGCCAATACGTGAAGTGCCTGGCCGATCTCCATGCCAAGGCCTGGAGTGCCCGGTCGATCCCATGCCGAGGCGTGTAGTGCCCTGCCGATTCCCCTGCCGACGCGTGGAGTGCCTAGCCGATTCCCCTGCCAGCTGATAACCCGCCAATACGTGAAGTGCGTGGCCGATCTCCCTGCCAAGGCCTGGAGTGCCCAGACGATTCCCCTGCCGACGCGTGGAGTGCTTGGCCGATCCCCTGCCAGCTGATAACCCGCCAATACGTGAAGTGCCTGGCCGATCTTCCTGCCAAGGCCTGAAGTGCCTGGCCGATCTCCCTGCCAAGGCCTGGAGGCCCAGCCGATTCCCCTGCCGACGCGTGGAGTGCCTAGCCGATTCCCCTGCCAGCTGATAACCCGCCAATACGTGAAGTGCCTAGCTGATCTCCCTGCCAAGGCCTGGAGTGCCCAGACGATTCCCCTGCCGACGCGTGGAGTGCTTGGCCGATCCCCTGCCAGCTGATAACCCGCCAATACGTGAAGTGCCTGGCTGATCTTCCTGCCAAGGCCTGGAGTGTCTGGTCGATCCCCATGCCGAGGCGTGGAGTGCCCAGCCGATTCCCCTGCCGACGCGTGGAGTGCCTAGCCGATTCCCCTGCCAGCTGATAACCCGCCAATACGTGAAGTGGCTGGCCGATCTCCCTGCCAAGGCCTGGAGTGCCCAGACGATTCCCCTGCCGACGCGTGGAGTGCTTGGCCGATCCCCTGCCAGCTGATAACCCGCCAATACGTGAAGTGCCCAGACGATTCCCCTGCCGACGCGTGGAGTGCTTGGCCGATCCCCTGCAAGCTGATAACCCGCCAATACGTGAAGTGCCTGGCCGATCTCCCTGCCAAGGCCTGGAGTGCCCGGTCGATCCCCATGCCGAGGCGTGGAGTGCCCAGCCGATCCCCCTGCCGACGCGTGGAGTGCCTAGCCGATTCCCCTGCCAGCTGATAACCCGCCAATACGTGAAGTGCCTAGCCGATCTCCCTACCAAGGCCTGGAGGCCCAGCCGATTCCCCTGTCGACGCGTGGAGTGCTTGGCCGATCCCCTGCCAGCTGATAACCCGCTAATACGTGACGTGCCTGGCCGATCTCCCTGCAAAGGCCTGGAGTGCCCAGACGATTCCCCTGCCGACGCGTAGAGTGCTTGGCCGATTCCCTGCCAGCTGATAACCCGCCAATACGTGAAGTGCCTGGCCGATCTCCCTACCAAGGCCTGGAGGCCCAGCCGATTCCCCTGCCGACGCGTGGAGTGCTTGGCCGATCCCCTGCCAGATGATAACCCGCCAATACGTGACGTGCCTGGCCGATCTCCCTGCCAAGGCCTGGAGTGCCCAGACGATTCCCCTGCCGACGCGTAGAGTGCTTGGCCGATTCCCTGCCAGCTGATAACCCGCCAATACGTGACGTGCCTGGACGATCTCCCTGCCAAGGCCTGGAGTGCCCAGACGATTCCCCTGCCGACGCGTGGAGTGCTTGGCCGATCCCCTGCCAGGTGATAACCCGCCAATACGTGACGTGCCTGGCCGATCTACCTGCCAAGGCCTGGAGTGCCCAGACGATTCCCCTGCCGACGCGTGGAGTGCTTGGCCGATCCCCTGCCAGCTGATAACCCGCCAATACGTGAAGTGCGTGGCCGATCTACCTGCCAAGGCCTGGAGGCCCAGCCGATTCCCCTGCCGACGCGTGGAGTGCTTGGCCGATCCCCTGCCAGCTGATAACCCGCCAATACGTGAAGTGCCTGGCCGATCTCCCTGCCAAGGCCTGGAGTGCCCGGTCGATCCCCATGCCGAGGCGTGGAGTGCCCAGCCGATTCCCCTGCCGACGCGTGGAGTGCCTAGCCGATTCCCCTGCCAGCTGATAACCCGCCAATACGTGAAGTGCGTGGCCGATCTCCCTGCCAAGGCCTGGAGTGCCCAGACGATTCCCCTGCCGACGCGTGGAGTTCTTGGCCGATCCCCTGCCAGCTGATCACCCGCCAATACGTGAAGTGCGTGGCCGATCTCCCTGCCAAGGCCTGGAGTGCCCGGTCGATCCCCATGCCGAGGCGTGGAGTGCCCAGCAGATCCCCCTGCAGACGCGTGGAGTGCTTGGCCGATCCCCTGCCAGATGATAACCCGCCAATACGTGACGTGCCTGGCCGATCTCCCTGCCAAGGCCTGGAGTGCCCAGCCGATCCCCCTGCCGACGCGTGGAGTGCCTAGCCGATTCCCCTGCCAGCTGATAACCCGCCAATACGTGAAGTGCCTGGACGATCTCCCTGCCAAGGCCTGGAGTGCCCAGACGATTCCCCTGCCGACGCGTGGAGTGCTTGGCCGATCCCCTGCCAGGTGATAACCCGCCAATACGTGACGTGCCTGGCCGATCTACCTGCCAAGGCCTGGAGTGCCCAGACGATTCCCCTGCCGACGCGTGGAGTGCTTGGCCGATCCCCTGCCAGCTGATAACCCGCCAATACGTGAAGTGCCCGGTCGATCCCCATGCCGAGGCGTGGAGTGCCCAGCCTATTCCCCTGCCGACGCGTGGAGTGCCTAGCCGATTCCCCTGCCAGCTGTTAACCCGCCAATACGTGAAGTGCCTGGCCGATCTCCCTGCCAAGGCCTGGAGTGCCCGGTCGATCCCCATGCCGAGGCGTGGAGTGCCCAGCCGATTCCCCTGCCGACGCGTGGAGTGCCTAGCCGATTCCCCTGCCAGCTGATAACCCGCCAATACGTGAAGTGCGTGGCCGATCTCCCTGCCAAGGCCTGGAGTGCCCAGACGATTCCCCTGCCGACGCGTGGAGTTCTTGGCCGATCCCCTGCAAGCTGATAACCCGCCAATACGTGAAGGCCTGGCCGATCTCCCTGCCAAGGCCTGGAGTGCCCGGTCGATCCCCATGCCGAGGCGTGGAGTGCCCAGCCGATCCCCCTGCCGACGCGTGGAGTGCCTAGCCGATTCCCCTGCCAGCTGATAACCCGCCAATACGTGAAGTGCCTGGCCGATCTCCCTGCCAAGGCCTGGAGGCCCAGCCGATTCCCCTGCCGACGCGTGGAGTGCTTGGCCGATCCCCTGCCAGCTGATAACACGCCAATACGTGAAGTGCCTGGCCGATCTCCCTGCCAAGGCCTGGAGTGCCCGGTCGATCCCCATGCCGAGGCGTGGAGTGCCCAGCCGATCCCCCTGCCGACGCGTGGAGTGCCTAGCCGATTCCCCTGCCAGCTGATAACCCGCCAATACGTGAAGTGCCTAGCCGATCTCCCTACCAAGGCCTGGAGGCCCAGCCGATTCCCCTGTCGACGCGTGGAGTGCTTGGCCGATCCCCTGCCAGCTGATAACCCGCTAATACGTGACGTGCCTGGCCGATCTCCCTGCAAAGGCCTGGAGTGCCCAGACGATTCCCCTGCCGACGCGTAGAGTGCTTGGCCGATTCCCTGCCAGCTGATAACCCGCCAATACGTGAAGTGCCTGGCCGATCTCCCTACCAAGGCCTGGAGGCCCAGCCGATTCCCCTGCCGACGCGTGGAGTGCTTGGCCGATCCCCTGCCAGATGATAACCCGCCAATACGTGACGTGCCTGGCCGATCTCCCTGCCAAGGCCTGGAGTGCCCAGACGATTCCCCTGCCGACGCGTAGAGTGCTTGGCCGATTCCCTGCCAGCTGATAACCCGCCAATACGTGACGTGCCTGGACGATCTACCTGCCAAGGCCTGGAGTGCCCAGACGATTCCCCTGCCGACGCGTGGAGTGCTTGGCCGATCCCCTGCCAGATGATAACCCGCCAATACGTGACGTGCCTGGCCGATCTCCCTGCCAAGGCCTGGAGTGCCCAGACGATTCCCCTGCCGACGCGTAGAGTGCTTGGCCGATTCCCTGCCAGCTGATAACCCGCCAATACGTGACGTGCCTGGACGATCTACCTGCCAAGGCCTGGAGTGCCCAGACGATTCCCCTGCCGACGCGTGGAGTGCTTGGCCGATCCCCTGCCAGCTGATAACCCGCCAATACGTGAAGTGCCTGGCCGATCTCCCTGCCAAGGCCTGGAGGCCCAGCCGATTCCCCTGCCGACGCGTGGAGTGCTTGGCCGATCCCCTGCCAGATGATAACCCGCCAATACGTGACGTGCCTGGCCGATCTCCCTGCCAAGGCCTGGAGTGCCCAGACGATTCCCCTGCCGACGCGTAGAGTGCTTGGCCGATTCCCTGCCAGCTGATAACCCGCCAATACGTGACGTGCCTGGACGATCTACCTGCCAAGGCCTGGAGTGCCCAGACGATTCCCCTGCCGACGCGTGGAGTGCTTGGCCGATCCCCTGCCAGGTGATAACCCGCCAATACGTGACGTGCCTGGCCGATCTACCTGCCAAGGCCTGGAGTGCCCAGACGATTCCCCTGCCGACGCGTGGAGTGCTTGGCCGATCCCCTGCCAGCTGATAACCCGCCAATACGTGAAGTGCGTGGCCGATCTACCTGCCAAGGCCTGGAGGCCCAGCCGATTCCCCCTGCCGACGCGTGGAGTGCTTGGCCGATCCCCTGCCAGCTGATAACCCGCCAATACGTGAAGTGCCTGGCCGATCTCCCTGCCAAGGCCTGGAGTGCCCGGTCGATCCCCATGCCGAGGCGTGGAGTGCCCAGCCGATTCCCCTGCCGACGCGTGGAGTGCCTAGCCGATTCCCCTGCCAGCTGATAACCCGCCAATACGTGAAGTGCGTGGCCGATCTCCCTGCCAAGGCCTGGAGTGCCCAGACGATTCCCCTGCCGACGCGTGGAGTTCTTGGCCGATCCCCTGCCAGCTGATCACCCGCCAATACGTGAAGTGCGTGGCCGATCTCCCTGCCAAGGCCTGGAGTGCCCGGTCGATCCCCATGCCGAGGCGTGGAGTGCCCAGCAGATCCCCCTGCAGACGCGTGGAGTGCTTGGCCGATCCCCTGCCAGATGATAACCCGCCAATACGTGACGTGCCTGGCCGATCTCCCTGCCAAGGCAGCCCAGTGCCCAGCCGATCCCCCTGCCGACGCGTGGAGTGCCTAGCCGATTCCCCTGCCAGCTGATAACCCGCCAATACGTGAAGTGCGTGGCCGATCTCCCTGCCAAGGCCTGGAGTGCCCAGACGATTCCCCTGCCGACGCGTGGAGTGCTTGGCCGATCCCCTGCCAGCTGATAACCCGCCAATACGTGAAGTGCCTGGCCGATCTCCATGCCAAGGCCTGGAGTGCCCGGTCGATCCCCATGCCGAGGCGTGTAGTGCCCTGCCGATTCCCCTGCCGACGCGTGGAGTGCCTAGCCGATTCCCCTGCCAGCTGATAACCCGCCAATACGTGAAGTGCGTGGCCGATCTCCCTGCCAAGGCCTGGAGTGCCCAGACGATTCCCCTGCCGACGCGTGGAGTGCTTGGCCGATCCGCTGCCAGCTGATAACCCGCCAATACGTGAAGTGCCTGGCCGATCTCCCTGCCAAGGCCTGAAGTGCCTGGCCGATCTCCCTGCCAAGGCCTGGAGGCCCAGCCGATTCCCCTGCCGACGCGTGGAGTGCCTAGCCGATTCCCCTGCCAGCTGATAACCCGCCAATACGTGAAGCGCCTAGCTGATCTCCCTGCCAAGGCCTGGAGTGCCCAGACGATTCCCCTGCCGACGCGTGGAGTGCTTGGCCGATCCCCTGCCAGCTGATAACCCGCCAATACGTGAAGTGCCTGGCTGATCTTCCTGCCAAGGCCTGGAGTGTCTGGTCGATCCCCATGCCGAGGCGTGGAGTGCCCAGCCGATTCCCCTGCCGACGCGTGGAGTGCCTAGCCGATTCCCCTGCCAGCTGATAACCCGCCAATACGTGAAGTGCCTGGACGATCTACCTGCCAAGGCCTGGAGTGCCCAGACGATTCCCCTGCCGACGCGTGGAGTTCTTGGCCGATCCCCTGCCAGCTGATCACCCGCCAATACGTGAAGTGCGTGGCCGATCTCCCTGCCAAGGCAGCCCAGTGCCCAGCCGATCCCCCTGCCGACGCGTGGAGTGCCTAGCCGATTCCCCTGCCAGCTGATAACCCGCCAATACGTGAAGTGCCTGGACGATCTACCTGCCAAGGCCTGGAGTGCCCAGACGATTCCCCTGCCGACGCGTGGAGTTCTTGGCCGATCCCCTGCCAGCTGATCACCCGCCAATACGTGAAGTGCGTGGCCGATCTCCCTGCCAAGGCCTGGAGTGCCCGGTCGATCCCCATGCCGAGGCGTGGAGTGCCCAGCAGATCCCCCTGCAGACGCGTGGAGTGCTTGGCCGATCCCCTGCCAGATGATAACCCGCCAATACGTGACGTGCCTGGCCGATCTCCCTGCCAAGGCAGCCCAGTGCCCAGCCGATCCCCCTGCCGACGCGTGGAGTGCCTAGCCGATTCCCCTGCCAGCTGATAACCCGCCAATACGTGAAGTGCCTGGACGATCTACCTGCCAAGGCCTGGAGTGCCCAGACGATTCCCCTGCCGACGCGTGGAGTGCTTGGCCGATCCCCTGCCAGGTGATAACCCGCCAATACGTGACGTGCCTGGCCGATCTACCTGCCAAGGCCTGGAGTGCCCAGACGATTCCCCTGCCGACGCGTGGAGTGCTTGGCCGATCCCCTGCCAGCTGATAACCCGCCAATACGTGAAGTGCCCGGTCGATCCCCATGCCGAGGCGTGGAGTGCCCAGCCTATTCCCCTGCCGACGCGTGGAGTGCCTAGCCGATTCCCCTGCCATCTGATAACCCGCCAATACGTGAAGTGGCTGGCCGATCTCCCTGCCAAGGCCTGGAGTGCCCAGACGAATCCCCTGCCGACGCGTGGAGTGCTTGGCCGATCCCCTGCCAGCTGATAACCCGCCAATACGTGAAGTGCCTGGCCGATCTCCATGCCAAGGCCTGGAGTGCCCGGTCGATCCCCATGCCGAGGCGTGTAGTGCCCTGCCGATTCCCCTGCCGACGCGTGGAGTGCCTAGCCGATTCCCCTGCCAGCTGATAACCCGCCAATACGTGAAGTGCGTGGCCGATCTCCCTGCCAAGGCCTGGAGTGCCCAGACGATTCCCCTGCCGACGCGTGGAGTGCTTGGCCGATCCGCTGCCAGCTGATAACCCGCCAATACGTGAAGTGCCTGGCCGATCTCCCTGCCAAGGCCTGAAGTGCCTGGCCGATCTCCCTGCCAAGGCCTGGAGGCCCAGCCGATTCCCCTGCCGACGCGTGGAGTGCCTAGCCGATTCCCCTGCCAGCTGATAACCCGCCAATACGTGAAGCGCCTAGCTGATCTCCCTGCCAAGGCCTGGAGTGCCCAGACGATTCCCCTGCCGACGCGTGGAGTGCTTGGCCGATCCCCTGCCAGCTGATAACCCGCCAATACGTGAAGTGCCTGGCTGATCTTCCTGCCAAGGCCTGGAGTGTCTGGTCGATCCCCATGCCGAGGCGTGGAGTGCCCAGCCGATTCCCCTGCCGACGCGTGGAGTGCCTAGCCGATTCCCCTGCCAGCTGATAACCCGCCAATACGTGAAGTGGCTGGCCGATCTCCCTGCCAAGGCCTGGAGTGCCCAGACGATTCCCCTGCCGACGCGTGGAGTGCTTGGCCGATCCCCTGCCAGCTGATAACCCGCCAATACGTGAAGTGCCTGGCCGATCTCCCTGCCAAGGCCTGGAAGTGCCTGGCCGATCTCCCTGCCAAGGCCTGGAGGCCCAGCCGATTCCCCTGCCGACGCGTGGAGTGCCTAGCCGATTCCCCTGCCAGCTGATAACCCGCCAATACGTGAAGTGCCTGGCCGATCTCCCTGGCAAGGCCTGGAGTGCCCAGACGATTCCCCTGCCGACGCGTGGAGTGCTTGGCCGATCCCCTGCCAGCTGATAACCCGCCAATACGTGAAGTGCCTGGCCGATCTTCCTGCCAAGGCCTGGAGTGCCCGGTCGATCCCCATGCCGAGGCGTGGAGTGCCCAGCCGATTCCCCTGCCGACGCGTGGAGTGCCTTGCCGATTCCCCTGCCAGCTGATAACCCGCCAATACGTGAAGTGCGTGGCCGATCTCCCTGCCAAGTCCTGGAGTGCCCGGTCGATCCCCATGCCGAGACGTAAAGTGCCCAGCCGATCCCCCTGCCGACGCGTGGAGTGCCTAGCCGATTCCCCTGCCAGCTGATAACCCGCCAATACGTGAAGTGCCTGGCCGATCTCCCTGCCAAGGCCTGGAGTGCCCAGACGATTCCCCTGCCGAAGCGTGGAGTGATTGGCCGATCCCCTGCCAGCTGATAACCCGCCAATACGTGACGTGCCTGGCCGATCTCCATGCCAAGGCAGCCCAGTGCCCAGCCGATCCCCCTGCCGACGCGTGGAGTGCCTAGCCGATTCCCCTGCCAGCTGATAACCCGCCAATGCGTGAAGTGCCTGGCCGATCTTCCTGCCAAGGCCTGGAGTGCCCGGTCGATCCCCATGCCGAGGCGTGGAGTGCCCAGCCGATCCCCCTGCCGACGCGTGGAGTGCTTGGCCGATCCCCTGCCAGATGATAACCCGCCAATACGTGACGTGCCTGGCCGATCTCCCTGCCAAGGCCTGGAGTGCCCAGACGATTCCCCTGCCGACGCGTAGAGTGCTTGGCCCATCCCCTGCCAGATGATAACCCGCCAATACGTGACGTGCCTGGCCGATCTACCTGCCAAGGCCTGGAGGCCCAGCCGATTCCCCTGCCGACGCGTGGAGTGCTTGGCCGATCCCCCTGCCGACGCGTGGAGTGCTTGGCCAATCCCCTGCCAGATGATAACCCGCCAATACGTGACGTGCCTGGCCGATCTACCTGCCAAGGCCTGGAGGCCCAGCCGATTCCCCTGCCGACGCGTGGAGTGCCTAGCCGATTCCCCTGCCAGCTGATAACCCGCCAATACGTGAAGTGCCTGGCCGATCTCCCTGCCAAGGCCTGGAGTGCCCAGACGATTCCCCTGCCGACGCGTGGAGTGCTTGGCCGATCCCCTGCCAGCTGATAACCCGCCAATACGTGAAGTGCCTGGCCGATCTCCCTGCCAAGGCCTGGAGGCCCAGCCGATTCCCCTGCCGACGCGTGGAGTGCTTGGCCGATCCCCTGCCAGCTGATAAACCTCCAATACGTGAAGTGCCTGGCCGATCTTCCTGCCAAGGCCTGGAGTGCCCGGTCGATCCCCATGCCGAGGCGTGGAGTGCCCAGCCGATTCCCCTGCCGACGCGTGGAGTGCCTAGCCGATTCCCCTGCCAGCTGATAACCCGCCAATACGTGAAGTGCCTGGCCGATCTCCCTGCCAAGGCCTGGAGGCCCAGCCGATTCCCCTGCCGACGCGTGGAGTGCTTGGCCGATCCCCTGCCAGCTGATAAACCTCCAATACGTGAAGTGCCTGGCCGATCTTCCTGCCAAGGCCTGGAGTGCCCGGTCGATCCCCATGCCGAGGCGTGGAGTGCCCAGCCGATCCCCCTGCCGACGCGTGGAGTGCTTGGCCGATCCCCTGCCAGATGATAACCCGCCAATACGTGACGTGCCTGGCCGATCTCCCTGCCAAGGCCTGGAGTGCCCAGACGATTCCCTTGCCGACGCGTAGAGTGCTTGGCCGATCCCCTGCCAGCTGATAACACGCCAATACGTGAAGTGCCTGGCCGATCTCCCTGCCAAGGCCTGGAGGCCCAGCCGATTCCCCTGCCGACGCGTGGAGTGCTTGGCCGATCCCCCTGCCGACGCGTGGAGTGCTTGGCCAATCCCCTGCCAGATGATAACCCGCCAATACGTGACGTGCCTGGCCGATCTACCTGCCAAGGCCTGGAGGCCCAGCCGATTCCCCTGCCGACGCGTGGAGTGCTTGGCCGATCCCCTGCCAGCTGATAACCCGCCAATACGTGAAGTGCCTGGCCGATCTCCCTGCCAAGGCCTGGAGTGCCCAGACAATTCCCCTGCCGACGCGTAGAGTGCTTGGCCGATCCCCTGCCAGCTGATGACCCGCCAATACGTGAAGTGCCTGGCCGATCCCCTGCCAAGGCCTGGAGGCCCAGCCGATTCCCGTGCCGACGCGTGGAGTGCTTGGCCGATCCCCCTGCCGACGGGTGGAGTGCTTGGCCAATCCCCTGCCAGATGATAACCCGCCAATACGTGACGTGCCTGGCCGATCTACCTGCCAAGGCCTGGAGGCCCAGCCGATTCCCCTGCCGACGCGTGGAGTGCTTGGCCGATCCCCTGCCAGCTGATAACCCGCCAATACGTGAAGTGCCTGGCCGATCTCCCTGCCAAGGCCTGGAGGCCCAGCCGATTCCCCTGCCGACGCGTGGAGTGCTTGGCCGATCCCCTGCCAGCTGATAACCCGCCAATACGTGAAGTGCGTGGCCGATCTCCCTGCCAAGGCCTGGAGTGCCCGGTCGATCACCACGCCGAGGCGTGGAGTGCCCAGCCGATCCCCCTGCAGACGCGTGGAGTGCTTGGCCGATCCCCTGCCAGATGATAACCCGCCAATACGTGACGTGCGTGGCCGATCTCCCTGCCAAGGCAGCCCAGTGCCCAGCCGATCCCCCTGCCGACGCGTGGAGTGCCTAGCCGATTCCCCTGCCAGCTGATAACCCGCCAATACGTGAAGTGCCTGGACGATCTCCCTGCCAAGGCCTGGAGTGCCCAGACGATTCCCCTGCCGACGCGTGGAGTGCTTGGCCGATCCCCCTGCCGACGCGTGGAGTGCTTGGCCGATCCCCTGCCAGGTGATAACCCGCCAATACGTGACGTGCCTGGCCGATCTACCTGCCAAGGCCTGGAGTGCCCAGACGATTCCCCTGCCGACGCGTGGAGTGCTTGTCCGATCCCCTGCCAGCTGATAACCCGCCAATACGTGAAGTGCCTGGCCGATCTCCCTGCCAAGGCCTGGAGTGCCCGGTCGATCCCCATGCCGAGGCGTGGAGTGCCCAGCCTATTCCCCTGCCGACGCGTGGAGTGCCTAGCCGATTCCCCTGCCAGCTGATAACCCGCCAATACGTGAAGTGCGCGGCCGATCTCCCTGCCAAGGCCTGGAGTGCCCAGACGATTCCCCTGCCGACGCGTGGAGTGCTTGGCCGATCCCCTGCCAGCTGATAACCCGCCAATACGTGAAGTGCCTGGCCGATCTCCCTGCCAAGGCCTGGAGTGCTCGGTCGATCCCCATGCCGAGGCGTGGAGTGCCCAGCCGATCCCCCTGCCGACGCGTGGAGTGCCTAGCCGATTCCCCTGCCAGCTGATAACCCGCCAATACGTGAAGTGCCTGGCCGATCTCCCTGCCAAGGCCTGAAGTGCCCAGCCGATCTCCCTGCCAAGGCCTGGAGTGCCCAGACGATTCCCCTGCCGACGCGTGGAGTGCTTGGCCGATCCCCTGCCAGCTGATAACCCGCCAATACGTAAAGTGCCTGGCCGATCTCCCTGCCAAGGCCTGGAGTGCCCGGTCGATCCCCATGCCGAGGCGTGGAGTGCCCAGCCGATCCCCCTGCCGACGCGTGGAGTGCCTAGCCGATTCCCCTGCCATCTGATAACCCGCCAATACGTGAAGTGGCTGGCCGATCTCCCTGCCAAGGCCTGGAGTGCCCAGACGATTCCCCTGCCGACGCGTGGAGTGCTTGGCCGATCCCCTGCCAGCTGATAACCCGCCAGTACGTGAAGTGCCTGGCCGATCTCCATGCCAAGGCCTGGAGTGCCCGGTCGATCCCCATGCCGAGGCGTGGAGTGCCCTGCCGATTCCCCTGCCGACGCGTGGAGTGCCTAGCCGATTCCCCTGCCAGCTGATAACCCGCCAATACGTGAAGTGCCTGGCCAATCTCCTTGCCAAGGCCTGGAGTGCCCAGAGGATTCTCCTGCCGAGGCGTGGAGTGCCCACCCGATTCCCCTGCCAATGCGTGGAGTGCCTAGCCGATTCCCCTGCCAGCTGATAACCCGCCAATACGTGAAGTGCCTGGCCGATCTCCCTGCCAAGGCCTGGAGGCCCAGCCGATTCCCCTTCCGACGCGTGGAGTGCTTGGCCGATCCCCTGCCAGCTGATTACTCGCCAAGACGTGAAGTGCCTGACCAATCTCCCTGCCAAGGCCTGGAGTGCCCAGACGATTCCCCTGCCGACGCGTGGAGTGCTTGGCCGATCCCCTGCCAGCTGATACCCCCCAATACGTGAAGTGCCTGGCCGATCTCCCTGCCAAGGCCTGGAGGCCCAGCCGATTCCCCTGCCGACGCGTTGAGTTCTTGGCCGATCCCCTGCCAGATGATAACCCGCCAATACGTGACGTGCCTGGCCGATCTCCCTGCCAAGGCCTGGAGTGCCCAGACGATTCCCCTGCCGACGCGTAGAGTGCCTAGCCGATTCCCCTGCCAGCTGATAACCCGCCAATACGTGAAGTGCCTGGCCGATCTCCCTGCCAAGGCCTGGAGTGTCCAGCCGATTCCCCTTCCGACGCGTGGAGTTGCTTGGCCGATCCCCTGCCAGCTGATAACCCGCCAATACGTGAAGTTAATGGCCGATCTCCCTGCCAAGGCCTGGAGGCCCAGACGATTCCCCTGCCGACGCCTGGAGTGCCCGGTCGATCCCCATGCCGAGGCGTGGAGTGCTTGGCCGATCCCCTGCCAGCTGATACCCCCCAATACGTGAAGTGCCTGGCCGATCTCCCTGCCAAGGCCTGGAGTGTCCAGCCGATTCCCCTTCCGACGCGTGGAGTTGCTTGGCCGATCCCCTGCCAGCTGATAACCCGCCAATACGTGAAGTTAATGGCCGATCTCCCTGCCAAGGCCTGGAGGCCCAGACGATTCCCCTGCCGACGCGTGGAGTGCTTGGCCGATCCCCTGCCAGATGATAACCCGCCAATACGTGACGTGCCTGGCCGATCTCCCTGCCAAGGCCTGGAGTGCCCAGACGATTCCCCTGCCGACGCGTGGAGTGCTTGGCCGATCCCCTGCCAGCTGATAACCCGCCAATACGTGAAGTGCCTGGCCGATCTCCCTGCCAAGGCCTGAAGTGCCTGGCCGATCTCCCTGCCAAGGCCTGGAGGCCCAGACGATTCCCCTACCGACGCGTGGAGTGCCTAGCCGATTCCCCTGCCAGCTGATAACCCGCCAATACGTGAAGTGCCTAGCTGATCTCCCTGCCAAGGCCTGGAGTGCCCAGACGATTCCCCTGCTGACGCGTGGAGTGCTTGGCCGATCCCCTGCCAGCTGATAACCCGCCAATACGTGAAGTGCCTGGCTGATCTTCCTGCCAAGGCCTGGAGTGCCTGGTCGATCCCCATGCCGAGGCGTGGAGTGCCCAGCCGATTTCCATGCCGACGCCTGGAGTGCCTGGCCGATCCCCTGTTAGCTGATAACCCGCCAATACGTGAAGTGGCTGGCCGATCTCCCTGCCAAGGCCTGGAGTGCCCGGCCGATCCCATTTATACACTGCCAATTGATAACCCGCCAATACGGGAAGTGCCTGGCCGATCTCCCTGCCAAGGCCTGGAGTGCCCGGCCGATCTCCCTGCCAAGGCCTGGAGGCCCAGCCGATTCCCCTGCCGACGCGTGGAGTGCCTAGCCGATTCCCCTGCCAGCTGATAACCCGCCAATACGTGAAGTCCCCTGCCGACGCGTGGAGTGCTTGGCCGATCCCCTGCCAGCTGATAACCCGCCAATACGTGAAGTGCCTGGCCGATCTTCCTGCCAAGGCCTGGAGTGCCCGGCCGATCCCCCTGCCGAGGCGTGGAGTGCCCAGCCGATTCCCCTGCCGACGCGTGGAGTGCCTAGCCGATTCCCCTGCCAGCTGATAACCCGCCAATACGTGAAGTGCGTGGCCGATCTCCCTGCCAAGTCCTGGAGTGCCCGGTCGATCCCCATGCCGAGACGTAAAGTGCCCAGCCGATCCCCCTGCCGACGCGTGGAGTGCCTAGCCGATTCCCCTGCCAGCTGATAACCCGCCAATACGTGAAGTGCCTGGCCGATCTCCCTGCCAAGGCCTGGAGTGCCCAGACGATTCCCCTGCCGAAGCGTGGAGTGATTGGCCGATCCCCTGCCAGCTGATAACCCGCCAATACGTGACGTGCCTGGCCGATCTCCATGCCAAGGCAGCCCAGTGCCCAGCCGATCCCCCTGCCGACGCGTGGAGTGCCTAGCCGATTCCCCTGCCAGCTGATAACCCGCCAATACGTGAAGTGCCTGGCCGATCTCCCTGCCAAGGCCTGGAGTGCCCAGACGATTCCCCTGCCGACGCGTGGAGTGCTTGGCCGATCTCCCTGCCAAGGCCTGGAGGCCCAGCCGATTCCCCTGCCGACGCGTGGAGTGCTTGGCCGATCCCCTGCCAGCTGATAACCCGCCAATACGTGAAGTGCCTGGCCGATCTTCCTGCCAAGGCCTGGAGTGCCCGGTCGATCCCCATGCCGAGGCGTGGAGTGCCCAGCCGATCCCCCTGCCGACGCGTAAAGTGCTTGGCCGATCCCCTGCCAGCTGATAACCCGCCAATACGTGAAGTGCCTGGCCGATCTTCCTGCCAAGGCCTGGAGTGCCCGGTCGATCCCCATGCCGAGGCGTGGAGTGCCCAGCCGATCCCCTGCCGACGCGTGGAGTGCCTAGCCGATTCCCCTGCCAGCTGATAACCCGCCAATACGTGAAGTGCCTGGCCGATCTCCCTGCCAAGGCCTGGAATGCCCAGACGATTCCCCTGCCGACGCGTGGAGTGCTTGGCCGATCCCCTGCCAGCTGATTACTCGCCAAGACGTGAAGTGCCTGACCAATCTCCCTGCCAAGGCCTGGAGTGCCCAGACGATTCCCCTGCCGACGCGTGGAGTGCTTGGCCGATCCCCTGCCAGCTGATAACCCGCCAATACGTGAAGTGCCTGGCCGATCTCCATGCCAAGGCCTGGAGTGCCCGGTCGATCCCCATGCCGAGGCGTGTAGTGCCCTGCCGATTCCCCTGCCGACGCGTGGAGTGCCTAGCCGATTCCCCTGCCAGCTGATAACCCGCCAATACGTGAAGTGCGTGGCCGATCTCCCTGCCAAGGCCTGGAGTGCCCAGACGATTCCCCTGCCGACGCGTGGAGTGCTTGGCCGATCCCCTGCCAGCTGATAACCCGCCAATACGTGAAGTGCCTGGCCGATCTCCCTGCCAAGGCCTGAAGTGCCTGGCCGATCTCCCTGCCAAGGCCTGAAGGCCCAGCCGATTCCCCTGCCGACGCGTGGAGTGCCTAGCCGATTCCCCTGCCAGCTGATAACCCGCCAATACGTGAAGTGCCTAGCTGATCTCCCTGCCAAGGCCTGGAGTGCCCAGACGATTCCCCTGCCGACGCGTGGAGTGCTTGGCCGATCCCCTGCCAGCTGATAACCCGCCAATACGTGAAGTGCCTGGCTGATCTTCCTGCCAAGGCCTGGAGTGTCTGGTCGATCCCCATGCCGAGGCGTGGAGTGCCCAGCCGATTCCCCTGCCGACGCGTGGAGTGCCTAGCCGATTCCCCTGCCAGCTGATAACCCGCCAATACGTGAAGTGCGTGGCCGATCTCCCTGCCAAGTCCTGGAGTGCCCGGTCGATCCCCATGCCGAGACGTAAAGTGCCCAGCCGATCCCCCTGCCGACGCGTGGAGTGCCTAGCCGATTCCCCTGCCAGCTGATAACCCGCCAATACGTGAAGTGCCTGGCCGATCTCCCTGCCAAGGCCTGGAGTGCCCAGACGATTCCCCTGCCGAAGCGTGGAGTGATTGGCCGATCCCCTGCCAGCTGATAACCCGCCAATACGTGACGTGCCTGGCCGATCTCCATGCCAAGGCAGCCCAGTGCCCAGCCGATCCCCCTGCCGACGCGTGGAGTGCCTAGCCGATTCCCCTGCCAGCTGATAACCCGCCAATACGTGAAGTGCCTGGCCGATCTCCCTGCCAAGGCCTGGAGTGCCCAGACGATTCCCCTGCCGACGCGTGGAGTGCTTGGCCGATCCCTGCCAGCTGATAACCCGCCAATACGTGAAGTGCCTGGCCGATCTCCCTGCCAAGGCCTGGAGGCCCAGCCGATTCCCCTGCCGACGCGTGGAGTGCTTGGCTGATCCCCTGCCAGCTGATAAACCTCCAATACTTGAAGTGCCTGGCCGATCTTCCTGCCAAGGCCTGGAGTGCCCGGTCGATCCCCATGCCGAGGCGTGGAGTGCCCAGCCGATCCCCTGCCAGCTGATAAACCTCCAATACGTGAAGTGCCTGGCCGATCTTCCTGCCAAGGCCTGGAGTGCCCGGTCGATCCCCATGCCGAGGCGTGGAGTGCCCAGCCGATCCCCCTGCCGACGCGTGGAGTGCTTGGCCGATCCCCTGCCAGATGATAACCCGCCAATACGTGACGTGCCTGGCCGATCTCCCTGCCAAGGCCTGGAGTGCCCAGACGATTCCCCTGCCGACGCGTAGAGTGCTTGGCCGATCCCCTGCCAGCTGATAACACGCCAATACGTGAAGTGCCTGGCCGATCTCCCTGCCAAGGCCTGGAGGCCCAGCCGATTCCCCTGCCGACGCGTGGAGTGCTTGGCCGATCCCCTGCCGACGCGTGGAGTGCTTGGCCAATCCCTGCCAGATGATAACCCGCCAATACGTGACGTGCCTGGCCGATCTACCTGCCAAGGCCTTGAGGCCCAGCCGATTCCCCTGCCGACGCGTGGAGTTGCTTGGCCGATCCCCTGCCAGCTGATAACCCGCCAATACGTGAAGTTAATGGCCGATCTCCCTGCCAAGGCCGGAGGCCCAGACGATTCCCCTGCCGACGCCTGGAGTGCCCGGTCGATTCCCCTGCCGACGCGTGGAGTGCTTGGCCGATCCCCTGCCAGCTGATAACCCGCCAATACGTGAAGTGCCTGGCCGATCTTCCTGCCAAGGCCTGGAGTGCCCGGTCGATCCCCATGCCGAGGCGTGGAGTGCCCAGCCGATTCCCCTGCCGACGCGTGGAGTGCCTAGCCGATTCCCCTGCCAGCTGATAACCCGCCAATACGTGAAGTGCGTGGCCGATCTCCCTGCCAAGTCCTGGAGTGCCCGGTCGATCCCCATGCCGAGACGTAAGGTGCCCAGCCGATCCCCCTGCCGACGCGTGGAGTGCCTAGCCGATTCCCCTGCCAGCTGATAACCCGCCAATACGTGAAGTGCCTGGCCGATCTCCCTGCCAAGGCCTGGAGTGCCCAGACGATTCCCCTGCCGAAGCGTGGAGTGATTGGCCGATCCCCTGCCAGCTGATAACCCGCCAATACGTGAAGTGCCTGGCCGATCTCCCTGCCAAGGCTTGGAGGCCCAGCCGATTCCCCTGCCGACGCGTGGAGTGCTTGGCCGATCCCCTGCCAGCTGATAACCCGCCAATACGTGAAGTGCCTGGCCGATCTCCCTGCCAAGGCCTGGAGGCCCAGCCGATTCCCCTGCCGACGCGTGGAGTGCTTGGCCGATCCCCTGCCAGCTGATAAACCTCCAATACGTGAAGTGCCTGGCCGATCTTCCTGCCAAGGCCTGGAGTGCCCGGTCGATCCCCATGCCGAGGCGTGGAGTGCCCAGCCGATCCCCCTGCCGACGCGTGGAGTGCCTAGCCGATTCCCCTGCCAGCTGATAACCCGCCAATACGTGAAGTGCCTGGCCGATCTCCCTGCCAAGGCCTGGAGTGCCCAGACGATTCCCCTGCCGACGCGTGGAGTGCTTGGCCGATCCCCTGCCGGCTGATAACCCGCCAATACGTGAAGTGCCTGGCCGATCTCCCTGCCAAGGCCTGAAGGCCCAGCCTATTCCCCTGCCGACGCGTGGAGTGCTTGGCCGATCCCCTGCCAGCTGATAAACCTCCAATACGTGAAGTGCCTGGCCGATCTTCCTGCCAAGGCCTGGAGTGCCCGGTCGATCCCCATGCCGAGGCGTGGAGTGCCCAGCCGATCCCCCTGCCGACGCGTGGAGTGCTTGGCCGATCCCCTGCCAGATGATAACCCGCCAATACGTGACGTGCCTGGCCGATCTCCTGCCAAGGCCTGGAGTGCCCAGACGATTCCCCTGCCGACGCGTAGAGTGCTTGGCCGATCCCCTGCCAGCTGATAACACGCCAATACGTGAAGTGCCTGGCCGATCTCCCTGCCAAGGCCTGGAGGCCCAGCCGATTCCCCTGCCGACGCGTGGAGTGCTTGGCCGATCCCCCTGCCGACGCGTGGAGTGCTTGGCCAATCCCCTGCCAGATGATAACCCGCCAATACGTGACGTGCCTGGCCGATCTACCTGCCAAGGCCTGGAGGCCCAGCCGATTCCCCTGCCGACGCGTGGAGTGCTTGGCCGATCCCCTGCCAGCTGATAACCCGCCAATACGTGAAGTGCCTGGCCGATCTCCCTGCCAAGGCCTGGAGTGCCCAGACGATTCCCCTGCCGACGCGTAGAGTGCTTGGCCGATCCCCTGCCAGCTGATAACCCGCCAATACGTGAAGTGCCTGGCCGATCTCCCTGCCAAGGCCTGGAGGCCCAGCCGATTCCCCTGCCGACGCGTGGAGTGCTTGGCCGATCCCCCTGCCGACGGGTGGAGTGCTTGGCCAATCCCCTGCCAGATGATAACCCGCCAATACGTGACGTGCCTGGCCGATCTACCTGCCAAGGCCTGGAGGCCCAGCCGATTCCCCTGCCGACGCGTGGAGTGCTTGGCCGATCCCCTGCCAGCTGATAACCCGCCAATACGTGAAGTGCCTGGCCGATCTCCTGCCAAGGCCTGGAGGCCCAGCCGATTCCCCTGCCGACGCGTGGAGTGCTTGGCCGATCCCCTGCCAGCTGATAACCCGCCAATACGTGAAGTGCGTGGCCGATCTCCCTGCCAAGGCAGCCCAGTGCCCAGCCGATCCCCCTGCCGACGCGTGGAGTGCCTAGCCGATTCCCCTGCCAGCTGATAACCCGCCAATACGTGAAGTGCCTGGACGATCTCCCTGCCAAGGCCTGGAGTGCCCAGACGATTCCCCTGCCGACGCGTGGAGTGCTTGGCCGATCCCCCTGCCGACGCGTGGAGTGCTTGGCCGATCCCCTGCCAGGTGATAACCCGCCAATACGTGACGTGCCTGGCCGATCTACCTGCCAAGGCCTGGAGTGCCCAGACGATTCCCCTGCCGACGCGTGGAGTGCTTGTCCGATCCCCTGCCAGCTGATAACCCGCCAATACGTGACGTGCGTGGCCGATCTCCCTGCCAAGGCAGCCCAGTGCCCAGCCGATCCCCCTGCCGACGCGTGGAGTGCCTAGCCGATTCCCCTGCCAGCTGATAACCCGCCAATACGTGAAGTGCCTGGACGATCTCCCTGCCAAGGCCTGGAGTGCCCAGCCGATTCCCCTGCCGACGCGTGGAGTGCTTGGCCGATCCCCCTGCCGACGCGTGGAGTGCTTGGCCGATCCCCTGCCAGGTGATAACCCGCCAATACGTGACGTGCCTGGCCGATCTACCTGCCAAGGCCTGGAGTGCCCAGACGATTCCCCTGCCGACGCGTGGAGTGCTTGTCCGATCCCCTGCCAGCTGATAACCCGCCAATACGTGAAGTGCCTGGCCGATCTCCCTGCCAAGGCCTGGAGTGCCCGGTCGATCACCACGCCGAGGCGTGGAGTGCCCAGCCGATCCCCCTGCAGACGCGTGGAGTGCTTGGCCGATCCCCTGCCAGATGATAACCCGCCAATACGTGACGTGCGTGGCCGATCTCCCTGCCAAGGCAGCCCAGTGCCCAGCCGATCCCCCTGCCGACGCGTGGAGTGCCTAGCCGATTCCCCTGCCAGCTGATAACCCGCCAATACGTGAAGTGCCTGGACGATCTCCCTGCCAAGGCCTGGAGTGCCCAGACGATTCCCCTGCCGACGCGTGGAGTGCTTGGCCGATCCCCCTGCCGACGCGTGGAGTGCTTGGCCGATCCCCTGCCAGGTGATAACCCGCCAATACGTGACGTGCCTGGCCGATCTACCTGCCAAGGCCTGGAGTGCCCAGACGATTCCCCTGCCGACGCGTGGAGTGCTTGTCCGATCCCCTGCCAGCTGATAACCCGCCAATACGTGAAGTGCCTGGCCGATCTCCCTGCCAAGGCCTGGAGTGCCAGGTCGATCCCCATGCCGAGGCGTGGAGTGCCCAGCCGATCCCCCTGCCGACGCGTGGAGTGCCTAGCCGATTCCCCTGCCAGCTGATAACCCGCCAATACGTGAAGTGCCTGGCCGATCTCCCTGCCAAGGCCTGAAGTGCCCAGCCGATCTCCCTGCCAAGGCCTGGAGTGCCCAGACGATTCCCCTGCCGACGCGTGGAGTGCTTGGCCGATCCCCTGCCAGCTGATAACCCGCCAATACGTAAAGTGCCTGGCCGATCTCTCTGCCAAGGCCTGGAGTGCCCGGTCGATCCCCATGCCGAGGCGTGGAGTGCCCAGCCGATCCCCCTGCCGACGCGTGGAGTGCCTAGCCGATTCCCCTGCCATCTGATAACCCGCCAATACGTGAAGTGGCTGGCCGATCTCCCTGCCAAGGCCTGGAGTGCCCAGACGATTCCCCTGCCGACGCGTGGAGTGCTTGGCCGATCCCCTGCCAGCTGATAACCCGCCAATACGTGAAGTGCCTGGCCGATCTCCATGCCAAGGCCTGGAGTGCCCGGTCGATCCCCATGCCGAGGCGTGGAGTGCCCTGCCGATTCCCCTGCCGACGCGTGGAGTGCCTAGCCGATTCCCCTGCCAGCTGATAACCCGCCAATACGTGAAGTGCCTGGCCAATCTCCTTGCCAAGGCCTGGAGTGCCCAGACGATTCTCCTGCCGAGGCGTGGAGTGCCCACCCGATTCCCTGCCAATGCGTGGAGTGCCTAGCCGATTCCCCTGCCAGCTGATAACCCGCCAATACGTGAAGTGCCTGGCCGATCTCCCTGCCAAGGCCTGGAGGCCCAGCCGATTCCCCTTCCGACGCGTGGAGTGCTTGGCCGATCCCCTGCCAGCTGATTACTCGCCAAGACGTGAAGTGCCTGACCAATCTCCCTGCCAAGGCCTGGAGTGCCCAGACGATTCCCCCTGCCGACGCGTGGAGTGCTTGGCCGATCCCCTGCCAGCTGATACCCCCAATACGTGAAGTGCCTGGCCGATCTCCCTGCCAAGGCCTGGAGGCCCAGCCGATTCCCCTGCCGACGCGTTGAGTTCTTGGCCGATCCCCTGCCAGATGATAACCCGCCAATACGTGACGTGCCTGGCCGATCTCCCTGCCAAGGCCTGGAGTGCCCAGACGATTCCCCTGCCGACGCGTAGAGTGCCTAGCCGATTCCCCTGCCAGCTGATAACCCGCCAATACGTGAAGTGCCTGGCCGATCTCCCTGCCAAGGCCTGGAGTGTCCAGCCGATTCCCCTTCCGACGCGTGGAGTTGCTTGGCCGATCCCCTGCCAGCTGATAACCCGCCAATACGTGAAGTTAATGGCCGATCTCCCTGCCAAGGCCTGGAGGCCCAGACGATTCCCCTGCCGACGCCTGGAGTGCCCGGTCGATCCCCATGCCGAGGCGTGGAGTGCTTGGCCGATCCCCTGCCAGCTGATACCCCCCAATACGTGAAGTGCCTGGCCGATCTCCTGCCAAGGCCTGGAGTGTCCAGCCGATTCCCCTTCCGACGCGTGGAGTTGCTTGGCCGATCCCCTGCCAGCTGATAACCCGCCAATACGTGAAGTTAATGGCCGATCTCCCTGCCAAGGCCTGGAGGCCCAGACGATTCCCCTGCCGACGCGTGGAGTGCTTGGCCGATCCCCTGCCAGATGATAACCCGCCAATACGTGACGTGCCTGGCCGATCTCCCTGCCAAGGCCTGGAGTGCCCAGACGATTCCCCTGCCGACGCGTGGAGTGCTTGGCCGATCCCCTGCCAGCTGATAACCCGCCAATACGTGAAGTGCCTGGCCGATCTTCCTGCCAAGGCCTGGAGTGCCCGGTCGATCCCCATGCCGAGGCGTGGAGTGCCCAGCCGATTCCCCTGCCGACGCGTGGAGTGCCTAGCCGATTCCCCTGCCAGCTGATAACCCGCCAATACGTGAAGTGCGTGGCCGATCTCCCTGCCAAGTCCTGGAGTGCCCGGTCGATCCCCATGCCGAGACGTAAAGTGCCCAGCCGATCCCCCTGCCGACGCGTGGAGTGCCTAGCCGATTCCCCTGCCAGCTGATAACCCGCCAATACGTGAAGTGCCTGGCCGATCTCCCTGCCAAGGCCTGGAGTGCCCAGACGATTCCCCTGCCGAAGCGTGGAGTGATTGGCCGATCCCCTGCCAGCTGATAACCCGCCAATACGTGACGTGCCTGGCCGATCTCCATGCCAAGGCAGCCCAGTGCCCAGCCGATCCCCCTGCCGACGCGTGGAGTGCCTAGCCGATTCCCCTGCCAGCTGATAGCCCGCCAATACGTGAAGTGCCTGGCCGATCTCCCTGCCAAGGCCTGGAGGCCCAGCCGATTCCCCTGCCGACGCGTGGAGTGCTTGGCCGATCCCCTGCCAGATGATAACCCGCCAATACGTGAAGTGCCTGGCCGATCTCCCTGCCAAGGCCTGGAGGCCCAGCCGATTCCCCTTCCGACGCGTGGAGTGCTTGGCCGATCCCCTGCCAGCTGATTACTCGCCAAGACGTGAAGTGCCTGACCAATCTCCCTGCCAAGGCCTGGAGTGCCCAGACGATTCCCCTGCCGACGCGTGGAGTGCTTGGCCGATCCCCTGCCAGCTGATACCCCCCAATACGTGAAGTGCCTGGCCGATCTCCCTGCCAAGGCCTGGAGGCCCAGCCGATTCCCCTGCCGACGCGTTGAGTTCTTGGCCGATCCCCTGCCAGATGATAACCCGCCAATACGTGACGTGCCTGGCCGATCTCCCTGCCAAGGCCTGGAGTGCCCAGACGATTCCCCTGCCGACGCGTAGAGTGCCTAGCCGATTCCCCTGCCAGCTGATAACCCGCCAATACGTGAAGTGCCTGGCCGATCTCCCTGCCAAGGCCTGGAGTGTCCAGCCGATTCCCCTTCCGACGCGTGGAGTTGCTTGGCCGATCCCCTGCCAGCTGATAACCCGCCAATACGTGAAGTTAATGGCCGATCTCCCTGCCAAGGCCTGGAGGCCCAGACGATTCCCCTGCCGACGCCTGGAGTGCCCGGTCGATCCCCATGCCGAGGCGTGGAGTGCTTGGCCGATCCCCTGCCAGCTGATACCCCCCAATACGTGAAGTGCCTGGCCGATCTCCCTGCCAAGGCCTGGAGTGTCCAGCCGATTCCCTTCCGACGCGTGGAGTTGCTTGGCCGATCCCCTGCCAGCTGATAACCCGCCAATACGTGAAGTTAATGGCCGATCTCCCTGCCAAGGCCTGGAGGCCCAGACGATTCCCCTGCCGACGCGTGGAGTGCTTGGCCGATCCCCTGCCAGATGATAACCCGCCAATACGTGACGTGCCTGGCCGATCTCCCTGCCAAGGCCTGGAGTGCCCAGACGATTCCCCTGCCGACGCGTGGAGTGCTTGGCCGATCCCCTGCCAGCTGATAACCCGCCAATACGTGAAGTGCCTGGCCGATCTTCCTGCCAAGGCCTGGAGTGCCCGGTCGATCCCCATGCCGAGGCGTGGAGTGCCCAGCCGATTCCCCTGCCGACGCGTGGAGTGCCTAGCCGATTCCCCTGCCAGCTGATAACCCGCCAATACGTGAAGTGCGTGGCCGATCTCCCTGCCAAGTCCTGGAGTGCCCGGTCGATCCCCATGCCGAGACGTAAAGTGCCCAGCCGATCCCCCCTGCCGACGCGTGGAGTGCCTAGCCGATTCCCCTGCCAGCTGATAACCCGCCAATACGTGAAGTGCCTGGCCGATCTCCCTGCCAAGGCCTGGAGTGCCCAGACGATTCCCCTGCCGAAGCGTGGAGTGATTGGCCGATCCCCTGCCAGCTGATAACCCGCCAATACGTGACGTGCCTGGCCGATCTCCATGCCAAGGCAGCCCAGTGCCCAGCCGATCCCCCTGCCGACGCGTGGAGTGCCTAGCCGATTCCCCTGCCAGCTGATAGCCCGCCAATACGTGAAGTGCCTGGCCGATCTCCCTGCCAAGGCCTGGAGTGCCCAGCCGATCCCCCTGCCGACGCGTGGAGTGCTTGGCCGATCCCCTGCCAGATGATAACCCGCCAATACGTGACGTGCCTGGCCGATCTCCCCTGCCAAGGCCTGGAGTGCCCAGACGATTCCCCTGCCGACGCGTAGAGTGCTTGGCCGATCCCCTGCCAGCTGATAACACGCCAATACGTGAAGTGCCTGGCCGATCTCCCTGCCAAGGCCTGGAGGCCCAGCCGATTCCCCTGCCGACGCGTGGAGTGCTTGGCCGATCCCCCTGCCGACGCGTGGAGTGCTTGGCCAATCCCCTGCCAGATGATAACCCGCCAATACGTGACGTGCCTGGCCGATCTACCTGCCAAGGCCTGGAGGCCCAGCCGATTCCCCTGCCGACGCGTGGAGTGCTTGGCCGATCCCCTGCCAGCTGATAACCCGCCAATACGTGAAGTGCCTGGCCGATCTCCCTGCCAAGGCCTGGAGTGCCCAGACGATTCCCCTGCCGACGCGTAGAGTGCTTGGCCGATCCCCTGCCAGCTGATAACCCGCCAATACGTGAAGTGCCTGGCCGATCTCCCTGCCAAGGCCTGGAGGCCCAGCCGATTCCCCTGCCGACGCGTGGAGTGCTTGGCCGATCCCCTGCCAGATGATAACCCGCCAATACGTGACGTGCCTGGCCGATCTACCTGCCAAGGCCTGGAGGCCCAGCCGATTCCCCTGCCGACGCGTGGAGTGCTTGGCCGATCCCCTGCCAGCTGATAACCCGCCAATACGTGAAGTGCCTGGCCGATCTCCCTGCCAAGGCCTGGAGGCCCAGCCGATTCCCCTGCCGACGCGTGGAGTGCTTGGCCGATCCCCTGCCAGCTGATAACCCGCCAATACGTGAAGTGCGTGGCCGATCTCCCTGCCAAGGCCTGGAGTGCCCGGTCGATCACCACGCCGAGGCGTGGAGTGCCCAGCCGATCCCCCTGCAGACGCGTGGAGTGCTTGGCCGATCCCCTGCCAGATGATAACCCGCCAATACGTGACGTGCGTGGCCGATCTCCCTGCCAAGGCAGCCCAGTGCCCAGCCGATCCCCCTGCCGACGCATGGAGTGCCTAGCCGATTCCCCTGCCAGCTGATAACCCGCCAATACGTGAAGTGCCTGACCAATCTCCCTGCCAAGGCCTGGAGTGCCCAGACGATTCCCCTGCCGACGCGTGGTGTGCTTGGCCGATCCCCTGCCAGCTGATAACCCGCCAATACGTGAAGTTAATGGCCGATCTCCCTGCCAAGGCCTGGAGGCCCAGACGATTCCCCTGCCGACGCGTTGAGTTCTTGGCCGATCCCCTGCCAGCTGATAACCCGCCAATACGTGAAGTGCCTGGCCGATCTCCCTGCCAAGGCCTGGAGTGTCCAGCCGATTCCCCTTCCGACGCGTGGAGTTGCTTGGCCGATCCCCTGCCAGCTGATAACCCGCCAATACGTGAAGTTAATGGCCGATCTCCCTGCCAAGGCCTGGAGGCCCAGACGATTCCCCTGCCGACGCGTGGAGTGCTTGGCCGATCCCCTGCCAGCTGATAACCCGCCAATACGTGAAGTGCCTGGCCGATCTCCCTGCCAAGGCCTGGAGTGCCCGGTCGATCCCCATGCCGAGGCGTGGAGTGCCCAGCCTATTCCCCTGCCGACGCGTGGAGTGCCTAGCCGATTCCCCTGCCAGCTGATAACCCGCCAATACGTGAAGTGCCTGGCCGATCTCCCTGCCAAGGCCTGGAGGCCCAGCCGATTCCCCTGCCGACGCGTTGAGTTCTTGGCCGATCCCCTGCCAGATGATAACCCGCCAATACGTGACGTGCCTGGCCGATCTCCCTGCCAAGGCCTGGAGTGCCCAGACGATTCCCCTGCCGACGCGTAGAGTGCCTAGCCGATTCCCCTGCCAGCTGATAACCCGCCAATACGTGAAGTGCCTGGCCGATCCCCTGCCAGCTGATAACCCGCCAATACGTGAAGTGCCTGGCCGATCTCCCTGCCAAGGCCTGGAGTGCCCAGACGATTCCCCTGCCGACGCGTAGAGTGCTTGGCCGATCCCCTGCCAGCTGATAACCCGCCAATACGTGAAGTGCCTGGCCGATCTCCCTGCCAAGGCCTGGAGGCCCAGCCGATTCCCCTGCCGACGCGTGGAGTGCTTGGCCGATCCCCTGCCAGATGATAACCCGCCAATACGTGACGTGCCTGGCCGATCTACCTGCCAAGGCCTGGAGGCCCAGCCGATTCCCCTGCCGACGCGTGGGAGTGCTTGGCCGATCCCCTGCCAGCTGATAACCCGCCAATACGTGAAGTGCCTGGCCGATCTCCCTGCCAAGGCCTGGAGGCCCAGCCGATTCCCCTGCCGACGCGTGGAGTGCTTGGCCGATCCCCTGCCAGCTGATAACCCGCCAATACGTGAAGTGCGTGGCCGATCTCCCTGCCAAGGCCTGGAGTGCCCGGTCGATCACCACGCCGAGGCGTGGAGTGCCCAGCCGATCCCCCTGCAGACGCGTGGAGTGCTTGGCCGATCCCCCTGCCAGATGATAACCCGCCAATACGTGACGTGCGTGGCCGATCTCCCTGCCAAGGCAGCCCAGTGCCCAGCCGATCCCCCTGCCGACGCATGGAGTGCCTAGCCGATTCCCCTGCCAGCTGATAACCCGCCAATACGTGAAGTGCCTGACCAATCTCCCTGCCAAGGCCTGGAGTGCCCAGACGATTCCCCTGCCGACGCGTGGTGTGCTTGGCCGATCCCCTGCCAGCTGATAACCCGCCAATACGTGAAGTTAATGGCCGATCTCCCTGCCAAGGCCTGGAGGCCCAGACGATTCCCCTGCCGACGCGTTGAGTTCTTGGCCGATCCCCTGCCAGCTGATAACCCGCCAATACGTGAAGTGCCTGGCCGATCTCCCTGCCAAGGCCTGGAGTGTCCAGCCGATTCCCCTTCCGACGCGTGGAGTTGCTTGGCCGATCCCCTGCCAGCTGATAACCCGCCAATACGTGAAGTTAATGGCCGATCTCCCTGCCAAGGCCTGGAGGCCCAGACGATTCCCCTGCCGACGCGTGGAGTGCTTGGCCGATCCCCTGCCAGCTGATAACCCGCCAATACGTGAAGTGCCTGGCCGATCTCCCTGCCAAGGCCTGGAGTGCCCGGTCGATCCCCATGCCGAGGCGTGGAGTGCCCAGCCTATTCCCCTGCCGACGCGTGGAGTGCCTAGCCGATTCCCCTGCCAGCTGATAACCCGCCAATACGTGAAGTGCCTGGCCGATCTCCCTGCCAAGGCCTGGAGGCCCAGCCGATTCCCCTGCCGACGCGTTGAGTTCTTGGCCGATCCCCTGCCAGCTGATAACCCGCCAATACGTGAAGTGCCTGGCCGATCTCCTGCCAAGGCCTGGAGTGCCCAGACGATTCCCCTGCCGACGCGTAGAGTGCCTAGCCGATTCCCCTGCCAGCTGATAACCCGCCAATACGTGAAGTGCCTGGCCGATCTCCCTGCCAAGGCCTGGAGTGTCCAGCCGATTCCCCTTCCGACGCGTGGAGTTGCTTGGCCGATCCCCTGCCAGCTGATAACCCGCCAATACGTGAAGTTAATGGCCGATCTCCCTGCCAAGGCCTGGAGGCCCAGACGATTCCCCTGCCGACGCCTGGAGTGCCCGGTCGATCCCCATGCCGAGGCGTGGAGTGCTTGGCCGATCCCCTGCCAGCTGATACCCCCCAATACGTGAAGTGCCTGGCCGATCTCCCTGCCAAGGCCTGGAGTGTCCAGCCGATTCCCTTCCGACGCGTGGAGTTGCTTGGCCGATCCCCTGCCAGCTGATAACCCGCCAATACGTGAAGTTAATGGCCGATCTCCCTGCCAAGGCCTGGAGGCCCAGACGATTCCCCTGCCGACGCGTGGAGTGCTTGGCCGATCCCCTGCCAGCTGATAACCCGCCAATACGTGACGTGCCTGGCCGATCTCCCTGCCAAGGCCTGGAGTGCCCAGACGATTCCCCTGCCGACGCGTGGAGTGCTTGGCCGATCCCCTGCCAGCTGATAACCCGCCAATACGTGAAGTGCCTGGCCGATCTCCCTGCCAAGGCCTGAAGTGCCTGGCCGATCTCCCTGCCAAGGCCTGGAGGCCCAGCCGATTCCCCTACCGACGCATGGAGTGCCTAGCCGATTCCCCTGCCAGCTGATAACCCGCCAATACGTGAAGTGCCTAGCTGATCTCCCTGCCAAGGCCTGGAGTGCCCAGACGATTCCCCTGCCGACGCGTGGAGTGCTTGGCCGATCCCCTGCCAGCTGATAACCCGCCAATACGTGAAGTGCCTGACTGATCTTCCTGCCAAGGCCTGGAGTGCCTGGTCGATCCCCATGCCGAGGCGTGGAGTGCCCAGCCGATTCCCCTGCCGACGCGTGGAGTGCCTAGCCGATTCCCCTGCCAGCTGATAACCCGCCAATACGTGAAGTGGCTGGCCGATCTCCCTGCCAAGGCCTGGAGTGCCCAGACGATTCCCCTGCAGACGCGTGGAGTGCTTGGCCGATCCCCTGCCAGCTGATAACCCGCCAATACGTGAAGTGCCTGGCCGATCTCCCTGCCAAGGCCTGGAGGCCCAGCCGCTTCCCCTGCCGACGCGTGGAGTGCCTAGCCGATTCCCCTGCCAGCTGATAACCCGCCAATACGTGAAGTCCCCTGCCGACGCGTGGAGTGCTTGGCCGATCCCCTGCCAGCTGATAACCCGCCAATACGTGACGTGCCTGGCCGATCTCCATGCCAAGGCCTGGAGGCCCAGCCGATCCCCCTGCCGACGCGTGGAGTGCCTAGCCGATTCCCTGCCAGCTGATAACCCGCCAATACGTGAAGTGCCTGGCCGATCTCCCTGCCAAGGCCTGGAGTGCCCAGACGATTCCCCTGCCGACGCGTGGAGTGCTTGGCCGATCCCCTGCCAGCTGATAACCCGCCAATACGTGAAGTGCCTGGCCGATCTCCCTGCCAAGGCCTGGAGGCCCAGCCGATTCCCTGCAGACGCGTGGAGTGCTTGGCCGATCCCCTGCCAGCTGATAAACCGCCAATACGTGAAGTGCCTGGCCGATCTTCCTGCCAAGGCCTGGAGTGCCCGGTCGATCCCCATGCCGAGGCGTGGAGTGCCCAGCCGATCCCCCTGACGACGCGTGGAGTGCTTGGCCGATCCCCTGCCAGATGATAACCCGCCAATACGTGACGTGCCTGGCCGATCTCCCTGCCAAGGCCTGGAGTGCCCAGACGATTCCCCTGCCGACGCGTAGAGTGCTTGGCCGATCCCCTGCCAGCTGATAACACGCCAATACGTGAAGTGCCTGGCCGATCTCCCTGCCAAGGCCTGGAGGCCCAGCCGATCCCCCTGCCGACGCGTGGAGTGCTTGGCCGATCCCCCTGCCGACGCGTGGAGTGCTTGGCCAATCCCCTGCCAGATGATAACCCGCCAATACGTGACGTGCCTGGCCGATCTACCTGCCAAGGCCTGGAGGCCCAGCCGATTCCCTGCCGACGCGTGGAGTGCTTGGCCGATCCCCTGCCAGCTGATAACCCGCCAATACGTGAAGTGCCTGGCCGATCTCCCTGCCAAGGCCTGGAGTGCCCAGACGATTCCCCTGCCGACGCGTAGAGTGCTTGGACGATCCCCTGCCAGCTGATAACCCGCCAATACGTGAAGTGCCTGGCCGATCTCCCTGCCAAGGCCTGGAGGCCCAGCCGATTCCCCTGCCGACGCGTGGAGTGCTTGGCCGATCCCCCTGCCGACGCGTGGAGTGCTTGGCCAATCCCCTGCCAGATGATAACCCGCCAATACGTGACGTGCCTGGCCGATCTACCTTCCAAGGCCTGGAGGCCCAGCCGATTCCCCTGCCGACGCGTGGAGTGCTTGGCCGATCCCCTGCCAGCTGATAACCCGCCAATACGTGAAGTTCCTGGCCGATCTCCCTGCCAAGGCTTGGAGGCCCAGCCGATTCCCCTGCCGACGCGTGGAGTGCTTGGCCGATCCCCTGCCAGCTGATAACCCGCCAATACGTGAAGTGCCTGGCCGATCTCCCTGCCAAGGCCTGGAGTGCCCAGACGATTCCCCTGCCGACGCGTGGAGTGCTTGGCCGATCCCCTGCCAGCTGATAACCCGCCAATACGTGAAGTGCCTGGCCGATCTACCTGCCAAGGCCTGAGTGCCCAGACGATTCCCCTGCCGACGCGTGGAGTGCTTGGCCGATCCCCTGCCAGGTGATAACCCGCCAATACGTGACGTGCCTGGCCGATCTACCTGCCAAGGCCTGGAGGCCCAGCCGATTCCCCTGCCGACGCGTGGAGTGCTTCGCCGATCCCCTGCCAGCTGATAACCCGCCAATACGTGAAGTGCCTGGCCGATCTCCCTGCCAAGGCCTGGAGTGCCCGGTCGATCTCCCTGCCAAGGCCTGGAGTGCCCGGTCGATCCCCATGCCGAGGCGTGGAGTGCTTGGCCGATCCCCTGCCAGCTGATAACCCGCCAATACGTGAAGTGCCTGGCCGATCTCCCTGCCAAGGCCTGGAGTGCCCAGACGATTCCCCTGCCGACGCGTGGAGTATTTGGCCGATCCCCTGCCAGCTGATAACCCGCCAATACGTGAAGTGCCTGGCCGATCTCCCTACCAAGTCCTGAAGTGCCTGGCTGATCTCCCTGCCAAGGCCTGGAGTGCCCAGACGATCCCCCTGCCGACGCGTGGAGTGCTTGGCCGATCCCCTGCCAGCTGATAACCCGCCAATACGTGAAGTGCCTGGCCGATCTTCCTGCCAAGGCCTGGAGTGCCCGGTCGATCCCCATGCCGAGGCGTGGAGTGCCCAGCCGATTCCCCTGCCGACGCGTGGAGTGCCTAGCCGATTCCCCTGCCAGCTGATAACCCGCCAATACGTGAAGTGCGTGGCCGATCTCCCTGCCAAGTCCTGGAGTGCCCGGTCGATCCCCATGCCGAGACGTAAAGTGCCCAGCCGATCCCCCTGCCGACGCGTGGAGTGCCTAGCCGATTCCCCTGCCAGCTGATAACCCGCCAATACGTGAAGTGCCTGGCCGATCTCCCTGCCAAGGCCTGGAGTGCCCAGACGATTCCCCTGCCGAAGCGTGGAGTGATTGGCCGATCCCCTGCCAGCTGATAACCCGCCAATACGTGAAGTGCCTGGCCGATCTCCCTGCCAAGGCCTGGAGTGCCCGGTCGATCTCCCTGCCAAGGCCTGGAGTGCCCGGTCGATCTCCATGCCGAGGCGTAGAGTGCTTGGACGATCCCCTGCCAGCTGATAACCCGCCAATACGTGAAGTGCCTGGCCGATCTCCCTGCCAAGGCCTGGAGGCCCAGCCGATTCCCCTGCCGACGCGTGGAGTGCTTGGCCGATCCCCCTGCCGACGCGTGGAGTGCTTGGCCAATCCCCTGCCAGATGATAACCCGCCAATACGTGACGTGCCTGGCCGATCTACCTGCCAAGGCCTGGAGGCCCAGCCGATTCCCCTGCCGACGCGTGGAGTGCTTGGCCGATCCCCTGCCAGCTGATAACCCGCCAATACGTGAAGTTCCTGGCCGATCTCCCTGCCAAGGCCTGGAGGCCCAGCCGATTCCCCTGCCGACGCGTGGAGTGCTTGGCCGATCCCCTGCCAGCTGATAACCCGCCAATACGTGAAGTGCCTGGCCGATCTCCCTGCCAAGGCCTGGAGGCCCAGCCGATTCCCCTGCCGACGCGTGGAGTGCTTGGCCGATCCCCTGCCAGGTGATAACCCGCCAATACGTGACGTGCCTGGCCGATCTTCCTGCCAAGGCCTGGAGTGCCCGGTCGATCCCCATGCCGAGGCGTGGAGTGCCCAGCCGATTCCCCTGCCGACGCGTGGAGTGCCTAGCCGATTCCCCTGCCAGCTGATAACCCGCCAATACGTGAAGTGCGTGGCCGATCTCCCTGCCAAGGCCTGGAGTGCCCGGTCGATCCCCATGCCGAGACGTAAAGTGCCCAGCCGATCCCCCTGCCGACGCGTGGAGTGCCTAGCCGATTCCCCTGCCAGCTGATAACCCGCCAATACGTGAAGTGCCTGGCCGATCTCCCTGCCAAGGCCTGGAGTGCCCAGACGATTCCCCTGCCGAAGCGTGGAGTGATTGGCCGATCCCCTGCCAGCTGATAACCCGCCAATACGTGACGGGCCTGGCCGATCTCCATGCCAAGGCAGCCCAGTGCCCAGCCGATCCCCCTGCCGACGCGTGGAGTGCCTAGCCGATTCCCCTGCCAGCTGATAACCCGCCAATACGTGAAGTGCCTGGCCGATCTCCCTGCCAAGGCCTGGAGTGCCCAGACGATTCCCCTGCCGACGCGTGGAGTGCTTGGCCGATCCCCTGCCAGCTGATAACCCGCCAATACGTGAAGTGCCTGGCCGATCTCCCTGCCAAGGCCTGGAGGCCCAGCCGATTCCCCTGCCGACGCGTGGAGTGCTTGGCCGATCCCCTGCCAGCTGATAAACCGCCAATACGTGAAGTGCCTGGCCGATCTTCCTGCCAAGGCCTGGAGTGCCCGGTCGATCCCCATGCCGAGGCGTGGAGTGCCCAGCCGATCCCCCTGCCGACGCGTGGAGTGCTTGGCCGATCCCCTGCCAGATGATAACCCGCCAATACGTGACGTGCCTGGCCGATCTCCCTGCCAAGGCCTGGAGTGCCCAGACGATTCCCCTGCCGACGCGTAGAGTGCTTGGCCGATCCCCTGCCAGCTGATAACACGCCAATACGTGAAGTGCCTGGCCGATCTCCCTGCCAAGGCCTGGAGGCCCAGCCGATTCCCCTGCCGACGCGTGGAGTGCTTGGCCGATCCCCCTGCCGACGCGTGGAGTGCTTGGCCAATCCCCTGCCAGATGATAACCCGCCAATACGTGACATGCCTGGCCGATCTACCTGCCAAGGCCTGGAGGCCCAGCCGATTCCCCTGCCGACGCGTGGAGTGCTTGGCCGATCCCCTGCCAGCTGATAACCCGCCAATACGTGAAGTGCCTGGCCGATCTCCCTGCCAAGGCCTGGAGTGCCCAGACGATTCCCCTGCCGACGCGTAGAGTGCTTGGACGATCCCCTGCCAGCTGATAACCCGCCAATACGTGAAGTGCCTGGCCGATCTCCCTGCCAAGGCCTGGAGGCCCAGCCGATTCCCCTGCCGACGCGTGGAGTGCTTGGCCGATCCCCCTGCCGACGCGTGGAGTGCTTGGCCAATCCCCTGCCAGATGATAACCCGCCAATACGTGACGTGCCTGGCCGATCTACCTTCCAAGGCCTGGAGGCCCAGCCGATTCCCCTGCCGACGCGTGGAGTGCTTGGCCGATCCCCTGCCAGCTGATAACCCGCCAATACGTGAAGTTCCTGGCCGATCTCCCTGCCAAGGCTTGGAGGCCCAGCCGATTCCCCTGCCGACGCGTGGAGTGCTTGGCCGATCCCCTGCCAGCTGATAACCCGCCAATACGTGAAGTGCCTGGCCGATCTCCCTGCCAAGGCCTGGAGTGCCCAGACGATTCCCCTGCCGACGCGTGGAGTGCTTGGCCGATCCCCTGCCAGCTGATAACCCGCCAATACGTGAAGTGCCTGGCCGATCTACCTGCCAAGGCCTGGAGTGCCCAGACGATTCCCCTGCCGACGCGTGGAGTGCTTGGCCGATCCCCTGCCAGGTGATAACCCGCCAATACGTGACGTGCCTGGCCGATCTACCTGCCAAGGCCTGGAGGCCCAGCCGATTCCCCTGCCGACGCGTGGAGTGCTTCGCCGATCCCCTGCCAGCTGATAACCCGCCAATACGTGAAGTGCCTGGCCGATCTCCCTGCCAAGGCCTGGAGTGCCGGGTCGATCTCCCTGCCAAGGCCTGGAGTGCCCGGTCGATCCCCATGCCGAGGCGTGGAGTGCTTGGCCGATCCCCTGCCAGCTGATAACCCGCCAATACGTGAAGTGCCTGGCCGATCTCCCTGCCAAGGCCTGGAGTGCCCAGACGATTCCCCTGCCGACGCGTGGAGTGCTTGGCCGATCCCCTGCCAGCTGATAACCCGCCAATACGTAAAGTGCCTGGCCGATCTCCCTGCCAAGGCCTGAAGTGCCTGGCTGATCTCCCTGCCAAGGCCTGGAGTGCCCAGACGATCCCCCTGCCGACGCGTGGAGTGCTTGGCCGATCCCCTGCCAGCTGATAACCCGCCAATACGTGAAGTGCGTGGCCGATCTCCCTGCCAAGTCCTGGAGTGCCCGGTCGATCCCCATGCCGAGACGTAAAGTGCCCAGCCGATCCCCCAGCCGACGCGTGGAGTGCCTAGCCGATTCCCCTGCCAGCTGATAACCCGCCAATACGTGAAGTGCCTGGACGATCTCCCTGCCAAGGCCTGGAGTGCCCAGACGATTCCCCTGCCGACGCGTGGAGTGATTGGCCGATCCCCTGCCAGCTGATAACCCGCCAATACGTGACGTGCCTGGCCGATCTCCCTGCCAAGGCAGCCCAGTGCCCAGCCGATCCCCCTGCCGACGCGTGGAGTGCCTAGCCGATTCCCCTGCCAGCTGATAACCCGCCAATACGTGAAGTGCCTGGCCGATCTCCCTGCCAAGGCCTGGAGGCCCAGCCGATTCCCCTGCCGACGCGTGGAGTGCTTGGCCGATCCCCTGCCAGCTGATAAACCGCCAATACGTGAAGTGCCTGGCCGATCTTCCTGCCAAGTCCTGGAGTGCCCGGTCGATCCCCATGCCGAGGCGTGGAGTGCCCAGCCGATCCCCCTGCCGACGCGTGGAGTGCTTGGCCGATCCCCTGCCAGATGATAACCCGCCAATACGTGACGTGCCTGGCCGATCTCCCTGCCAAGGCCTGGAGTGCCCAGACGATTCTCCTGCCGACGCGTAGAGTGCTTGGCCGATCCCCTGCCAGCTGATAACCCGCCAATACGTGAAGTGCCTGGCCGATCTCCCTGCCAAGGCCTGGAGGCCCAGCCGATTCCCCTGCCGACGCGTGGAGTGCTTGGCCGATCCCCCTGCCGACGCGTGGAGTGCTTGGCCAATCCCCTACCAGATGATAACCCGCCAATACGTGACGTGCCTGGCCGATCTACCTGCCAAGGCCTGGAGGCCCAGCCGATTCCCCTGCCGACGCGTGGAGTGATTGGCCGATCCCCTGCCAGCTGATAACCCGCCAATACGTGAAGTGCCTGGCCGATCTCCCTGCCAAGGCCTGGAGTGCCCGGTCGATCTCCCTGCCAAGGCCTGGAGTGCCCGGTCGATCTCCATGCCGAGGCGTAGAGTGCTTGGACGATCCCCTGCCAGCTGATAACCCGCCAATACGTGAAGTGCCTGGCCGATCTCCCTGCCAAGGCCTGGAGGCCCAGCCGATTCCCCTGCCGACGCGTGGAGTGCTTGGCCGATCCCCCTGCCGACGCGTGGAGTGCTTGGCCAATCCCCTGCCAGATGATAACCCGCCAATACGTGACGTGCCTGGCCGATCTACCTGCCAAGGCCTGGAGGCCCAGCCGATTCCCCTGCCGACGCGTGGAGTGCTTGGCCGATCCCCTGCCAGCTGATAACCCGCCAATACGTGAAGTTCCTGGCCGATCTCCCTGCCAAGGCCTGGAGGCCCAGCCGATTCCCCTGCCGACGCGTGGAGTGCTTGGCCGATCCCCTGCCAGCTGATAACCCGCCAATACGTGAAGTGCCTGGCCGATCTCCCTGCCAAGGCCTGGAGTGCCCGGTCGATCCCCATGCCGAGGCGTGGAGTGCCCAGCCGATCCCCCTGCCGACGCGTGGAGTGCTTGGCCGATCCCCTGCCAGGTGATAACCCGCCAATACGTGACGTGCCTGGCCGATCTTCCTGCCAAGGCCTGGAGTGCCCGGTCGATCCCCATGCCGAGGCGTGGAGTGCCCAGCCGATTCCCCTGCCGACGCGTGGAGTGCCTAGCCGATTCCCCTGCCAGCTGATAACCCGCCAATACGTAAAGTGCCTGGCCGATCTCCCTGCCAAGGCCTGGAGTGCCCAGACGATTCCCCTGCCGACGCGTGGAGTGATTGTCCGATCCCCTGCCAGCTGATAACCCGCCAATACGTGACGTGCCTGGCCGATCTCCCTGCCAAGGCAGCCCAGTGCCCAGTCGATCCCCCTGCCGACGCGTGGAGTGCCTAGCCGATTCCCCTGCCAGGTGATAACCCGCCAATACGTGACGTGCCTGGCCGATCTTCCTGCCAAGGCCTGGAGGCCCAGCCGATTTCCCTGCCAACGCGTGGAGTGCTTGGCCGATCCCCTGCCAGCTGATAAACCGCCAATACGTGAAGTGCCTGGCCGATCTTCCTGCCAAGGCCTGGAGTGCCCGGTCGATCCCCATGCCGAGGCGTGGAGTGCCCAGCCGATTCCCCTGCCGACGCGTGGAGTGCCTAGCCGATTCCCCTGCCAGCTGATAACCCGCCAATACGTAAAGTGCCTGGCCGATCTCCCTGCCAAGGCCTGGAGTGCCCAGACGATTCCCCTGCCGACGCGTGGAGTGCTTGGCCAATCCCCTGCCAGATGATAACCCGCCAATACGTGACGTGCCTGGCCGATCTACCTGCCAAGGCCTGGAGGCCCAGCCGATTCCCCTGCCGACGCGTGGAGTGCTTGGCCGATCTCCCTGCCAAGGCCTGGAGTGCCCGGTCGATCTCCCTGCCAAGGCCTGGAGTGCCCGGTCGATCCCCATGCCGAGGCGTGGTGTGCTTGGCCGATCCCCTGCCAGCTGATAACCCGCCAATACGTGAAGTGCCTGGCCGATCTCCCTGCCAAGGCCTGGAGTGCCCAGACGATTCCCCTGCCGACGCGTGGAGTGCTTGGCCGATCCCCTGCCAGATGATAACCCGCCAATACGTGAAGTGCCTGGCCGATCTCCCTGCCAAGGCCTGAAGTGCCTGGCTGATCTCCCTGCCAAGGCCTGGAGTGCCCAGACGATCCCCCTGCCGACGCGTGGAGTGCTTGGCCGATCCCCTGCCAGCTGATAACCCGCCAATACGTGAAGTGCCTGGCCGATCTCCCTGCCAAGGCCTGGAGTGCCCGGTCGATCCCCATGCCGAGGCCTGGAGTGCCCAGACGATTCCCCTGCCGACGCGTGGAGTGATTGTCCGATCCCCTGCCAGCTGATAACCCGCCAATACGTGACGTGCCTGGCCGATCTCCCTGCCAAGGCAGCCCAGTGCCCAGCCGATCCCCCTGCCGACGCGTGGAGTGCCTAGCCGATTCCCCTGCCAGCTGATAACCCGCCAATACGTGAAGTGCCTGGCCGATCTTCCTGCCAAGGCCTGGAGGCCCAGCCGATTCCCCTGCCGACGCGTGGAGTGCTTGGCCGATCCCCTGCCAGCTGATAAACCGCCAATACGTGAAGTGCCTGGCCGATCTTCCTGCCAAGGCCTGGAGTGCCCGGTCGATCCCCATGCCGAGGCGTGGAGTGCCCAGCCGATTCCCCTGCCGACGCGTGGAGTGCCTAGCCGATTCCCCTGCCAGCTGATAACCCGCCAATACGTAAAGTGCCTGGCCGATCTCCCTGCCAAGGCCTGGAGTGCCCAGACGATTCCCCTGCCGACGCGTGGAGTGCTTGGCCAATCCCCTGCCAGATGATAACCCGCCAATACGTGACGTGCCTGGCCGATCTACCTGCCAAGGCCTGGAGGCCCAGCCGATTCCCCTGCCGACGCGTGGAGTGCTTGGCCGATCTCCCTGCCAAGGCCTGGAGTGCCCGGTCGATCTCCCTGCCAAGGCCTGGAGTGCCCGGTCGATCCCCATGCCGAGGCGTGGTGTGCTTGGCCGATCCCCTGCCAGCTGATAACCCGCCAATACGTGAAGTGCCTGGCCGATCTCCCTGCCAAGGCCTGGAGTGCCCAGACGATTCCCCTGCCGACGCGTGGAGTGCTTGGCCGATCCCCTGCCAGATGATAACCCGCCAATACGTGAAGTGCCTGGCCGATCTCCCTGCCAAGGCCTGAAGTGCCTGGCTGATCTCCCTGCCAAGGCCTGGAGTGCCCAGACGATCCCCCTGCCGACGCGTGGAGTGCTTGGCCGATCCCCTGCCAGCTGATAACCCGCCAATACGTGAAGTGCCTGGCCGATCTCCCTGCCAAGGCCTGGAGTGCCCGGTCGATCCCCATGCCGAGGCGTGGAGTGCCCAGCCGATCCCCCTACCGACGCGTGGAGTGCCTAGCCGATTCCCCTGCCAGCTGATAACCCGCCAATTCGTGAAGTGGCTGGCCGATCTCCCTGCCAAGGCCTGGAGTGCCCAGACGATTCCCCTGCCGACGCGTGGAGTGCTTGGCCGATCCCCTGCCAGCTGATAACCCGCCAATACGTGAAGTGCCTGGCCGATCTCCCTGCCAAGGCCTGGAGTGCCCAGACGATTCCCCTGCCGACGCGTGGAGTGCTTGGCCGATCCCCTGCCAGCTGATAACCCGCCAATACGTGAAGTGCCTGGCCGATCTTCCTGCCAAGGCCTGGAGTGCCCGGTCGATCCCCATGCCGAGGCGTGGAGTGCCCAGCCGATTCCCCTGCCGACGCGTGGAGTGCCTAGCCGATTCCCCTGCCAGCTGATAGCCCGCCAATACGTGAAGTGCGTGGCCGATCTCCCTGCCAAGTCCTGGAGTGCCCGGTCGATCCCCATGCCGAGGCGTGGAGTGCCTAGCCGATTCCCCTGCCAGCTGATAACCCGCCAATACGTGAAGTGCCTGGCCGATCTTCCTGCCAAGGCCTGGAGTGCCCAGACGATTCCCCTGCCGACGCGTGGAGTGATTGGCCGATCCCCTGCTAGCTGATAACCCGCCAATACGTGACGTGCCTGGCCGATCTCCCTGCCAAGGCAGCCCAGTGCCCAGCCGATCCCCCTGCCGACGCGTGGAGTGCCTAGCCGATTCCCCTGCCAGCTGATAACCCGCCAATACGTGAAGTGCCTGGCCGATCTTCCTGCCAAGGCCTGGAGTGCCCGGTCGATCCCCATGCCGAGGCGTGGAGTGCCCAGCCCATCCCCCTGCCGACGCGTGGAGTGCTTGGCCGATCCCCTGCCAGATGATATCCCGCCAATACGTGACGTGCCTGGCCGATCTCCCTGCCAAGGCCTGGAGTGCCCGGTCGATCCCCATGCCGAGGCGTGGAGTGCCCAGCCCATCCCCCTGCCGACGCGTGGAGTGCTTGGCCGATCCCCTGCCAGATGATATCCCGCCAATACGTGACGTGCCTGGCCGATCTCCCTGCCAAGGCCTGGAGTGCCCAGACGATTCCCCTGCCGACTCGTAGAGTGCTTGGCCGATCCCCTGCCAGCTGATAACCCGCCAATACGTGAAGTGCCTGGCCGATCTCCCTGCCAAGGCCTGGAGGCCCAGCCGATTCCCCTGCCGACGCGTGGAGTTCTTGGCCGATCCCCCTGCCGACGCGTGGAGTGCTTGGCCAATCCCCTGCCAGATGATAACCCGCCAATACGTGACGTGCCTGGCCGATCTACCTGCCAAGGCCTGGAGGCCCAGCCGATTCCCCTGCCGACGCGTGGAGTGCTTGGCCGATCCCCTGCCAGCTGATAACCCGCCAATACGTAAAGTGCCTGGCCGATCTCCCTGCTAAGGCCTGGAGTGCCCGGTCGATCCCCATGCCGAGGCGTGGAGTACCAAACCGATTCCCCTGCCGACGCGTGGAGTGCCTAGCCGATTCCCCTGCCAGCTGATAACCCGCCAATACGTGAAGTGCGTGGCCGATCTCCCTGCCAAGGCCTGGAGTGCCCAGACGATTCCCCTGCCGACGCGTGGAGTGCTTGGCCGATCCCCCGCCAGCTGATAAACCGCCAATACGTGAAGCCTGGCCGATCTCCCTGCCAAGGCCTGGAGTGCCCGGTCGATCCCCATGCCGAGGCGTGGAGTGCCCAGCCGATCCCCCTGCCGACGCGTGGAGCGCCTAGCCGATTCCCCTGCCAGCTGATAACCCGCCAATACGTGAAGTGCCTGGCCGATCTCCCTGCCAAGGCCTGAAGTGCCCAGCCGATCTCCCTGCCAAGGCCTGGAGTGCCCAGCCGATTCCCCTGCCGACGCGTGGAGTGCTTGGCCGATCCCCTGCCAGCTGATAGTCCGCCAATACGTGAAGTGCCTGGCCAATCTCCCTGCCAAGGCCTGGAGTGCCCGGTCGATCCCCATGCCGAGGCGTGGAGTGCCCAGCCGATCCCCCTGCCGACGCGTGGAGTGCCTAGCCGATTCCCCTGCCACCTGATAACCCGCCAATACGTGAAGTGGCTGGCCGATCTCCCTGCCAAGGCCTGGAGTGCCCAGACGATTCCCCTGCCGACGCGTGGAGTGCTTGGCCGATCCCCTGCCAGCTGATAACCCGCCAATACGTGAAGTGCCTGGCCGATCTCCGTGCCAAGGCCTGGAGTGCCCGGTCGATCCCCATGCCGAGGCGTGGAGTGCCCAGCCGATTCCCCTGCCGACGCGTGGAGTGCCTAGCCGATTCCCCTGCCAGCTGATAACCCGCCAATACGTGAAGTGCGTGGCCGATCTCCCTGCCAAGGCCTGGAGTGCCCAGACGATTCCCCTGCCGACGCGTGGAGTGCTTGGCCGATCCCCTGCCAGCTGATAACCCGCCAATACGTGAAGTGCCTGGCCGATCTCCCTGCCAAGGCCTGAAGTGCCTGGCCGATCTCCGTGCCAAGGCCTGGAGGCCCAGCCGATTCCCCTGCCGACGCGTGGAGTGCCTAGCCGATTCCCCTGCCAGCTGATAACCCGCCAATACGTGAAGTGCCTAGCCGATTTCCTTGCCAAGGCCTGGAGTGTCCAGACGATTTCCCTGCCAACGCGTGGAGTGCTTGGCCGATCCCCTGCCAGCTGATAACCCGCCAATACGTGAAGTGCCTGGCCGATCTTCCTGCCAAGGCCTGGAGTGCCTGGTCGATCCCCATGCCGAGGCGTGGAGTGCCCAGCCGATTCCCCTGCCGACGCGTGGAGTGCCTAGCCGATTCCCCTGCCAGCTGATAACCCGCCAATACGTGAAGTGCGTGGCCGATCTCCCTGCCAAGGCCTGGAGTGCCCGGTCGATCCCCATGCCGAGGCGTGGAGTGCCCAGCCGATCCCCTGCCAGCTGATAACCCGCCAATACGTGAAGTGCCTGGCCGATCTCCCTGCCAAGGCCTGAAGTGCCTGGCCGATCTCCGTGCCAAGGCCTGGAGGCCCAGCCGATTCCCCTGCCGACGCGTGGAGTGCCTAGCCGATTCCCCTGCCAGCTGATAACCCGCCAATACGTGAAGTGCCTAGCCGATTTCCTTGCCAAGGCCTGGAGTGTCCAGACGATTCCCCTGCCAACGCGTGGAGTGCTTGGCCGATCCCCTGCCAGCTGATAACCCGCCAATACGTGAAGTGCCTGGCCGATCTTCCTGCCAGCTGATAACCCGCCAATACGTGAAGTGCCTGGCCGATCTTCCTGCCAAGGCCTGGAGTGCCCGGTCGATCCCCATGCCGAGGCGTGGAGTGCCCAGCCGATCCCCCTGCCGACGCGTGGAGTGCCTAGCCGATTCCCCTGCCAGCTGATAACCCGCCAATACGTGAAGTGCGTGGCCGATCTCCCTGCCAAGGCCTGGAGTGCCCAGACGATTCCCCTGCCGACGCGTGGAGTGCTTGGCCGATCCCCTGCCAGCTGATAACCCGCCAATACGTGAAGTGCCTGGCCGATCTCCCTGCCAAGGCCTGAAGTGCCTGGCCGATCTCCGTGCCAAGGCCTGGAGGCCCAGCCGATTCCCCTGCCGACGCGTGGAGTGCCTAGCCGATTCCCCTGCCAGCTGATAACCCGCCAATACGTGAAGTGCCTAGCCGATTTCCTTGCCAAGGCCTGGAGTGTCCAGACGATTCCCCTGCCAACGCGTGGAGTGCTTGGCCGATCCCCTGCCAGCTGATAACCCGCCAATACGTGAAGTGCCTGGCCGATCTTCCTGCCAAGGCCTGGAGTGCCTGGTCGATCCCTATGCCGAGGCGTGGAGTGCCCAGCCGATTCCCCTGCCGACGCGTGGAGTGCCTAGCCGATTCCCCTGCCAGCTGATAACCCGCCAATACGTGAAGTGCCTGGCCGATCTCCCTGCCAAGGCCTGAAGTGCCTGGCCGATCTCCGTGCCAAGGCCTGGAGGCCCAGCCGATTCCCCTGCCGACGCGTGGAGTGCCTAGCCGATTCCCCTGCCAGCTGATAACCCGCCAATACGTGAAGTGCCTAGCCGATTTCCTTGCCAAGGCCTGGAGTGCCCAGACGATTCCCCTGCCGACGCGTGGAGTGCTTGGCCGATCCCCCGCCAGCTGATAAACCGCCAATACGTGAAGCCTGGCCGATCTCCCTGCCAAGGCCTGGAGTGCCCGGTCGATCCCCATGCCGAGGCGTGGAGTGCCCAGCCGATCCCCCTGCCGACGCGTGGAGTGCCTAGCCGATTCCCCTGCCAGCTGATAACCCGCCAATACGTGAAGTGCCTGGCCGATCTCCCTGCCAAGGCCTGAAGTGCCCAGCCGATCTCCCTGCCAAGGCCTGGAGTGCCCAGCCGATTCCCCTGCCGACGCGTGGAGTGCTTGGCCGATCCCCTGCCAGCTGATAGCCCGCCAATACGTGAAGTGCCTGGCCAATCTCCCTGCCAAGGCCTGGAGTGCCCGGTCGATCCCCATGCCGAGGCGTGGAGTGCCCAGCCGATCCCCCTGCCGACGCGTGGAGTGCCTAGCCGATTCCCCTGCCATCTGATAACCCGCCAATACGTGAAGTAGCTGGCCGATCTCCCTGCCAAGGCCTGGAGTGCCCAGACGATTCCCCTGCCGACGCGTGGAGTGCTTGGCCGATCCCCTGCCAGCTGATAACCCGCCAATACGTGAAGTGCCTGGCCGATCTTCCTGCCAAGGCCTGGAGTGCCTGGTCGATCCCCATGCCGAGGCGTGGAGTGCCCAGCCGATTCCCCTGCCGACGCGTGGAGTGCCTAGTCGATTCCCCTGCCAGCTGATAACCCGCCAATACGTGAAGTGCGTGGCCGATCTTCCTGCCAAGGCCTGGAGTGCCCGGTCGATCCCCATGCCGAGGCGTGGAGTGCCCAGCCGATCCTCCTGCCGACGCGTGGAGTGCCTAGCCGATTCCCCTGCCAGCTGATAACCCGCCAATACGTGAAGTGGCTGGCCGATCTCCCTGCCAAGGCCTGGAGTGCCCAGACGATTCCCCTGCCGACGAGTGGAGTGCCTAGTCGATTCCCCTGCCAGCTGATAACCCGCCAATACGTGAAGTGCCTGGCCGATCTCCCTGCCAAGGCCTGGAGTGCCCAGACGATTCCCCTGCCGACGCGTGGAGTGCTTGGCCGATCCCCTGCCAGATGATAACCCGCCAATACGTGACGTGCCTGGCCGATCTTCCTGCCAAGGCCTGGAGTGCCCGGTCGATCCCCCTGCCGACGCGTGGAGTGCCTAGCCGATTCCCCTGCCAGCTGATAACCCGCCAATACGTGAAGTGCCCAGCCGATCTCCCTGCCAAGGCCTGGAGTGCCCAGACGATTCCCCTGCCGACGCGTGGAGTGCTTGGCCGATCCCCTGCCAGCTGATAACCCGCCAATACGTGAAGTGCCTGGCCGATCTCCCTGCCAAGGCCTGAAGTGCCAAGGCCTGGAGTGCCCAGACGATTCCCCTGCCGACGCGTGGAGTGCCTAGCCGATTCCCCTGCCAGCTGATAACCCGCCAATACGTGAAGTGCCTAGCCGATCTCCCTGCCAAGGCCTGGAGTGTCCAGACGATTCCCCTGCCGACGCGTGGAGTGCTTGGCCGATCCCCTGCCAGCTGATAACCCGCCAATACGTGAAGTGCCTGGCCGATCTTCCTGCCAGCTGATAACCCGCCAATACGTGAAGTGCCTGGCCGATCTCCCTGCCAAGGCCTGAAGTGCCTGGCTGATTTCCCTGCCAAGGCCTGGAGTGCCCAGACGATCCCTCTGCCGACGCGTGGAGTGCTTGGCCGATCCCCTGCCAGCTGATAACCCGCCAATACGTGAAGTGCCTGGCCGATCTCCCTGCCAAGGCCTGGAGTGCCCGGTCGATCCCCATGCCGAGGCGTGGAGTGCCCAGCCGATCCCCCTGCCGACGCGTGGAGTGCCTAGCCGATTCCCCTGCCAGCTGATAACCCGCCAATACGTGAAGTGCGTGGCCGATCTCCCTGCCAAGGCCTGGAGTGCCCGGTCGATCCCCATGCCGAGGCGTGGAGTGCTTGGCCGATCCCCTGCCAGCTGATAACCCGCCAATACGTGAAGTGCCTGGCCGATCTCCCTGCCAAGGCCTGGAGTGCCCAGACGATTCCCCTGCCGACGCGTGGAGTGCTTGGCCGATCCCCTGCCAGCTGATAACCCGCCAATACGTGAAGTGCCTGGCCGATCTCCCTGCCAAGGCCTGAAGTGCCTGGCTGATTTCCCTGCCAAGGCCTGGAGTGCCCAGACGATCCCTCTGCCGACGCGTGGAGTGCGTGGCCGATCCCCTGCCAGCTGATAACCCGCCAATACGTGAAGTGGCTGGCCGATCTCCCTGCCAAGGCCGGGAGTGCCCAGACGATTCCCTTGCCGACGCGTGGAGTGCTTGGCCGATCCCCTGCCAGCTGATAACCCGCCAATACGTGAAGTGCCTGGCCGATCTCCCTGCCAAGGCCTGAAGTGCTTTGCCGATCTCCCTGCCAAGGCCTGGAGGCCCAGCCGATTCCTCTGCCGACGCGTGGAGTGCCTAGTCGATTCCCCTGCCAGCTGATAACCCGCCAATACGTGAAGTGCCTGGCCGATCTCCCTGCCAAGGCCTGGAGTGCCCAGACGATTCCCCTGCCGACGCGTGGAGTGCTTGGCCGATCCCCTGCCAGCTGATAACCCGCCAATACGTGAAGTGCCTGGCCGATCTTCCTGCCAAGGCCTGGAGTGCCCGGTCGATCCCCATGCCGAGGCGTGGAGTGCCCAGCCGATTCCCCTGCCGACGCGTGGAGTGCTTGGCCGATCCCCTGCCAGCTGATAACCCGCCAATACGTGAAGTGCCTGGCCGATCTCCCTGCCAAGGCTTGAAGTGCCAAGGCCTGGAGTGCCCAGACGATTCCCCTGCCGACGCGTGGAGTGCCTAGCCGATTCCCCTGCCAGCTGATAACCCGCCAATACGTGAAGTGCCTAGCCGATCTCCCTGCCAAGGCCTGGAGTGTCCAGACGATTCCCCTGCCGACGCGTGGAGTGCTTGGCCGATCCCCTGCCAGCTGATAACCCGCCAATACGTGAAGTGCCTGGCCGATCTTCCTGCCAAGGCCTGGAGTGCCTGGTCGATCCCCATGCCGAGGCGTGGAGTGCCCAGCCGATTCCCCTGCCGACGCGTGGAGTGCCTAGCCGATTCCCCTGCCAGCTGATAACCCGCCAATACGTGAAGTGCGTGGCCGATCTCCCTGCCAAGGCCTGGAGTGCCCAGACGATTCCCCTGCCGACGCGTGGAGTGATTGGCCGATCCCCTGCCAGCTGATAACCCGCCAATACGTGAAGTGCCTGGCCGATCTCCCTGCCAAGGCCTGGAGTGCCCGGTCGATCCCCATGCCGAGGCGTAAAGTGCCCAGCCGATCCCCCTGCCGACGCGTGGAGTGCCTAGCCGATTCCCCTGCCAGCTGATAACCCGCCAATACGTGAAGTGCCTGGCCGATCTCCCTGCCAAGGCCTGGAGTGCCAAGACGATTCCCCTGCCGACGCGTGGATTGATTGGCCGATCCCCTGCCAGCTGATAACCCGCCAATACGTGAAGTGCCTGGCCGAATTCCCTGCCAAGGCCTGGAGTGCCCGGTCGATCCCCATGCCGAGGCGTGGAGTGCCCAGCCGATTCCCCTGCCGACGCGTGGAGTGCCTAGCCGATTCCCCTGCCAGCTGATAACCCGCCAATACGTGAAGTGCGTGGCCGATCTTCCCTGCCAAGGCCTAGAGTGCCCAGACGATTTCCCTGCCGACGCGTGGAGTGCCTAGCCGATTCCCCTGCCAGCTGATAACCCGCCAATACGTGAAGTGCCTGGCCGATCTCCCTGCCAAGGCCTGGAGTGCCCAGACGATTCCCCTGCCGACGCGTGGAGTGATTGGCCGATCCCCTGCCAGCTGATAACCCGCCAATACGTGAAGTGCCTGGCCGATTTCCCTGCCAAGGCCTGGAGTGCCCGGTCGATCCCCATGCCGAGGCGTGGAGTGCCCAGCCGATTCCCCTGCCGACGCGTGGAGTGCCTAGCCGATTCCCCTGCCAGCTGATAACCCGCCAATACGTGAAGTGCGTGGCCGATCTTCCCTGCCAAGGCCTGGAGTGCCCAGACGATTTCCCTGCCGACGCGTGGAGTGCTTGGCCGATCCCCTGCCAGCTGATAACCCGCCAATACGTGAAGTGCCTGGCCGATCTCCCTGCCAAGGCCTGGAGTGCCCGGTCGATCCCCATGCCGAGGCGTGGAGTGCCCAGCCGATTCCCCTGCCGACGCGTGGAGTGCCTAGCCGATTCCCCTGCCAGCTGATAACCCGCCAATACGTGAAGTGCCTGGCCGATCTCCCTGCCAAGGCCTGGAGTGCCCAGACGATTCCACTGCCGACGCGTGGAGTGATTGGCCGATCCCCTGCCAGCTGATAAGCCGCCAATACGTGAAATGCCTGGCCGATTTCCCTGCCAAGGCCTGGAGTGCCCGGTCGATCCCCATGCCGAGGCGTGGAGTGCCCAGCCGATTCCCCTGCCGACGCGTGGAGTGCCTAGCCGATTCCCCTGCCAGCTGATAACCCGCCAATACGTGAAGTGCGTGGCCGATCTCCCTGCTAAGGCCTGGAGTGCCCGGTCGATCCCCATGCCGAGGCGTGGAGTGCCCAGACGATTCCCCTGCCGATTCCCCTGCCGACGCGTGGAGTGCTTGGCCGATCCCCTGCCAGCTGATAACCCGCCAATACGTGAAGTGCCTGGCCGATTTCCCTGCCAAGGCCTGGAGTGCCCAGACGATTCCCCTGCCGACGCGTGGAGTGATTGGCCGATCCCCTGCCAGCTGATAACCCGCCAATACGTGAAGTGCCTGGCCGATCTCCCTGCCAAGGCCTGGAGTGCCCGGTCGATCCCCATGCCGAGGCGTGGAGTGCTTGGCCGATCCCCTGCCAGCTGATAACCCGCCACTACGTGAAGTGCCTTTCCGATCTTCCTGCCAAGGCCTGGAGTGCCCAGACGATTCCCCTGCCGACGCGTGGAGTGCTTGGCCGATCCCCTGCCAGCTGATAACCCGCCAATACGTGAAGTGCCTGGCCGATCTCCCTGCCAAGGCCTGAAGTGCCTGGCTGATTTCCCTGCCAAGGCCTGGAGTGCCCAGACGATTCCCCTGCCGACGCGTGGAGTGCTTGGCCGATCCCCTGCCAGCTGATAACCCGCCAATACGTGAAGTGCCTGGCCGATCTCCCTGCCAAGGCCTGAAGTGCCTGGCTGATTTCCCTGCCAAGGCCTGGAGTGCCCAGACGATCCCTCTGCCGACGCGTGGAGTGCTTGGCCGATCCCCTGCCAGCTGATAACCCGCCAATACGTGAAGTGCCTGGCCGATCTCCCTGCCAAGGCCTGGAGTGCCCGGTCGATCCCCATGCCGAGGCGTGGAGTGCCCAGCCGATCCCCCTGCCGACGCGTGGAGTGCTTGGCCGATCCCCTGCCAGCTGATAACCCGCCAATACGTGAAGTGCCTGGCCGATTTCCCTGCCAAGGCCTGGAGTGCCCAGACGATTCCCCTGCCGACGCGTGGAGTGATTGGCCGATCCCCTGCCAGCTGATAACCCGCCAATACGTGAAGTGCCTGGCCGATCTCCCTGCCAAGGCCTGGAGTGCCCGGTCGATCCCCATGCCGAGGCGTGGAGTGCTTGGCCGATCCCCTGCCAGCTGATAACCCGCCACTACGTGAAGTGCCTTTCCGATCTTCCTGCCAAGGCCTGGAGTGCCCAGACGATTCCCCTGCCGACGCGTGGAGTGCTTGGCCGATCCCCTGCCACCTGATAACCCGCCAATACGTGAAGTGCCTGGCCGATCTCCCTGCCAAGGCCTGAAGTGCCTGGCTGATTTCCCTGCCAAGGCCTGGAGTGCCCAGACGATTCCCCTGCCGACGCGTGGAGTGCTTGGCCGATCCCCTGCCAGCTGATAACCCGCCAATACGTGAAGTGCCTGGCCGATCTCCCTGCCAAGGCCTGAAGTGCCTGGCTGATTTCCCTGCCAAGGCCTGGAGTGCCCAGACGATCCCTCTGCCGACGCGTGGAGTGCTTGGCCGATCCCCTGCCAGCTGATAACCCGCCAATACGTGAAGTGCCTGGCCGATCTCCCTGCCAAGACCTGAAGTGCCTTGCCGATCTCCCTGCCAAGGCCTCGAGGCCCAGCCGATTCCCCTGCCGACGCGTGGAGTGCCTAGTCGATTCCCCTGCCAGCTGATAACCCGCCAATACGTGAAGTGCCTGGCCGATCTCCCTGCCAAGGCCTGGAGTGCCCAGACGATTTCCCTGCCGACGCGTGGAGTGCTTGGCCGATCCCCTGCCAGCTGATAACCCGCCAATACGTGAAGTGCCTGGCCGATCTTCCTGCCAAGGCCTGGAGTGCCCGGTCGATCCCCATGCCGAGGCGTGGAGTGCCCAGCCGATTCCCCTGCCGACGCGTGGAGTGCCTAGCCGATTCCCCTGCCAGCTGATAACCCGCCAATACGTGAAGTGCGTGGCCGATCTTCCCTGCCAAGGCCTAGAGTGCCCAGACGATTTCCCTGCCGACGCGTGGAGTGCCTAGCCGATTCCCCTGCCAGCTGATAACCCGCCAATACGTGAAGTGCCTGGCCGATCTCCCTGCCAAGGCCTGGAGTGCCCAGACGATTCCCCTGCCGACGCGTGGAGTGATTGGCCGATCCCCTGCCAGCTGATAACCCGCCAATACGTGAAGTGCCTGGCCGATCTCCCTGCCAAGTCCTGGAGTGCCCGGTCGATCCCCATGCCGAGGCGTAAAGTGCCCAGCCGATCCCCCTGCCGACGCGTGGAGTGCCTAGCCGATTCCCCTGCCAGCTGATAACCCGCCAATACGTGAAGTGCCTGGCCGATCTCCCTGCCAAGGCCTGGAGTGCCAAGAAGATTCCCCTGCCGACGCGTGGAGTGATTGGCCGATCCCCTGCCAGCTGATAACCCGCCAATACGTGAAGTGCCTGGCCGATTTCCCTGCCAAGGCCTGGAGTGCCCGGTCGATCCCCATGCCGAGGCGTGAAGTGCCCAGCCGATTCCCCTGCCGACGCGTGGAGTGCCTAGCCGATTCCCCTGCCAGCTGATAACCCGCCAATACGTGAAGTGCGTGGCCGATCTTCCCTGCCAAGGCCTAGAGTGCCCAGACGATTTCCCTGCCGACGCGTGGAGTGCCTAGCCGATTCCCCTGCCAGCTGATAACCCGCCAATACGTGAAGTGCCTGTCCGATCTCCCTGCCAAGGCCTGGAGTGCCCAGACGATTCCCCTGCCGACGCGTGGAGTGATTGGCCGATCCCCTGCCAGCTGATAACCCGCCAATACGTGAAGTGCCTGGCCGATTTCCCTGCCAAGGCCTGGAGTGCCCGGTCGATCCCCATGCCGAGGCGTGGAGTGCCCAGCCGATTCCCCTGCCGACGCGTGGAGTGCCTAGCCGATTCCCCTGCCAGCTGATAACCCGCCAATACGTGAAGTGCGTGGCCGATCTTCCCTGCCAAGGCCTGGAGTGCCCAGACGATTTCCCTGCCGACGCGTGGAGTGCTTGGCCGATCCCCTGCCAGCTGATAACCCGCCAATACGTGAAGTGCCTGGCCGATCTCCCTGCCAAGGCCTGGAGTGCCCGGTCGATCCCCATGCCGAGGCGTGGAGTGCCCAGCCGATTCCCCTGCCGACTCGTGGAGTGCCTAGCCGATTCCCCTGCCAGCTGATAACCCGCAAATACGTGAAGTGCCTGGCCGATCTCCCTGCCAAGGCCTGGAGTGGCCAGACGATTCCACTGCCGACGCGTGGAGTGATTGGCCGATCCCCTGCCAGCTGATAACCCGCCAATACGTGAAGTGCCTGGCCGATCTCCCTGCCAAGGCCTGGAGTGCCCGGTCGATCCCCATGCCGAGGCGTGGAGTGCCCAGCCGATTCTCCTGCCGACGCGTGGAGTGCCTAGCCGATTCCCCTGCCAGCTGATAACCCGCCAATACGTGAAGTGCGTGGCCGATCTCCCTGCTAAGGCCTGGAGTGCCCGGTCGATCCCCATGCCGAGGCGTGGAGTGCCCAGACGATTCCCCTGCCGATTCCCCTGCCGACGCGTGGAGTGCTTGGCCGATCCCCTGCCAGCTGATAACCCGCCAATACGTGAAGTGCCTGGCCGATTTCCCTGCCAAGGCCTGGAGTGCCCAGACGATTCCCCTGCCGACGCGTGGAGTGATTGGCCGATCCCCTGCCAGCTGATAACCCGCCAATACGTGAAGTGCCTGGCCGATTTCCCTGCCAAGGCCTGGAGTGCCCGGTCGATCCCCATGCCGAGGCGTGGAGTGCCCAGCCGATTCCCCTGCCGACGCGTGGAGTGCCTAGCCGATTCCCCTGTCACCTGATAACCCGCCAATACGTGAAGTGCGTGGCCGATCTTCCCTGCCAAGGCCTGGAGTGCCCAGACGATTTCCCTGCCGACGCGTGGAGTGCTTGGCCGATCCCCTGCCAGCTGATAACCCGCCAATACGTGAAGTGCCTGGCCGATCTCCCTGCCAAGGCCTGGAGTGCCCGGTCGATCCCCATGCCGAGGCGTGGAGTGCCCAGCCGATTCCCCTGCCGACGCGTGGAGTGCCTAGCCGATTCCCCTGCCAGCTGAAAACCCGCCAATACGTGAAGTGCCTGGCCGATCTCCCTGCCAAGGCCTGGAGTGCCCAGACGATTCCACTGCCGACGCGTGGAGTGATTGGCCGATCCCCTGCCAGCTGATAACCCGCCAATACGTGAAGTGCCTGGCCGATTTCCCTGCCAAGGCCTGGAGTGCCCGGTCGATCCCCATGCCGAGGCGTGGAGTGCCCAGCCGATTCCCCTGCCGACGCGTGGAGTGCCTAGCCGATTCCCCTGCCAGCTGATAACCCGCCAATACGTGAAGTGCGTGGCCGATCTCCCTGCCAAGGCCTGGAGTGCCCGGTCGATCCCCATGCCGAGGCGTGGAGTGCCCAGCCGATCTCCCTGCAGACGCGTGGAGTGCTTGGCCGATACCGTGCCAGATGATAACCCGCCAATACGTGAAGTGCCTAGCCGATCTCCCTGCCAAGGCCTGGAGTGTCCAGACGATTCCCCTGCCGACGCGTGGAGTGCTTGGCCGATCCCCTGCCAGCTGATAACCCGCCAATACGTGAAGTGCCTGGCCGATCTCCCTGCCAAGGCCTGGAGTGCCCGGTCGATCCCCATGCCGAGGCGTGGAGTGCCCAGCCGATTCCCCTGCCGACGCGTGGAGTGCCTAGCCGATTCCCCTGCCAGCTGATAACCCGCCAATACGTGAAGTGCGTGGCCGATCTCCCTGCCAAGGCCTGGAGTGCCCGGTCGATCCCCATGCCGAGGCGTGGAGTGCCCAGCCGATCTCCCTGCCGACGCGTGGAGTGCTTGGCCGATACCGTGCCAGATGATAACCCGCCAATACGTGAAGTGCCTAGCCGATCTCCCTGCCAAGGCCTGGAGTGTCCAGACGATTCCCCTGCCGACGCGTGGAGTGCTTGGCCGATCCCCTGCCAGCTGATAACCCGCCAATACGTGAAGTGCCTGGCCGATCTTCCTGCTAAGGCCTGGAGTGCCCGGTCGATCCCCATGCCGAGGCGTGGAGTGCCCAGACGATTCCCCTGCCGATTCCCCTGCCGACGCGTGGAGTGCTTGGCCGATCCCCTGCCAGCTGATAACCCGCCAATACGTGAAGTGCCTGGCCGATTTCCCTGCCAAGGCCTGGAGTGCCCAGACGATTCCCCTGCCGACGCGTGGAGTGATTGGCCGATCCCCTGCCAGCTGATAACCCGCCAATACGTGAAGTGCCTGGCCGATTTCCCTGCCAAGGCCTGGAGTGCCCGGTCGATCCCCATGCCGAGGCGTGGAGTGCCCAGCCGATTCCCCTGCCGACGCGTGGAGTGCCTAGCCGATTCCCCTGTCACCTGATAACCCGCCAATACGTGAAGTGCGTGGCCGATCTTCCCTGCCAAGGCCTGGAGTGCCCAGACGATTTCCCTGCCGACGCGTGGAGTGCTTGGCCGATCCCCTGCCAGCTGATAACCCGCCAATACGTGAAGTGCCTGGCCGATCCCCTGCCAAGGCCTGGAGTGCCCGGTCGATCCCCATGCCGAGGCGTGGAGTGCCCAGCCGATTCCCCTGCCGACGCGTGGAGTGCCTAGCCGATTCCCCTGCCAGCTGATAACCCGCCAATACGTGAAGTGCCTGGCCGATCTCCCTGCCAAGGCCTGGAGTGCCCAGACGATTCCACTGCCGACGCGTGGAGTGATTGGCCGATCCCCTGCCAGCTGATAACCCGCCAATACGTGAAGTGCCTGGCCGATTTCCCTGCCAAGGCCTGGAGTGCCCGGTCGATCCCCATGCCGAGGCGTGGAGTGCCCAGCCGATTCCCCTGCCGACGCGTGGAGTGCCTAGCCGATTCCCCTGCCAGCTGATAACCCGCCAATACGTGAAGTGCGTGGCCGATCTCCCTGCCAAGGCCTGGAGTGCCCGGTCGATCCCCATGCCGAGGCGTGGAGTGCCCAGCCGATCTCCCTGCCGACGCGTGGAGTGCTTGGCCGATACCGTGCCAGATGATAACCCGCCAATACGTGAAGTGCCTAGCCGATCTCCCTGCCAAGGCCTGGAGTGTCCAGACGATTCCCCTGCCGACGCGTGGAGTGCTTGGCCGATCCCCTGCCAGCTGATAACCCGCCAATACGTGAAGTGCCTGGCCGATCTCCCTGCCAAGGCCTGGAGTGCCCGGTCGATCCCCATGCCGAGGCGTGGAGTGCCCAGCCGATTCCCCTGCCGACGCGTGGAGTGCCTAGCCGATTCCCCTGCCAGCTGATAACCCGCCAATACGTGAAGTGCGTGGCCGATCTTCCTGCCAAGGCCTGGAGTGCCCGGTCGATCCCCATGCCGAGGCGTGGAGTGCCCAGCCGATCTCCCTGCCGACGCGTGGAGTGCTTGGCCGATACCGTGCCAGATGATAACCCGCCAATACGTGAAGTGCCTAGCCGATCTCCCTGCCAAGGCCTGGAGTGTCCAGACGATTCCCCTGCCGACGCGTGGAGTGCTTGGCCGATCCCCTGCCATCTGATAACCCGCCAATACGTGAAGTGCCTGGCCGATCTTCCTGCCAAGGCCTGGAGTGCCTGGTCGATCCCCATGCCGAGGCGTGGAGTGCCCAGCCGATTCCCCTGCCGACGCGTGGAGTGCCTAGCCGATTCCCCTGCCAGCTGATAACCCGCCAATACGTGAAGTGCGTGGCCGATCTTCCCTGCTGTTTATGAATAGTGGACTGTATTATGGTTTTTATTATAGTTTTATGCATTTATTTTCACTATTTAGCGGGTTTACAATACTTTAAGCGGGGTTGCTATCAGCGAGCGGTTGCGGTTAATATCAACAAGCGAATGCGGCCGGCTTGCAAAACGTGCAGAAAAAGAACAGAAAAACGATCGCGTGATGTTCTAATACTAACGCATTGCACTGCAATTTCGGCTATGCGTGTGAGCTTAAAGCTCCCAAATGGTTACAATACAATGATGTGCGCAAAAATAGGTACTATAGGTAATAGGTAAAAATAGGTAATAGGTAAATAGGCAAAAGTAAAGAAGCAAATGTAATACTATTTAAATTCAACATAAAGACGAACTATTTCCCAACATACCGGCCCCCTGAACGACGGTTCAGTTCAAAGGAAGCACAGCAATTTTCGTAATAGGGCGCTTGTAGATTCCCTTGGCGGTTTTAACGGTGACCACCCGAACCCTCTGATCCTGGCCAGGATGAACTTCGGTGACTCGTCCTAGCATCCACTTGCTTGGCGGTTGATTGGGCTCCTTCAGCACAACCAGTGTGTCCACGGCGACATTTGGAGCATCTTGATGCCATTTCGTGCGAGGTTGAAGCGTGCTGAGATACTCGAGATTCCAACGTTTCCAGAAACCTTGAACCTTGGCCTGTAGTTGTCTCCAGCGTTGCAGTCTGTTGATATTTACATCCAGGAAAGATGGTTCTGGTACCGAAGTGAGAGGCTGACCTGTTAGAAAATGAGAAGGAGTTAGCGGGTTAAGACTGTGATCGCTAGGTGCGCATAAAGGGCGAGAGTTCAGAAGCCCTTCAATCTGAATTAACAGGGTCGAATACTCCTCGAATGTCAAGGCACTGCTGCCAATGACTCGTTTTAAGTGCAGCTTTATGGATCTCACACCAGTCTCCCAAATGCCTCCGAAATGGGGAGCAGATGGCGGAATGAAATGCCAATTAATCTCGTGGCTGGCCATGAAGCTAGAAATTTCTTCATCTTGACTTTGAGCTATTGCCATTCGTTGCATTTCAGCTAAATCTCTTTTGGCTCCATGGAAAGTCGTTCCATTGTCCGAGTATAAATCCGATATAGGTCCACGTCGAGACCAAAAGCGTTTGAAAGCGGCTATAAAGGCGGATGTCGTCAAATCGCTGACCAATTCTATGTGAATCGCTTTTGTAGATAGGCAGACAAAGATCGCAAACCAAGCTTTGCCAAATCTTGGTGTCCGGCCTGTCGATGTTTTGATTGACACAGGTCCAGCATAATCCAATCCAGTGTGCAGAAAACAACGGGCGGGTTGAACTCGAAACTCCGGTAAATCAGCCATAAGTTGAGAACTCGTGTGTCTTCGCTGCAGAAAGCAAGTTCTGCAATTGAATACAGTTTTGCGGACGAGGTTCCGAGCTCCTAGAATCCAATACCTTTGGCGTAGACTATGAAACGTGTATTCGACTCCAGCGTGTAACAATGCAGCATGTTGATAGCGAACTAGCAGACCAGCTATTGGAGATTCCTTAGGAAGGAGAATGGGATGCTTTGCGTCATAAGTAGCTATAGAATTATCGATGCGACCACCAACACGCATTACTCTCTGCTCGTCTAAAAAGGGTGTGTAGCGGATCAACTTCGATTTCTTCGACAATGGCTGTCCGGTAGTTAACTGCTTGTACTCCACGTTGAAGAACTCCTCTTGAGCGTGCGTAAAGATCTTAGCTCGTGCATATTGTAGCTCCCACGCCGATAGGAATGGTGAAAGTCGATTCCTCTCACGAAGACGATGAACGAAGCGAAGGCAGTAGCTGACTATCCTTAATAGACGGGACCATGAGGAGGATTTGTTGATCATACAAGATAGCGAATTTCCGTCGTCGGAAATGTGTAGATTAACTTTCGTTTCAGCCTTCATCTCTAGGCAGGCCTCTTCTTCTGTCGACAGAACAAACTTAGCTTTAACAGGTGGCCAAGCTGAACGTGACTGAGATAGCCAAGGTGGTCCATTCCACCATATTTGATGATCCACGAGGTCCTTTGGCAGTACTCCTCGCGATGCGCAGTCTGCGGGATTATCACCACTTCGAATATGTTGCCAGCAGCTGCGTGGGCAAACCTCTAGAATTTCAGCAGTGCGGTTGCAAACATAGGTGTTCCAAGTCCTAGGCGGAGAAGATAGCCAATGCAGGACTATTTCAGAGTCTGACCAACAATTAATTCTGGAAATAGGAACAGTTAATGATTGCTTGACCAGATAAATCAGTTTAGAGAGTAAATGAGCTGCGTTTAACTCTAGTCGCGGAATGGAGATAGGCTTAATAGGGGCTACGCGAGTTTTAGCCATAATCAGTTTGACAGCATATCCATTGTTGACTTCGACGCGGCTATAGATGACGGCAGCATACGCTTGAGATGATGCATCAGCAAATCCGTGCAGTTCCATTTCTTGATGTGGTGCAGATATGTAGCGAGGAACTCGACAAGTTTCCAATAAATGCATTTCCGATGCAAACTGTTGCCATCGTGTACATAATTGCTGCGGTAGTACTTCATTCCAATCGACAGAACTTAGCCAACTATCTTGAAATAGGATCTTCAGAAAAACAACAGTTGGCGAAAGCAAACCCAGCGGGTCGTAGATCTTGGCTAGTTCTGAAAGCAATATGCGTTTAGTAAGAGCAGTCGTAAATGCGGGGGTTTCTAATTTGAAGAAAATATAGTCCGGTTTTGGTTCCCAACACAATCCCAGGACTTTAACAAATCGAATTGAGCGGTCTTCCTCTAAATCCTCTGGTGGATACTCACAAATCTCCTTTGGCAACGACTTTAAAAGGGCGTAACAGTTTGAGCTCCACTTTCGCAATTTGAATTGAGCTTCGCTAAGAAGCAGAATCAATTCCTCTTTGAGTGCAATGAGATCCTTGATGTTGTCGCATCCAGTAGGAATATCATCAACGTACGCGTCTCTGTTGAGCACGACAGCAGCGGTGGGATACAATTCGGCATAGTCATTCGAGAGCTGTTTAAGAACTCGAACTGCAATAAACGGCGATGAAGCTAATCCATATGTTACTGTCAACAGTCGATAATGATCCATCGTAGCGTTTTCATCCTTCCTCCAAACTATGCGTTGGTACTGTGTATGTTCGTCCGACACCAAAATGCCTCTAAACATCTTCTCGATGTCTGCACAAAATACATAACGATGCTGACGAAATCGAAGGCATACTCCAATTAAGTCCCGTTGAATAGGCGGTCCTATATGCAGTCGCGAATTAAGAGAATGACCCGTGGAATCCTTTCCAGAGCCGTCAAATACCACTCGGCAACGTGTGGTAGTACTATCTGGCTTAAAAACTGCATGGTGTGCCAAATAGTTGTAGCGTGCGGGATCCTCACCGCCTGCAGCAGCCGGAATCAATTCCATATGTCCTCGATTTAAATAATCATCCATGAAATCCACATATTGTTGTTTGAGTGCGGGGAATCTTCTAAATTTCCTTTCCAAAGCGGCGAAGCGGTTTAAAGCCTGTGGCAAAGTGGAGCCAATTGGCGTGCGGGGCTCCTTGAATGGGTATTGAACAATATAAACACCATCTTCTCTACGAGCATGTGTTTTCAGAAAATGTTGTTCGGCGGGATCACTGGCGTCTATCGTTGTTTTACTCGGATGCACTTGTTCCATGTCCATAAATGAGCGAACTAAGGAATCCAAATCTTCATAAGCGTGATGAACTTGTGCGTGCGTAGATGCTTTGTTACCATCAGTGTAGCTGCCTGTAATAACCCAACCAAAATTAGTATGCAGTGCGATGGGGCATTCGATACCAAACTCTCGGCGATGTCCAGTATATAAGTTCCACAGCTGATCAGCGCCTAAGATAACGTCGATTTTGCCCGGAGATCCAAACGTCGGGTCAGCTAGCGGTAGGCTGCGAATCTTGGTCCAAATAGTTGCATTTGATTTGACCTGCTGAGCTGGAATCGTAGAAGTTAGAGAACTCATAATTAGACAAGAGACTTCCAATGATGCAGTCGTGGTTCTTGAGAGTAAGGTGAAGCTAGCGCGACCTCGGCTAACACCAGCCGGGTTAGCACCTAAACCAACTACCGAAATGCGGGCATGCGTGCGAGGAATTCCGATCCTTTGGATAAACGACTCAGATACCATGGTTATTGTTGATCCAGTATCGAGCAATAACCTACACGAGGTCTCGTTTCCCCATGTGTCAATAACATTGGCGACAACAGTTGGCAGTAGGGCTGGATTGTTGGCCCTCTCCAAAATATGATGGCTAACAGCGGCAGTATTCGTATCAGCGGCAGTCGAGTGCGCAGGTGCCACAGGACCCGATCTTGCTTCAATCGGGTGTACTAACGTGTGATGCTTAGCGTTGCACTGACGGCAAGTGTTCGATGAATTACAATCCCTGACTTGATGCGATCGACTCAAGCAGTTGAAGCATAATTTTGTATCCTTGGCGAAGGTGCGGCGGCTGACTACATCCAGTGCCTTGAATTCATTGCATGAATATATAGAATGCTGTCCTTGGCAATATATACATTCGCGAGACGACTGAGTTGATCCACTGGCATGAAAAGCGGCTTGGCGGCGTCTACTCTGGGCTGGTCTTGAGGGTTGCATTGCGGGTAAATCCTGACAAGACTCCAAAGTATCACAATGAGCGAAAAGAAAGGCGAACAGCTCCTCTATGGTGACGTCTTCAGTGGCCGATAAACTGCAGTTGGCCCAAGCTTGTTTAATTTCTGAACCTAACTTTGACAGCAAAATATGAATGAGCCATACATCGCGGCTGTCACAGTTCAGCGCATGTAAGCCTCGAATGCATTCGTCGGCCGAGTCAATTACCTTGCGTAATTCTGCAATATTCGAATTGTTAGCGGTTGGCAACGATAAAAAATTCTGAACAAACGATCGAGCGATGAGCGACCTTTTATTATAACGATTTTCTAATTTTTCCCATGCGTCTTGGTAATTATCATTACAGACGGCAATATGTTTAATTAGGGACAGTGCTTCTCCCTCCAGATATGATTTGAGATAATGAAACTTTTGGCACTTGGAGAGCTTTTCGTTACTATTTACTGAGCTTAAGAACAGATCACTAAACTGGCTCCAATCCTCATATTTACCAGAAAATGTGGGAATCCGAATTTTCTCAAACCTTAAATCAGCAGTTCCCGATGAAGTATGAATTTTCTCCAAAAGGTTGTTTTGTCCCTCAAATAGGCGTTCCACTGTACTTGAAAGTAGAATGTTCGACTGGTCCTGTCCATGATCCTGACCTCCCATGTCCTTGATGGCGTTACTAAAAATAGCATGCGCGGCGTAGAACTTGTCTTCGTATTCGGGTATGTCCAATCCAGGGTCTTCATATCCCTCCTCCAAGTGAAATTCCACTAACTCATCTGAGAGCTCCATAAAGTGGTTGAAAGTGGCGACCAAACGCTCCAGCTTGAATTGCAATGTTTCCACATTCTCACATCTTTGTGAAAACTCCACAGCACTGTTGAGGGTGCGCGTTATTTGCCCCTTGCAGGCACCACGTTGTTGAATCGTTCTATGCATTATCGCGTTCATGACGAAAAAACGGTAAATTTGTCTCTAATGTTCACAAAAGTAAATGCACAAATAAACGCGGGTATCCGGCTCGAAGGACCAAAATTTGTTATGTTTATGAATAGTGGACTGTATTATGGTTTTTATTATAGTTTTATGCATTTATTTTCACTATTTAGCGGGTTTACAATACTTTAAGCGGGGTTGCTATCAGCGAGCGGTTGCGGTTAATATCAACAAGCGAATGCGGCCGGCTTGCAAAACGTGCAGAAAAAGAACAGAAAAACGATCGCGTGATGTTCTAATACTAACGCATTGCACTGCAATTTCGGCTATGCGTGTGAGCTTAAAGCTCCCAAATGGTTACAATACAATGATGTGCGCAAAAATAGGTACTATAGGTAATAGGTAAAAATAGGTAATAGGTAAATAGGCAAAAGTAAAGAAGCAAATGTAATACTATTTAAATTCAACATAAAGACGAACTATTTCCCAACACCTGCCAAGGCCTAGAGTGCCCAGACGATTTCCCTGCCGACGCGTGGAGTGCTTGGCCGATCCCCTGCCAGCTGATAACCCGCCAATACGTGAAGTGCCTGGCCGATCTCCCTGCCAAGGCCTGGAGTGCCTGGTCGATCCCCATGCCGAGGCGTGGAGTGCCCAGCCGATTCCCCTGCCGACGCGTGGAGTGCCTGGCCGATCCCCTGCCAGCTGATAATCCTCCAATACGTGAAGTGCCTGGCCGATCCCCCTGCCAAGGTCTTGCGTGCCCGGCTGATCCGCCTGCCGAGACGAGGAGTGCCCAGCCGAATCCCCTGCCGACGCATGGAGTGGCCTGGCCGATCTCCCTGCCAAGGCCTTGAGTGCCCGGCCGATCCCCCTGCCGAGGCGAGGAGTGCCCAGCCGATTCCCCTGCCGACGCGTGGAGTGCCTGGCCGATCCCCTCCCAGCTGATACGTGAAGTGCCTGGCCGATCTCCCTGCCAAGGCCTTGAGTGCCCCTGCAAGCTGATACCCCTGCCGAGACGTGAAGTGCCTGGCCGATCTCCATGCCAAGGCCTGGAGTGCCCAGACGATTTCCCTGCCGACGCGTGGATTGCTTGACCGATCCCCTGCCAGCTGATAACCCGCCAATACGTGAAGTGCCTGGCCGATCTTCCTGCCAAGGCCTGGAGTGCCTGGTCGATCCCCATGCCGAGGCGTGGAGTGCCCAGCCGATTCCCCTGCCGACGCGTGGAGTGCCTAGCCGATTCCCCTGCCAGCTGATAACCCGCCAATACGTGAAGTGCGTGGCCGATCTCCCTGCCAAGGCCTGGAGTGCCCGGTCGATCCCCATGCCGAGGCGTGGAGTGCTTGGCCGATCCCCTGCCAGCTGATAACCCGCCAATACGTGAAGTGCCTGGCCGATCTCCCTGCCAAGGCCTGGAGTGCCCAGACGATTCCCCTGCCGACGCGTGGAGTGCTTGGCCGATCCCCTGCCAGCTGATAACCCGCCAATACGTGAAGTGCCTGGCCGATCTCCCTGCCAAGGCCTGAAGTGCCTGGCTGATTTCCCTGCCAAGGCCTGGAGTGCCTAGACGATCCCTCTGCCGACGCGTGGAGTGCTTGGCCGATCCCCTGCCAGCTGATAACCCGCCAATACGTGAAGTGCCTGGCCGATCTCCCTGCCAAGGCCTGGAGTGCCCGGTCGATCCCCATGCCGAGGCGTGGAGTGCCTAGCCGATCCCCCTGCCGACGCGTGGAGTGCCTAGCCGATTCCCCTGCCAGCTGATAACCCGCCAATACGTGAAGTGCGTGGCCGATCTTCCCTGCCAAGGCCTGGAGTGCCCAGACGATTTCCCTGCCGACGCGTGGATTGCTTGACCGATCCCCTGCCAGCTGATAACCCGCCAATACGTGAAGTGCCTGGCCGATCTCCCTGCCAAGGCCTGGAGTGCCCGGTCGATCCCCATGCCGAGGCGTGGAGTGCCCAGCCGATTCCCCTGCCGACGCGTGGAGTGCCTGGCCGATCCCCTGCCAGCTGATAATCCTCCAATACGTGAAGTGCCTGGCCGATCCCCCTGCCAAGGTCTTGCGTGCCCGGCTGATCCGCCTGCCGAGACGAGGAGTGCCCAGCCGAATCCCCTGCCGACGCATGGAGTGGCCTGGCCGATCTCCCTGCCAAGGCCTTGAGTGCCCGGCCGATCCCCCTTCCGAGGCGAGGAGTGCCCAGCCGATTCCCCTGCCGACGCGTGGAGTGCCTGGCCGATCCCCTCCCAGCTGATACGTGAAGTGCCTGGCCGATCTCCCTGCCAAGGCCTTGAGTGCCCCTGCAAGCTGATACCCCTGCCGAGACGTGAAGTGCCTGGCCGATCTCCATGCCAAGGCCATGAGTGCCCGGCCGATCCGCCTGCCGAGGCGAAGAGTGCCCAGCCGATTCCCATGCCGACGCGTGGAGTGCCTGGCCAATCCCCTGCCAGCTGATAACCCGCCAATAAATGATATGCCTGGACGACCTCCCCTGCCAAGGCCTTGAGTGCCCCTGCTAGCTGATACCCCTGCCGAGACGTGAAGTGCCTGGCCGATCTTCCTGCCAAGGCCTGGAGTGCCCGGTCGATCCCCATGCCGAGGCGTGGAGTGCCCAGCCGATTCCCCTGCCGACGCGTGGAGTGCCTAGCCGATTCCCCTGCCAGCTGATAACCCGCCAATACGTGAAGTGCGTGGCCGATCTCCCTGCCAAGTCCTGGAGTGCCCGGTCGATCCCCATGCCGAGGCGTAAAGTGCCCAGCCGATCCCCCTGCCGACGCGTGGAGTGCCTAGCCGATTTCCCTGCCAGCTGATAACCCGCCAATACGTGAAGTGCCTGGCCGATCTCCCTGCCAAGGCCTGGAGTGCCAAGACGATTCCCCTGCCGACGCGTGGAGTTATTGGCCGATCCCCTGCCAGCTGATAACCCGCCAATACGTGAAGTGCCTGGCCAATCTCCCTGCCAAGGCCTGGAGGCCCAGCCGATTCCCCTGCCGACGCGTGGAGTGCTTGGCCGATCTCCCTGCCAAGGCCTGCCGGGCCAGCCGATTTTCCTGCCGACGCGTGGAGTGCTTGGCAGATCCCTTGACAGATGATAACCCGCCAATACGTGAAGTGCCTGGCCAATCTCCCTGCCAAGGCCTGGAGGCCCAGCTGATTCTCCTGCCGACGCGTGGAGTGCTTGGCCGATCCCCTGCCAGCTGATAACCCGCCAATACGTGAAGTGCCTGGCCAATCTCCCTGCCAAGGCCTGGAGGGCCAGCCGATTCCCCTGCCGACACGTGGAGTGCTTGGCCGATCCCCTGCCAGCTGATAACCCGCCAATACGTGAAGTGCCTGGCCGATTTCCCTGCCAAGGCCTGGAGTGCCCGGTCGATCCCCATGCCGAGGCGTGGAGTGCCCAGCCGATTCCCCTGCCGACGCGTGGAGTGCCTAGACGATTCCCCTGCCAGCTGATAACCCGCCAATACGTGAAGTGCGTGGCCGATCTTCCCTGCCAAGGCCTAGAGCGCCCAGACGATTTCCCTGCCGACGCGTGGAGTGCCTAGCCGATTCCCCTGCCAGCTGATAACCCGCCAATACGTGAAGTGCCTGGCCGATCTCCCTGCCAAGGCCTGGAGTGCCCAGACGATTCCCCTGCCGACGCGTGGAGTGATTGGCCGATCCCCTGCCAGCTGATAACCCGCCAATACGTGAAGTGCCTGGCCGATTTCCCTGCCAAGGCCTGGAGTGCCCGGTCGATCCCCATGCCGAGGCGTGGAGTGCCCAGCCGATTCCCCTGCCGACGCGTGGAGTGCCTAGCCGATTCCCCTGCCAGCTGATAACCCGCCAATACGTGAAGTGCGTGGCCGATCTTCCCTGCCAAGGCCTGGAGTGCCCAGACGATTTCCCTGCCGACGCGTGGATTGCTTGACCGATCCCCTGCCAGCTGATAACCCGCCAATACGTGAAGTGCCTGGCCGATCTCCCTGCCAAGGCCTGGAGTGCCCGGTCGATCCCCATGCCGAGGCGTGGAGTGCCCAGCCGATTCCCCTGCCGACGCGTGGAGTGCCTAGCCGATTCCCCTGCCAGCTGATAACCCGCCAATACGTGAAGTGCCTGGCCAATCTCCCTGCCAAGGCCTGGAGGCCCAGCCGATTCCCCTGCCGACGCGTGGAGTGCTTGGCCGATCTCCCTGCCAAGGCCTGGCGGGCCAGCCGATTTTCCTGCCGACGCGTGGAGTGCTTGGCAGATCCCTTGACAGATGATAACCCGCCAATACGTGAAGTGCCTGGCCAATCTCCCTGCCAAGGCCTGGAGGCCCAGCCGATTCCCCTGCCGACGCGTGGAGTGCTTGGCCGATCCCCTGCCAGCTGATAACCCGCCAATACGTGAAGTGCCTGGCCAATCTCCCTGCCAAGGCCTGGAGGGCCAGCCGATTCCCCTGCCGACACGTGGAGTGCTTGGCCGTTATCCCTGCCTGGAGGGCCAGCCGATTCCCCTGCCGACGCGTGGAGTGCTTGGCAGATCCCCTGCCAGATGATAACCCGCCAATACGTGAAGTGCATGGCCGATCTCCCTGCCAAGCCGATTCCCCTGCCGACACGTGGAGTGCTTGGCAGATCCCCTGCCAGCTGATAACCAGCCAATACGTGAAGTGCCTGGCCAATCTCTCTGCCAAGGCCTGGAGGCCCAGCCGATTCCCCTGCCGACGAGTGGAGTGCTTGGCAGATCCCCTGCCAGATGATAACCCGCCAATACGTGACGTGCCTGGCCGATCTCCCTGCCAAGGCCTGAAGTGCCCGACGATTCCCCTGCCGACGCGTGGAGTGCTTGGCCGATCCCCTGCCAGCTGATAACCCGCCATGACGTGAAGTGCCTGGCCGATCTCCCTGCCAAGGCCTGGAGGCCCAGCCGATTCCCCTGCCGACGCGTGGAGTGCTTGGCCGTTATCCCTGCCTGGAGGGCCGATTCCCCTGCCGACACGTGGAGTGCTTGGCCGATCCCCTCCCAGCTGATACGTGAAGTGCCTGGCCGATCTCCCTGCCAAGGCCTTGAGTGCCCCTGCAAGCTGATAACCCGCCAATACGTGAAGTGCGTGGCCGATCTTCCCTGCCAAGGCCTGGAGTGCCCAGACGATTTCCCTGCCGACGCGTGGATTGCTTGACCGATCCCCTGCCAGCTGATAACCCGCCAATACGTGAAGTGCCTGGCCAATCTCTCTGCCAAGGCCTGGAGGCCCAGCCGATTCCCCTGCCGACGCGTGGAGTGCTTGGCAGATCCCCTGCCAGATGATAACCCGCCAATACGTGACGTGCCTGGCCGATCTCCCTGCCAAGGCCTGAAGTGCCCGACGATTCCCCTGCCGACGCGTGGAGTGCTTGGCCGATCCCCTGCCAGCTGATAACCCGCCAATACGTGAAGTGCGTGGCCGATCTTCCCTGCCAAGGCCTGGAGTGCCCAGACGATTTCCCTGCCGACGCGTGGATTGCTTGACCGATCCCCTGCCAGCTGATAACCCGCCAATACGTGAAGTGCCTGGCCGATCTCCCTGCCAAGGCCTGGAGTGCCCGGTCGATCCCCATGCCGAGGCGTGGAGTGCCCAGCCGATTCCCCTGCCGACGCGTGGAGTGCCTGGCCGATCCCCTGCCAGCTGATAATCCTCCAATACGTGAAGTGCCTGGCCGATCCCCCTGCCAAGGTCTTGCGTGCCCGGCTGATCCGCCTGCCGAGACGAGGAGTGCCCAGCCGAATCCCCTGCCGACGCATGGAGTGGCCTGGCCGATCTCCCTGCCAAGGCCTTGAGTGCCCGGCCGATCCCCCTTCCGAGGCGAGGAGTGCCCAGCCGATTCCCCTGCCGACGCGTGGAGTGCCTGGCCGATCCCCTCCCAGCTGATACGTGAAGTGCCTGGCCGATCTCCCTGCCAAGGCCTTGAGTGCCCCTGCAAGCTGATACCCCTGCCGAGACGTGAAGTGCCTGGCCGATCTCCATGCCAAGGCCATGAGTGCCCGGCCGATCCGCCTGCCGAGGCGAAGAGTGCCCAGCCGATTCCCATGCCGACGCGTGGAGTGCCTGGCCAATCCCCTGCCAGCTGATAACCCGCCAATAAATGATATGCCTGGACGACCTCCCTGCCAAGGCCTTGAGTGCCCCTGCTAGCTGATACCCCTGCCGAGACGTGAAGTGCCTGGCCGATCTTCCTGCCAAGGCCTGGAGTGCCCGGTCGATCCCCATGCCGAGGCGTGGAGTGCCCAGCCGATTCCCCTGCCGACGCGTGGAGTGCCTAGCCGATTCCCCTGCCAGCTGATAACCCGCCAATACGTGAAGTGCGTGGCCGATCTCCCTGCCAAGTCCTGGAGTGCCCGGTCGATCCCCATGCCGAGGCGTAAAGTGCCCAGCCGATCCCCCTGCCGACGCGTGGAGTGCCTAGCCGATTTCCCTGCCAGCTGATAACCCGCCAATACGTGAAGTGCCTGGCCGATCTCCCTGCCAAGGCCTGGAGTGCCAAGACGATTCCCCTGCCGACGCGTGGAGTTATTGGCCGATCCCCTGCCAGCTGATAACCCGCCAATACGTGAAGTGCCTGGCCAATCTCCCTGCCAAGGCCTGGAGGCCCAGCCGATTCCCCTGCCGACGCGTGGAGTGCTTGGCCGATCTCCCTGCCAAGGCCTGCCGGGCCAGCCGATTTTCCTGCCGACGCGTGGAGTGCTTGGCAGATCCCTTGACAGATGATAACCCGCCAATACGTGAAGTGCCTGGCCAATCTCCCTGCCAAGGCCTGGAGGCCCAGCTGATTCTCCTGCCGACGCGTGGAGTGCTTGGCCGATCCCCTGCCAGCTGATAACCCGCCAATACGTGAAGTGCCTGGCCAATCTCCCTGCCAAGGCCTGGAGGGCCAGCCGATTCCCCTGCCGACACGTGGAGTGCTTGGCCGATCCCCTGCCAGCTGATAACCCGCCAATACGTGAAGTGCCTGGCCGATTTCCCTGCCAAGGCCTGGAGTGCCCGGTCGATCCCCATGCCGAGGCGTGGAGTGCCCAGCCGATTCCCCTGCCGACGCGTGGAGTGCCTAGACGATTCCCCTGCCAGCTGATAACCCGCCAATACGTGAAGTGCGTGGCCGATCTTCCCTGCCAAGGCCTAGAGCGCCCAGACGATTTCCCTGCCGACGCGTGGAGTGCCTAGCCGATTCCCCTGCCAGCTGATAACCCGCCAATACGTGAAGTGCCTGGCCGATCTCCCTGCCAAGGCCTGGAGTGCCCAGACGATTCCCCTGCCGACGCGTGGAGTGATTGGCCGATCCCCTGCCAGCTGATAACCCGCCAATACGTGAAGTGCCTGGCCGATTTCCCTGCCAAGGCCTGGAGTGCCCGGTCGATCCCCATGCCGAGGCGTGGAGTGCCCAGCCGATTCCCCTGCCGACGCGTGGAGTGCCTAGCCGATTCCCCTGCCAGCTGATAACCCGCCAATACGTGAAGTGCGTGGCCGATCTTCCCTGCCAAGGCCTGGAGTGCCCAGACGATTTCCCTGCCGACGCGTGGATTGCTTGACCGATCCCCTGCCAGCTGATAACCCGCCAATACGTGAAGTGCCTGGCCGATCTCCCTGCCAAGGCCTGGAGTGCCCGGTCGATCCCCATGCCGAGGCGTGGAGTGCCCAGCCGATTCCCCTGCCGACGCGTGGAGTGCCTAGCCGATTCCCCTGCCAGCTGATAACCCGCCAATACGTGAAGTGCCTGGCCAATCTCCCTGCCAAGGCCTGGAGGCCCAGCCGATTCCCCTGCCGACGCGTGGAGTGCTTGGCCGATCTCCCTGCCAAGGCCTGGCGGGCCAGCCGATTTTCCTGCCGACGCGTGGAGTGCTTGGCAGATCCCTTGACAGATGATAACCCGCCAATACGTGAAGTGCCTGGCCAATCTCCCTGCCAAGGCCTGGAGGCCCAGCCGATTCCCCTGCCGACGCGTGGAGTGCTTGGCCGATCCCCTGCCAGCTGATAACCCGCCAATACGTGAAGTGCCTGGCCAATCTCCCTGCCAAGGCCTGGAGGGCCAGCCGATTCCCCTGCCGACACGTGGAGTGCTTGGCCGTTATCCCTGCCTGGAGGGCCAGCCGATTCCCCTGCCGACGCGTGGAGTGCTTGGCAGATCCCCTGCCAGATGATAACCCGCCAATACGTGAAGTGCATGGCCGATCTCCCTGCCAAGCCGATTCCCCTGCCGACACGTGGAGTGCTTGGCAGATCCCCTGCCAGCTGATAACCAGCCAATACGTGAAGTGCCTGGCCAATCTCTCTGCCAAGGCCTGGAGGCCCAGCCGATTCCCCTGCCGACGAGTGGAGTGCTTGGCAGATCCCCTGCCAGATGATAACCCGCCAATACGTGACGTGCCTGGCCGATCTCCCTGCCAAGGCCTGAAGTGCCCGACGATTCCCCTGCCGACGCGTGGAGTGCTTGGCCGATCCCCTGCCAGCTGATAACCCGCCATGACGTGAAGTGCCTGGCCGATCTCCCTGCCAAGGCCTGGAGGCCCAGCCGATTCCCCTGCCGACGCGTGGAGTGCTTGGCCGTTATCCCTGCCTGGAGGGCCGATTCCCCTGCCGACACGTGGAGTGCTTGGCCGTTATCCCTGTCTGGAGGGCCAGCCGATTCCCCTGCCGACGCGTGGAGTGCTTGGCCGATCCCCTGCCAGATGATAACCCGCCAATACGTGAAGTGCCTGGCCAATCTCCCTGCCAAGGCCTGAAGGCCCAGCCAATTCCCCTGCCGACGCGTGGAGTGCTTGGCAGATCCCCTGCCAGATGATAACCCGCCAATACGTGACGTGCCTGGCCGATCTCCCTGCCAAGGCCTGAAGTGCCCGACGATTCCCCTGCCGACGCGTGGAGTGCTTGGCCGATCCCCTGCCAGCTGATAACCCGCCAATACGTGAAGTGCCTGGCCAATCTCCCTGCCAAGGCCTGGAGGCCCAGCCGATTCCCCTGCCGACACGTGGAGTGCTTGGCCGTTATCCCTGCCTGGAGGGCCAGCCGATTCCCCTGCCGACGCGTGGAGTGCTTGGCAGATCCCCTGCCAGATGATAACCCGCCAATACGTGAAGTGCATGGCCGATCTCCCTGCCAAGGCCTGGAGGCCCAGCCGATTCCCCTGCCGACACGTGGAGTGCTTGGCAGATCCCCTGCCAGCTGATAACCAGCCAATACGTGACGTGCCTGGCCGATCTCCCTGCCAAGGCCTGAAGTGCCCGACGATTCCCCTGCCGACGCGTGGAGTGCTTGGCCGATCCCCTGCCAGCTGATAACCCGCCAATACGTGAAGTGCCTGGCCAATCTCCCTGCCAAGGCCTGGAGGCCCAGCCGATTCCCCTGCCGACGCGTGGAGTGCTTGGCCGTTATCCCTGCCTGGAGGGCCGATTCCCCTGCCGACACGTGGAGTGCTTGGCCGTTATCCCTGCCAAGGCCTGAAGTGCCCAGCAGATTCCCCTGCCGACGCGTGTTGTGCTTTGCCGATCCCCTGCCAGATGATAACCCGCCAATACGTAACGTGCCTGGCCGATCTCCCTGCCAAGGCCTGGAGTGCCCAGACGATTCCCCTGCCGACGCGTGGAGTGCTTGGCCGATCCCCTGCCAGCTGATAACCCGCCAATACGTGAAGTGCCTGGCCGATCTCCCTGCCAAGGCCTGAAGTGCCGGGCCGATCTCCCTGCCAAGGCCTGGAGTGCCCGGTCGATCCCCATGCCGAGGCGTGGAGTGCCCAGCCGATTCCCCTGCCGACGCGTGGAGTGCCTAGCCGATTCCCCTGCCAGCTGATAAACCGCCAATACGTGAAGTGCGTGGCCGATCTCCCTGCCAAGGCCTGGAGTGCCCAGACGATTCCCCTGCCGACGCGTGGAGTGCCTAGCCGATCCCCTGCCAGCTGATAACCCGCCAATACGTGAAGTGCGTGGCCGATCTCCCTGCCAAGGCCTGGAGTGCCCAGACGCTTCCGCTGCCGACGCGTGGAGTGCTTGGCCGATCCCCTGCCTGCTGATAACCCGCCAATACGTGAAGTGCCTGGCCGATCTCCCTGCCAAGGCCTGAAGTGCCTGGCCGATCTCCCTGCCAAGGCCTGGAGTGCCCGGTCGATCCCCATGCCGAGGCGTGGAGTGCCCAGCCGATCCCCCTGCCGACGCGTGGAGTCCCTAGCCGATTCCCCTGCCAGCTGATAACCCGCCAATACGTGAAGTGCCTGGCCGATCTCCCTGCCAAGGCCTGGAGTGCCCAGACGATTCCCCTGCCGACGCGTGGAGTGCTTGGCCGATCCCCTGCCAGCTGATAACCCACCAATACGTGAAGTGCCTGGCCGATCTCCCTGCCAAGGCCTGAAGTGCCTGGCCGATCTCCCTGCCAAGGCCTGGAGGCCCAGCCGATTCCCCTGCCGACGCGTGGAATGCTTTGCCGATCCCCTGCCAGATGATAACCCGCCAATACGTAACGTGCCTGGCAGATCTCCCTGCCAAGGCCTGGAGTGCCCGGTCGATCCCCATGCCGAGGCGTGGAGTGCCCAGCCGATTCCCCTGCCGACGCGTGGAGTGCCTAGCCGATTCTTCTGCCAGCTGATAACCCACCAATACGTGAAGACCTGCCAAGGCCTGGAGTGCCCAGCCGATTCCCCTGCCGTCGCGTGGAGTGCTTGGCCGATCTCCCTGCCAAAGCCTGGTCGATCCCCATGCCGAGGCCTGGAGTGCCCTGCAGATCCCCCTGCCGACGCATGGAGTGCCTAGCCGATTCCCCTGCCAGCTGATAACCCGCCAATACGTGAAGTGCCTGGCCGATCTCCCTGCCAAAGCCTGGAGTGCCCAGCAGATTCCCCTGCCGACGCGTGTTGTGCTTTGCCGATCCCCTGCCAGATGATAACCCGCCAATACGTAACGTGCCTGGCCGATCTCCCTGCCAAGGCCTGGAGTGCCCGGTCGATCCCCATGCCGAGGCGTAAAGTGCCCAGCCGATCCCCCTGCCGACGCGTGGAGTGCCTAGCCGATTCCCCTGCCAGCTGATAACCCGCCAATACGTGAAGTGCCCGGTCGATCCCCATGCCAAGGCCTGGAGTGCCCGGTCGATCCCCATGCCGAGGTGTAAAGTGCCCAGCCGATCCCCCTGCCGACGCGTGGAGTGCCTAGCCGATTCCCCTGCCAACTGATAACCCGCCAATACGTGACGTGCCTGGCCGATCTCCCTGCCAAGGCCTGGAGTGCCCAGACGATTCCCCTGCCGACGCGTAGAGTGCTTGGCCGATCCCCTGCCAGCTGATAACCCGCCAATGCGTGACGTGCCTGGCCGATCTCCCTGCCAAGGCCTGGAGTGCCCAGCCGATTCCCCTGCCGACGCGTGGAGTGCCTAGCCGATTCTTCTGCCAGCTGATAACCCGCCAATACGTGAAGACCTGCCAAGGCCTGGAGTGCCCAGCCGATTCCCCTGCCGACGCGTGGAGTGCCTAGCCGATTCCCCTGCCAGCTGATAACCCGCCAATACGTGAAGTGCGTGGCCGATCTCCCTGCCAAGGCCTGGAGTGCCCGGTCGATCCCCATGCCGAGGCGTAAAGTGCCCAGCCGATCCCCCTGCCGACGCGTGGAGTGCCTAGCCGATTCCCCTGCCAGCTGATAACCCGCCAATACGTGAAGTGCCCGGTCGATCCCCATGCCGAGGCGTGGAGTGCCCAGCCGAACCCCCTGCCGACGCGTGGAGTGCTTGGCCGATACCCTGCCAGATGATAACCCGCCAATACGTGAAGTGCGTGGCCGATCTTCCCTGCAAAGGCCTGGAGTGCCCAGACGATTCCCCTGCCAACGCGTGGAGTGCCTAGCCGATTCCCCTGCCAGCTGATAACCCGCCAATACGTGAAGTGCCCGGTCGATCCCCATGCCGAGGCGTGGAGTGCCCAGCCGATCCCCCTGCCGACGCGTGGAGTGCTTGGCCGATACCCTGCCAGATGATAACCCGCCAATACGTGACGTGCCTGGCCGATCTCCCTGCCAAGGTAGCCCAGTGCCCAGCCGATCCCCCTGCCGACGCGTGGAGTGCCTAGTCGATTCCCCTGCCAGCTGATAACCCGCCAATACGTGAAGTGCCTGGCCGATCTCCCTGCCAAGGCCTGAAGTGCCTGGCTGATCTCCCTGCCAAGGCCTGGAGTGCCCAGTCGATCCCTCTGCCGACGCGTGGAGTGCTTGGCCGATCCCCTGCCAGCTGATAACCCGCCAATACGTGAAGTGCCTGGCCGATCTCCCTGCCAAGGCCTGGAGTGCCCGGTCGATCCCCATGCAGAGGCGTGGAGTGCCCAGCCGATCCCCCTGCCGACGCGTGGAGTGCCTAGCCGATTCCCCTGCCAGCTGATAACCCGCCAATACGTGAAGTGGCTGGCCGATCTCCCTGCCAAGGCCTGGAGTGCCCAGACGATTCCCCTGCCGACGCGTGGAGTGCTTGGCCGATCCCCTGCCAGCTGATAACCCGCCAATACGTGAAGTGCCTGGCCGATCTCCGTGCCAAGGACTGAAGTGCCTGGCCGATCTCCCTGCCAAGGCCTGAAGTGCCTGGCTGATCTCCCTGCCAAGGCCTGGAGTGCCCAGACGATCCCTCTGCCGACGCGTGGAGTGCTTGGCCGATCCCCTGCCAGCTGATAACCCGCCAATACGTGAAGTGCCTGGCCGATCTCCCTGCCGAGGCCTGGAGTGCCCGGTCGATCCCCATGCCGAGGCGTGGAGTGCCCAGCCGATCCCCCTGCCGACGCGTGGAGTGCCTAGCCGATTCCCCTGCCAGCTGATAACCCGCCAATACGTGAAGTGCCCGGTCGATCCCCATGCCGAGGCGTGGAGTGCCCAGCCGATCCCCCTGCCGACGCGTGGAGTGCTTGGCCGATACCCTGCCAGCTGATAACCCGCCAATACGTGAAGTGCCCGGTCGATCCCCATGCCGAGGCGTGGAGTGCCCAGCCGATCCCCCTGCCGACGCGTGGAGTGCTTGGCCGATACCCTGCCAGATGATAACCCGCCAATACGTGAAGTGCGTGGCCGATCTTCCCTGCAAAGGCCTGGAGTGCCCAGACGATTCCCCTGCCAACGCGTGGAGTGCCTAGCCGATTCCCCTGCCAGCTGATAACCCGCCAATACGTGAAGTGCCCGGTCGATCCCCATGCCGAGGCGTGGTGTGCCCAGCCGATTCCCCTGCCGACGCGTGGAGTGCCTAGTCGATTCCCCTGCCAGCTGATAACCCGCCAATACGTGAAGTGCCTGGCCGATCTCCCTGCCAAGGCCTGGAGTGCCCAGACGATTCCCCTGCCGACGCGTGGAGTGCTTGGCCGATCCCCTGCCAGCTGATAACCCGCCAATACGTGAAGTGCCTGGCCGATCTTCCTGCCAAGGCCTGGAGTGCCCGGTCGATCCCCATGCCGAGGCGTGGAGTGCCCAGCCGATTCCCCTGCCAACGCGTGGAGTGCCTAGTCGATTCCCCTGCCAGCTGATAACCCGCCAATACGTGATGTGCCTGGTCGATCTCCCTGCAAAGGCAGCCCAGTGCCCAGCCGATCCCTCTGCCGACGTGTGGAGTGCCTAGCCGATTCCCCTGCCAGCTGATAACCCGCCAATACGTGAAGTGCCTGGCCGATCTCCCTGCCAAGGCCTGGAGTGCCCAGACGATTCCCCTGCCGACGCGTGGAGTGCTTGGCCGATCCCCTGCCAGCTGATAACCCGCCAATACGTGAAGTGCCTGGCCGATCTCCCTGCCAAGGCCTGAAGTGCCTGGCCGATCTCCCTGACAAGGCCTGGAGTGCCCAGACGATTCCCCTGCCGACGCGTGGAGTGATTGGCCGATCCCCTGCCAGCTGATAACCCGCCAATACGTGAAGTGCCTGGCCGATCTCCCTGCCAAGGCCTGGAGTGCCCGGTCGATCCCCATGCCGAGGCGTGGAGTGCCCAGCCGATCCCCCTGCCGACGCGTGGAGTGCCTAGCCGATTCCCCTGCCAAGGCCCTGCCGATCTCCATGCCAAGGCCTGGAGTGCCCAGACGATTCCCCTGCCGACGCGTGGAGTGATTGGCCGATCCCTGCCAGCTGATAACCCGCCAATACGTGAAGTGCCTGGCCGATCTCCCTGCCAAGGCCTGGAGTGCCCGGTCGATCCCCATGCCGAGGCGTGGAGTGCCCAGCCGATCCCCCTGCCGACGCGTGGAGTGCCTAGCCGATTCCCCTGCCAAGGCCCTGCCGATCTCCATGCCAAGGCCTGGAGTGCCCAGGCGATTCCCCTGCCGACGCGTGGAGTGATTGGCCGATCCCCTGCCAGCTGATAACCCGCCAATACGTGAAGTGCCTGGCCGATCTCCCTGCCAAGGCCTGGAGTGCCCGGTCGATCCCCATGCCGAGGCGTGGAGTGCCCAGCCGATTCCCCTGCCGACGCGTGGAGTGCCTAGCCGATTCCCCTGCCAGCTGATAACCCGCCAATACGTGAAGTGCCCGGTCGATCCCCATGCCGAGGCGTGGAGTGCCCAGCCGACCCCTTTGCCGACGCGTGGAGTAATTCGCCGATACCCTGCCAGATGATAACCCGCCAATACGTGACGTGCCTGGCCGATCTCCTTGCCAAGGTAGCCCAGTGCCCAGCCGATCCCCCTGCCGACGCGTGGAGTGCCTAGCCGATTCCCCTGCCAGCTGATAACCCGCCAATACGTGAAGTGCCTGACCGATCTCCCTGCCAAGGCCTGGAGTGCCCAGACGATTCCCCTAACGACGCGTGGAGTGCTTGGCCGATCCCCTGCCAGCTGATAACCCGCCAATACGTGAAGTTCCTGGCCGATCTCCCTGCCAAGGCCTGGAGTGGCCAGACGATTCAACTGCCGACGCGTGGAGTGCTTGGCCGATCCCCTGCCAGCTGATAACCCGCCAATACGTGAAGTGCCTGGCCGATCTCTCTGCCAAGGCCTGGAGTGCCCGGTCGATCCCCATGCCGAGGCGTGAAGTGCCCAGCCGATTCCCCTGCCGACGCGTGGAGTGCCTAGCCGATTCCCCTGCCAGCTGATAACCCGCCAATACGTGAAGTGCCTGGCCGATCTCCCTGCCAAGGCCTGGAGTGCCCAGACGATTCCCCTGCCGACGCGTGGAGTGCTTGGCCGATCCCCTGCCTGCTGATAACCCGCCAATACGTGAAGTGCCTGGCCGATCTCCCTGCCAAGGCCTGAAGTGCCTGGCCGATCTCCCTGCCAAGGCCTGGAGTGCCCGGTCGATCCCCATGCCGAGGCGTGGAGTGCCCAGCCGATTTCCCTGCCGACGGGTGGAGTGCCTAGCCGATTCCCCTGCCAGCTGATAACCCGCCGATACGTGAAGTGCGTGGCCGATCTCCCTGCCAAGGCCTGGAGTGCCCAGACGATTCCCCTGCCGACGCGTGGAGTGCCTGGCCGATCCCCTGCCAGCTGATAACCCGCCAATACGTGAAGTGCGTGGCCGATCTCCCTGCCAAGGCCTGGAGTGCCCAGACGATTCCCCTGCCGACGCGTGGAGTGCTTGGCCGATCCCCTGCCAGCTGATAGCCCGCCAATACGTGAAGTGCCTGGCCGATCTCCCTGCCAAGGCCTGGAGTGCCCGGTCGATCCCCATGCCGAGGCGTGGAGTGCCCAGCCGATCCCCCTGCCGACGCGTGGAGTGCCTAGCCGATTCCCATGCCAGCTGATAACCCGCCAATACGTGCAGTGCCTAACCGATCTCCCTGCCAAGGCCTGGAGTGCCCAGACGATTCCCCTGCCGACGCGTGGAGTGCTTGGCCGATCCCCTGCCTGCTGATAACCCGCCAATACGTGAAGTGCCTGGCCGATCTCCCTGCCAAGGCCTGAAGTGCCTGGCCGATCTCCCTGCCAAGGCCTGGAGTGCCCGGTCGATCCCCATGCCGAGGCGTGGAGTGCCCAGACGATTCCCCTGCCGACGCGTGGAGTGCCTAGCCGATTCCCCTGCCAGCTGATAACCCGCCAATACGTGAAGTGCGTGGCCGATCTCCCTGCCAAGGCCTGGAGTGCCCAGACGATTCCCCTGCCGACGCGTGGAGTGCTTGGCCGATCCCCTGCCAGCTGATAACCCGCCAATACGTGAAGTGCCTGGCCGATCTCCCTGGCAAGGCCTGGAGTGCCCGGTCGATCCCCATGCCGAGGCGTGGAGTGCCCAGCCGATTCCCCTGCCGACGCGTGGAGTGCCTAGCCGATTCCCCTGCCAGCTGATAACCCGCCAATACGTGAAGTGCGTGGCCGATCTCCCTGCCAAGGCCTGGAGTGCCCGGTCGATCCCCATGCCGAGGCGTAAAGTGCCCAGCCGATCCCCCTGCCGACGCGTGGAGTGCTTGGCCGATCCCCTGCCAGTTGATAACCCGCCAATACGTGAAGTGCCTGGCCGATCTCCCTGCCAAGGCCTGGAGTGCCCAGACGATTCCCCTGCCGACGCGTGGAGTGCTTGGCCGATCCCCTGCCAGCTGATAACCCGCCAATACGTGAAGCCTGGCCGATCTCCCTGCCAAGGCCTGGAGTGCCCGGTCGATCCCCATGCCGAGGCGTGGAGTGCCCAGCCGATCCCCCTGCCGACGCATGGAGTGCCTAGCCGATTCCCCTGCCAGCTGATAACCCGCCAATACGTGAAGTGCCTGGCCGATCTCCCTGCCAAGGCCTGGAGTGCCCAGCAGATTCCCCTGCCGACGCGTGGAGTGCTTGGCCGATCCCCTGCCAGCTGATAACCCACCAATACGTGAAGTGCCTGGCCGATCTCCCTGCCAAGGCCTGAAGTGCCTGGCCGATCTCCCTGCCAAGGCCTGGAGGCCCAGCCGATTCCCCTGCCGACGCGTGGAGTGCTTGGCCGATCCCCTGCCAGTTGATAACCCGCCAATACGTGAAGTGCCTGGCCGATCTCCCTGCCAAGGCCTGGAGTGCCCAGACGATTCCCCTGCCGACGCGTGGAGTGCTTGGCCGATCCCCTGCCAGCTGATAACCCGCCAATACGTGAAGCCTGGCCGATCTCCCTGCCAAGGCCTGGAGTGCCCGGTCGATCCCCATGCCGAGGCGTGGAGTGCCCAGCCGATTCCCCTGCCGACGCGTGGAGTGCCTAGCCGATTCTTCTGCCAGCTGATACCCCGCCAATACGTGAAGACCTGCCAAGGCCTGGAGTGCCCAGCCGATTCCCCTGCCGACGCGTGGAGTGCTTGGCCGATCCCCTGCCAGCTGACAACCCGCCAATACGTGAAGACCTGCCAAGGCCTGGAGTGCCCAGACGATTCCCCTGCCGACGCGTGGAGTGCTTGGCCGATCCCCTGCCAGCTGATAACCCGCCAATACGTGAAGTGCCTGGCCGATCTCCCTGCCAAGGCCTGGAGTGCCCAGCAGATTCCTCTGCCGACGCGTGGAGTGCTTTGCCGATCCCCTGCCAGATGATAACCCGCCAATACGTAACGTGCCTGGCCGATCTCCCTGCCAAGGCCTGGAGTGCCCGGTCGATCCCCATGCCGAGGCGTGGAGTGCCCAGCCGATTCCCCTGCCGACGCGTGGAGTGCTTGGCCGATCCCCTGCCAGTTGATAACCCGCCAATACGTGAAGTGCCTGGCCGATCTCCCTGCCAAGGCCTGGAGTGCCCAGACGATTCCCCTGCCGACGCGTGGAGTGCTTGGCCGATCCCCTGCCAGCTGATAACCCGCCAATACGTGAAGCCTGGCCGATCTCCCTGCCAAGGCCTGGAGTGCCCGGTCGATCCCCATGCCGAGGCGTAAAGTGCCCAGCCGATCCCCCTGCCGACGCGTGGAGTGCTTGGCCGATCCCCTGCCAGTTGATAACCCGCCAATACGTGAAGTGCCTGGCCGATCTCCCTGCCAAGGCCTGGAGTGCCCAGCCGATTCCCCTGCCGACGCATGGAGTGCCTAGCCGATTCCCCTGCCAGCTGATAACCCGCCAATACGTGAAGTGCCTGGCCGATCTCCCTGCCAAGGCCTGGAGTGCCCAGCAGATTCCCCTGCCGACGCGTGGAGTGCTTTGCCGATCCCCTGCCAGATGATAACCCGCCAATACGTAACGTGCCTGGCCGATCTCCCTGCCAAGGCCTGGAGTGCCCGGTCGATCCCCATGCCGAGGCGTGGAGTGCCCAGCCGATTCCCCTGCCGACGCGTGGAGTGCCTAGCCGATTCTTCTGCCAGCTGATAACCCGCCAATACGTGAAGACCTGCCAAGGCCTGGAGTGCCCAGACGATTCCCCTGCCGACGCGTGGAGTGCTTGGCCGATCCCCTGCCAGCTGATAACCCGCCAATACGTGAAGTGCCTGGCCGATCTCCCTGCCAAGGCCTGGAATGCCCAGCAGATTCCTCTGCCGACGCGTGGAGTGCTTTGCCGATCCCCTGCCAGATGATAACCCGCCAATACGTAACCTGCCTGGCCGATCTCCCTGCCAAGGCCTGGAGTGCCCGGTCGATCCCCATGCCGAGGCGTGGAGTGCCCAGCCGATTCCCCTGCCGACGCGTGGAGTGCCTAGCCGATTCTTCTGCCAGCTGATAACCCGCCAATACGTGAAGACCTGCCAAGGCCTGGAGTGCCCAGACGATTCCCCTGCCGACGCGTGGAGTGCTTGGCCGATCCCCTGCCAGCTGATAACCCGCCAATACGTGAAGTGCCTGGCCGATCTCCCTGCCAAGGCCTGGAGTGCCCAGCAGATTCCTCTGCCGACGCGTGGAGTGCTTTGCCGATCCCCTGCCAGATGATAACCCGCCAATACGTGAAGTGCCTGGCCGATCTCCCTGCCAAGGCCTGGAGTGCCCGGTCGATCCCCATGCCGAGGCGTGGAGTGCCCAGCCGATTCCCCTGCCGACGCGTGGAGTGCCTAGCCGATTCCCCTGCCAGCTGATAACCCGCCAATACGTGAAGTGCCTGGCCGATCTCCCTGCCAAGGCCTGGAGTGCCCAGACGATTCCCCTGCCGACGCGTGGAGTGCTTTGCCGATCCCCTGCCAGATGATAACCCGCCAATACGTAACGTGCCTGGCCGATCTCCCTGCCAAGGCCTGGAGTGCCCGGTCGATCCCCATGCCGAGGCGTGGAGTGCCCAGCCGATCCCCCTGCCGACGCATGGAGTGCCTAGCCGATTCCCCTGCCAGCTGATAACCCGCCAATACGTGAAGTGCCTGGCCGATCTCCCTGCCAAGGCCTGGAGTGCCCAGCAGATTCCCCTGCCGACGCGTGGAGTGCTTGGCCGATCCCCTGCCAGCTGATAACCCGCCAATACGTGAAGTGCCTGGCCGATCTCCCTGGCAAGGCCTGGAGTGCCCGGTCGATCCCCATGCCGAGGCGTGGAGTGCCCAGCCGATTCCCCTGCCGACGCGTGGAGTGCCTAGCCGATTCCCCTGCCAGCTGATAACCCGCCAATACGTGAAGTGCGTGGCCGATCTCCCTGCCAAGGCCTGGAGTGCCCGGTCGATCCCCATGCCGAGGCGTAAAGTGCCCAGCCGATCCCCCTGCCGACGCGTGGAGTGCCTAGCCGATTCCCCTGCCAACTGATAACCCGCCAATACGTGACGTGCCTGGCCGATCTCCCTGCCAAGGCCTGGAGTGCCCAGACGATTCCCCTGCCGACGCGTAGAGTGCTTGGCCGATCCCCTGCCAGCTGATAACCCGCCAATACGTGACGTGCCTGGCCGATCTCCCTGCCAAGGCCTGGAGTGCCCAGCCGATTCCCCTGCCGACGCGTGGAGTGCCTAGCCGATTCTTCTGCCAGCTGATAACCCGCCAATACGTGAAGACCTGCCAAGGCCTGGAGTGCCCAGCAGATTCCCCTGCCGACGCGTGGAGTGCCTAGCCGATTCCCCTGCCAGCTGATAACCCGCCAATACGTGAAGTGCGTGGCCGATCTCCCTGCCAAGGCCTGGAGTGCCCGGTCGATCCCCATGCCAAGGCGTAAAGTGCCCAGCCGATCCCCCTGCCGACGCGTGGAGTGCCTAGCCGATGCCCCTGCCAGCTGATAACCCGCCAATACGTGACGTGCCTGGCCGATCTCCCTGCCAAGGCCTGGAGTGCCCAGACGATTCCCCTGCCGACGCGTAGAGTGCTTGGCCGATCCCCTGCCAGATGATAACCCGCCAATATGTGACGTGCATGGCCGATCTCCCTGCCAAGGCCTGGAGTGCCCAGCCGATTCCCCTGCCGACGCGTGGAGTGCGTAGCCGATTCTTCTGCCAGCTGATAACCCGCCAATACGTGAAGACATGCCAAGGCCTGGAGTGCCCAGCCGATTCCCCTGCCGACGCGTGGAGTGCCTAGCCGATTCCCCTGCCAGCTGATAACCCGCCAATACGTGAAGTGCGTGGCCGATCTCCCTGCCAAGGCCTGGAGTGCCCGGTCGATCCCCATGCCGAGGCGTAAAGTGCCCAGCCGATCCCCCTGCCGACGCGTGGAGTGCCTAGCCGATTCCCCTGCCAGCTGATAACCCGCCAATACGTGACGTGCCTGGCCGATCTCCCTGCCAAGGCCTGGAGTGCCCAGCCGATTCCCCTGCCGACGCGTGGAGTGCCTAGCCGATTCTTCTGCCAGCTGATAACCCGCCAATACGTGAAGACCTGCCAAGGCCTGGAGTGCCCAGCCGATTCCCCTGCCGACGCGTGGAGTGCCCAGCCGATTCCCCTGCCAGCTGATAACCCGCCAATACGTGACGTGCCTGGCCGATCTCCCTGCCAAGGCCTGGAGTGCCCAGACGATTCCCCTGCCGACGCGTGGAGTGCTTGGCCGATCCCCTGCCAGCTGATAACCCGCCAATACGTGAAGCCTGGCCGATCTCCCTGCCAAGGCCTGGAGTGCCCGGTCGATCCCCATGCCGAGGCGTGGAGTGCCCAGCCGATCCCCCTGCCGACGCATGGAGTGCCTAGCCGATTCCCCTGCCAGCTGATAACCCGCCAATACGTGAAGTGCCTGGCCGATCTCCCTGCCAAGGCCTGGAGTGCCCAGCAGATTCCCCTGCCGACGCGTGGAGTGCTTGGCCGATCCCCTGCCAGCTGATAACCCACCAATACGTGAAGTGCCTGGCCGATCTCCCTGCCAAGGCCTGAAGTGCCTGGCCGATCTCCCTGCCAAGGCCTGGAGGCCCAGCCGATTCCCCTGCCGACGCGTGGAGTGCTTTGCCGATCCCCTGCCAGATGATAACCCGCCAATACGTAACGTGCCTGGCCGATCTCCCTGCCAAGGCCTGGAGTGCCCGGTCGATCCCCATGCCGAGGCGTGGAGTGCCCAGCCGATTCCCCTGCCGACGCGTGGAGTGCCTAGCCGATTCTTCTGCCAGCTGATAACCCGCCAATACGTGAAGACCTGCCAAGGCCTGGAGTGCCCAGCCGATTCCCCTGCCGTCGCGTGGAGTGCTTGGCCGATCTCCCTGCCAAGGCCTGGTCGATCCCCATGCCGAGGCCTGGAGTGCCCTGCAGATCCCCCTGCCGACGCATGGAGTGCCTAGCCGATTCCCCTGCCAGCTGATAACCCGCCAATACGTGAAGTGCCTGGCCGATCTCCCTGCCAAGGCCTGGAGTGCCCAGCAGATTCCCCTGCCGACGCGTGGAGTGCTTTGCCAATCCCCTGCCAGATGATAACCCGCCAATACGTAACGTGCCTGGCCGATCTCCCTGCCAAGGCCTGGAGTGCCCGGTCGATCCCCATGCCGAGGCGTGAAGTGCCCAGCCGATTCCCCTGCCGACGCGTGCAGTGCCTAGCCGATTCTTCTGCCAGCTGATAACCCGCCAATACGTGAAGACCTGCCAAGGCCTGGAGTGCCCAGACGATTCCCCTGCCGACGCGTGGAGTGCTTGGCCGATCCCCTGCCAGCTGATAACCCGCCAATACGTGAAGTGCCTGGCCGATCTCCCTGCCAAGGCCTGGAGTGCCCAGCAGATTCCTCTGCCGACGCGTGGAGTGCTTTGCCGATCCCCTGCCAGATGATAACCCGCCAATACGTAACGTGCCTGGCCGATCTCCCTGCCAAGGCCTGGAGTGCCCGGTCGTTCCCCATGCCGAGGCGTGGAGTGCCCAGCCGATTCCCCTGCCGACGCGTGGAGTGCCTAGCCGATTCCCCTGCCAGCTGATAACCCGCCAATACGTGAAGTGCCTGGCCGATTTCCCTGCCAAGGCCTGGAGTGCCCAGCAGATTCCCCTGCCGACGCGTGGAGTGCTTTGCCGATCCCCTGCCAGATGATAACCCGCCAATACGTAACGTGCCTGGCCGATCTCCCTGCCAAGGCCTGGAGTGCCCGGTCGATCCCCATGCCGAGGCGTGGAGTGCCCAGCCGATCCCCCTGCCGACGCATGGAGTGCCTAGCCGATTCCCCTGCCAGCTGATAACCCGCCAATACGTGAAGTGCCTGGCCGATCTCCCTGCCAAGGCCTGGAGTGCCCAGCAGATTCCCCTGCCGACGCGTGGAGTGCTTGGCCGATCCCCTGCCAGCTGATAACCCGCCAATACGTGAAGTGCCTGGCCGATCTCCCTGCCAAGGCCTGGAGTGCCCGGTCGATCCCCATGCCGAGGCGTGGAGTGCCCAGCCGATTCCCCTGCCGACGCGTGGAGTGCCTAGCCGATTCCCCTGCCAGCTGATAACCCGCCAATACGTGAAGTGCGTGGCCGATCTCCCTGCCAAGGCCTGGAGTGCCCGGTCGATCCCCATGCCGAGGCGTAAAGTGCCCAGCCGATCACCCTGCCGACGCGTGGAGTGCCTAGCCGATTCCCCTGCCAACTGATAACCCGCCAATACGTGACGTGCCTGGCCGATCTCCCTGCCAAGGCCTGGAGTGCCCAGACGATTCCCCTGCCGACGCGTAGAGTGCTTGGCCGATCCCCTGCCAGCTGATAACCCGCCAATACGTGACGTGCCTGGCCGATCTCCCTGCCAAGGTCGGAGTGCCCAGCCGATTCCCCTGCCGACGCGTGGAGTGCCTAGCCGATTCTTCTGCCAGCTGATAACCCGCCAATACGTGAAGACCTGCCAAGGCCTGGAGTGCCCAGCCGATTCCCCTGCCGACGCGTGGAGTGCCTAGCCGATTCCCCTGCCAGCTGATAACCCGCCAATACGTGAAGTGCGTGGCCGATCTCCCTGCCAAGGCCTGGAGTGCCCGGTCGATCCCCATGCCGAGGCGTAAAGTGCCCAGCCGATCCCCCTGCCGACGCATGGAGTGCCTAGCCGATTCCCCTGCCAGCTGATAACCCGCCAATACGTGACGTGCCTGGCCGATCTCCCTGCCAAGGCCTGGAGTGCCCAGACGATTCCCCTGCCGACGCGTAGAGTGCTTGGCCGATCCCCTGCCAGATGATAACCCGCCAATACGTGACGTGCATGGCCGATCTCCCTGCCAAGGCCTGGAGTGCCCAGCCGATTCCCCTGCCGACGCGTGGAGTGCCTAGCCGATTCTTCTGCCAGCTGATAACCCGCCAATACGTGAAGACCTGCCAAGGCCTGGAGTGCCCAGCCGATTCCCCTGCCGACGCGTGGAGTGCCTAGCCGATTCCCCTGCCAGCTGATAACCCGCCAATACGTGAAGTGCGTGGCCGATCTCCCAGCCAAGGCCTGGAGTGCCCGGTCGATCCCCATGCCGAGGCGTAAAGTGCCCAGCCGATCCCCCTGCCGACGCGTGGAGTGCCTAGCCGATTCCCCTGCCAGCTGATAACCCGCCAATACGTGACGTGCCTGGCCGATCTCCCTGCCAAGGCCTGGAGTGCCCAGACGATTCCCCTGCCGACGCGTAGAGTGCTTGGCCGATCCCCATGCCGAGGCGTAAAGTGCCCAGCCGATCCCCCTGCCGACGCGTGGAGTGCCTAGCCGATTCCCCTGCCAGCTGATAACCCGCCAATACGTGACGTGCCTGGCCGATCTCCCTGCCAAGGCTTGGAGTGCCCAGCCGATTCCCCTGCCGACGCGTGGAGTGCCTAGCCGATTCTTCTGCCAGCTGATAACCCGCCAATACGTGAAGACCTGCCAAGGCCTGGAGTGCCCAGCCGATTCCCCTGCCGACGCGTGGAGTGCCTAGCCGATTCCCCTGCCAGCTGATAACCCGACAATACGTGAAGTGCGTGGCCGATCTCCCTGCCAAGGCCTGGAGTGCCCGGTCGATCCCCATGCCGAGGCGTGGAGTACCCAGCCGATTCCCCTGCCGACGCGTGGAGTGCCTAGCCGATTCCCCTGCCAGCTGATAACCCGCCAATACGTGAAGTGCGTGGCCGATCTCCCTGCCAAGGCCTGGAGTGCCCAGACGATTCCCCTGCCGACGCGTGGAGTGCTTGGCCGATCCCCTGCCAGCTGATAACCCGCCAATACGTGAAGTGCTTAGCCGATCTCCCTGCCAAGGCCTGGAGGGCCCGGTCGATCCCCATGCCGAGGCGTGGAGTGCCCAGCCGATCCCCCTGCCGACGCGTGGAGTGCCTAGCCGATCCTCTGCCTGCTGATAACCCGCCAATACGTGAAGTGCCTGGCCGATCTCCCTGCCAAGGCCTGGAGTGCCCGGCCGATCCCCATGCCAAGGCGTGGAGTGCCCATCCGATTCCCCTGCCAACGCGTGGAGTGCCGAGCCGATTCCCCTGGCAGCTGATAACCCGCCAATACGTGAAGTGCCCGGTCGATCCCCATGCCGAGGCCTGGAGTGCCCAGACGATTCCCCTGCCGACGCGTAGAGTGCTTGGCCGATCCCCTGCCAGCTGATAACCCGCCAATACGTGAAGTGCCTGGCCGATCTCCCTGCCAAGGCCTGGAAGCCCAGCCGATTCCCCTGCCGACGCGTGGAGTGCTTGGCCGATCCCCTGCCAGATGATAACCCGCCAATACGTGACGTGCCTGGCCGATCTCCCTGCCAAGGCCTGGAGTGCCCAGCCGATTCCCCTGCCGACGCGTGGAGTGCTTGGCCGATCCCCTGCCAGATGATAACCCGCCAAAACGTGACGTGCCTGGCCGATCTCCCTGCCAAGGCCTGGAGTGCCCAGCCGATTCCCCTGCCAACGCGTGGAGTGCCTAGCCGATTCTTCTGCCAGCTGATAACCCGCCAATACGTGAAGAACTGCCAAGGCCTGGAGTGCCCAGCCGATTCCCCTGCCGTCGCGTGAAGTGCCTAGCCGATCTCCCTGCTAAGGCCTGGTCGATCCCCATGCCGAGGCGTGGAGTACCCAGCCGAATCCCCTGCCGACGCGTGGAGTGCCTAGCCGATTCCCCTGCCAGCTGATAACCCGCCAATACGTGAAGTGCGTGGCCGATCTCCCTGCCAAGGCCTGGAGTGCCCAGACGATTCCCCTGCCGACGCGTGGAGTGCTTGGCCGATCCCCTGCCAGCTGATAACCCGCCAATACGTGAAGACCTGCCAAGGCCTGGAGCGCCCAGACGATTCCCCTGCCGACGCGTGGAGTGCTTGGCCGATTACCTGCCAGCTGATAACCCGCCAATACGTGAAGTGCCTGGCCGATCTCCCTGCCAAGGCCTGGAGTGCCCGGTCGATCCCCATGCCGAGGCGTGGAGTGCCCAGCCGATCCCCCTGCCGACGCATGGAGTGCCTAGCCGATTCCCCTGCCAGCTGATAACCCGCCAATACGTGACGTGCCTGGCCGATCTCCCTGCCAAGGCCTGGAGTGCCCAGCAGATTCCCCTGCCGACGCGTGGAGTGCTTGGCCGATCCCCTGCCAGCTGATAACCCGCCAAAACGTGAAGTGCCTGGCCGATCTCCCTGCCAAGGCCTGAAGTGCCTGGCCGATCTCCCTGCCAAGGCCTGGAGGCCCAGCCGATTCCCCTGCCGACGCGTGGAGTGCTTTGCTGATCCCCTGCCAGATGATAACCCGCCAATACGTAACGTGCCTGGCCGATCTCCCTGCCAAGGCCTGAAGTGCCTGGCCGATCTCCCTGCCAAGGCCTGGAGGCCCAGCCGATTCCCCTGCCGACGCGTGGAGTGCTTTGCCGATCCCCTGCCAGATGATAACCCGCCAATACGTAACGTGCCTGGCCGATCTCCCTGCCAAGATGAGTGCCCGGTCGATCCCCATGCCGAGGCGTGGAGTGCCCAGCCGATTCCCTTGCCGACGCGTGGAGTGCCTAGCCGATTCTTCTGCCAGCTGATAACCCGCCAATACGTGAAGACCTGCCAAGGCCTGGAGTGCCCAGCCGATTCCCCTGCCGTCGCGTGGAGTGATTGGCCGATCTCCCTGCCAAGGCCTGGTCGATCCCCATGCCGAGGCCTGGAGTGCCCAGCAGATCCCCGCGTGCCCAGCAGATCCCCAGCAACGCGTGGAGTGCTTGGCCGATCCCCTGCCAGCTGATAACCCGCCAATACGTGAAGTGCCTGGCCGATCTCCCTGCCAAGGCCTGGAGTGCCCGGTCGATCCCCATGCCGAGGCGTGGAGTGCCCAGCCGATCCCCCTGCCGACGCATGGAGTGCCTAGCCGATTCCCCTGCCAGCTGATAACCCGCCAATACGTGAAGTGCCTGGCCGATCTCCCTGCCAAGGCCTGGAGGCCCAGCCGATTCCCCTGCCGACGCGTGGAGTGCTTTGCCGATCCCCTGCCAGATGATAACCCGCCAATACGTAACGTGCCTGGCCGATCTCCCTGCCAAGGCCTGGAGTGCCCGGTCAATCCCCATGCCGAGGCGTGGAGTGCCCAGCAGATCCCCCTGCCGACGCATGGAGTGCCTAGCCGATTCCCCTGCCAGCTGATAACCCGCCAATACGTGACGTGCCTGGCCGATCTCCCTGCCAAGGCCTGGAGTGCCCAGACGATTCCCTTGCCGACGCGTGGAGTGCCTAGCCGATTCTTCTGCCAGCTGATAACCCGCCAATACGTGAAGACCTGCCAAGGCCTGGAGTGCCCAGCCGATTCCCCTGCCGTCGCGTGGAGTGATTGGCCGATCTCCCTGCCAAGGCCTGGTCGATCCCCATGCCGAGGCCTGGAGTGCCCAGCAGATCCCCCTGCCGACGCATGGAGTGCCTAGCCGATTCCCCTGCCAGCTGATAACCCGCCAATACGTGACGTGCCTGGCCGATCTCCCTGCCAAGGCCTGGAGTGCCCAGACGATTCCCCTGCCGACGCGTAGAGTGCTTGGCCGATCCCCTGCCAGCTGATAACCCGCCAATACGTGAAGTGCCTGGCCGATCTCCCTGCCAAGGCCTGGAGTGCCCAGACGATTCCCCTGCCGACGCGTAGAGTGCTTGGCCGATCCCCTGCCAGCTGATAACCCGCCAAAACGTGAAGTGCCTGGCCGATCTCCCTGCCAAGGCCTGAAGTGCCTGGCCGATCTCCCTGCCAAGGCCTGGAGGCCCAGCCGTTTCCCCTGCCAACGCGTGGAGTGCTTGGCCGATCCCCTGCCAGCTGATAACCCGCCAATACGTGAAGTGCCTGGCCGATCTCCCTGCCAAGGCCTGGAGTGCCCGGTCGATCCCCATGCCGAGGCGTGGAGTGCCCAGCCGATCCCCCTGCCGACGCATGGAGTGCCTAGCCGATTCCCCTGCCAGCTGATAACCCGCCAATACGTGAAGTGCCTGGCCGATCTCCCTGCCAAGGCCTGGAGTGCCCAGCAGATTCCCCTGCCGACGCGTGGAGTGCTTGGCCGATCCCCTGCCAGCTGATAACCCGCCAATACGTGAAGTGCCTGGCCGATCTCCCTGCCAAGGCCTGAAGTGCCTGGCCGATCTCCCTGCCAAGGCCTGGAGGCCCAGCCGATTCCCCTGCCGACGCGTGGAGTGCTTTGCCGATCCCCTGCCAGATGATAACCCGCCAATACGTAACGTGCCTGGCCGATCTCCCCTGCCAAGGCCTGGAGTGCCCGGTCGATCCACATGCCGAGGCGTGGAGTACCCAGCCGATTCCCCTGCCGACGCGTGGAGTGCCTAGCCGATTCCCCTGCCAGCTGATAACCCGCCAATACGTGAAGTGCCTGGCCGATCTCCCTGCCAAGGCCTGGAGTGCCTGGTCGATCCCCATGCCGAGGCGTGAAGTGCCCACCCGATTCCCCTGCCGATGCGTGGAGTGCCTAGCCGATTCTTCTGCCAGCTGATAACCCGCTAATACGTGAAGACCTGCCAAGGCCTGGAGTGCCCAGCCGATTCCCCTGCCGTCGCGTGGAGTGCCTGGCCGATCTCCCTGCCAAGGCCTGGAGGCCCAGCCGATTCCCCTGCCGACGCGTGGAGTGCTTTGCCGATCCCCTGCCAGATGATAACCCGCCAATACGTAACGTGCCTGGCCGATCTCCCTGCCAAGGCCTGGAGTGCCCGGTCAATCCCCATGCCTAGGCGTGGAGTGCCCAGCCGATTCCCCTGCCGACGCGTGGAGTGCCTAGCCGATTCCCCTGCCAGCTGATAACCCGCCAATACGTGACGTGCCTGACCGATCTCCCTGCCAAGGCCTGGAGTGCCCAGACGATTCCCCTGCCGACGCGTAGAGTGCTTGGCCGATCCCCTGCCAGCTGATAACCCGCCAATACGTGAAGTGCCTGGCCGATCTCCCTGCCAAGGCCTGGAGTGCCCAGCAGATTCCCCTGCCGACGCGTGGAGTGCTTGGCCGATCCCCTGCCAGCTGATAACCCGCCAATACGTGAAGTGCCTGGCCGATCTCCCTGCCAAGGCCTGAAGTGCCTGGCCGATCTCCCTGCAAAGGCCTGGAGGCCCAGCCGATTCCCCTGCCGACGCGTGGAGTGCTTGGCCGATCCCCTGCCAGCTGATAACCCGCCAATACGTGAAGTGCCTGGCCGATCTCCCTGCCAAGGCCTGGAGTGCCCGGTCGATCCCCATGCCGAGGCGTGGAGTGCCCAGCCGATCCCCCTGCCGACGCATGGAGTGCCTAGCCGATTCCCCTGCCAGCTGATAACCCGCCAATACGTGAAGTGCCTGGCCGATCTCCCTGCCAAGGCCTGGAGTGCCCAGCAGATTCCCCTGCCGACGCGTGGAGTGCTTGGCCGATCCCCTGCCAGCTGATAACCCGCCAATACGTGAAGTGCCTGGCCGATCTCCCTGCCAAAGCCTGAAGTGCCTGGCCGATCTCCCTGCCAAGGCCTGAAGGCCCAGCCGATTCCCCTGCCGACGCGTGGAGTGCTTTGCCGATCCCCTGCCAGATGATAACCCGCCAATACGTAACGTGCCTGGCCGATCTCCCTGCCAAGGCCTGGAGTGCCCGGTCGATCCCCATGCCGAGGCGTGGAGTACCCAGCCGATTCCCCTGCCGACGCGTGGAGTGCCTAGCCGATTCCCCTGCCAGCTGATAACCCGCCAATACGTGAAGTGCCTGGCCGATCTCCCTGCCAAGGCCTGGAGTGCCTGGTCGATCCCCATGCCGAGGCGTGAAGTGCCCACCCGATTCCCCTGCCGATGCGTGGAGTGCCTAGCCGATTCTTCTGCCAGCTGATAACCCGCTAATACGTGAAGACCTGCCAAGGCCTGGAGTGCCCAGCCGATTCCCCTGCCGTCGCGTGGAGTGCCTGGACGATCTCCCTGCCTAGGCCTGGAGGGCCCGATCGATCCCCACGCCGAGGCGTGGAGTGCCCAGCCGATTCCCCTGCCGACGCGTGGAGTGCCTAGCCGATTCCCCTGCCAGCTGATAACCCGCCAATACGTGAAGTGCCTGGCCGATCTCCCTGCCAAGGCCTGGAGTGCCCAGACGATTCCCCTGCCGACGCGTAGAGTGCTTGGCCGATCCCCTGCCAGATGATAACCCGCCAATACGTAACGTGCCTGGCCGATCTCCCTGCCAAGGCCTGGAGTGCCCGGTCAATCCCCATGCCTAGGCGTGGAGTGCCCAGCCGATTCCCCTGCCGACGCGTGGAGTGCCTAGCCGATTCCCCTGCCAGCTGATAACCCGCCAATACGTGACGTGCCTGACCGATCTCCCTGCCAAGGCCTGGAGTGCCCAGACGATTCCCCTGCCGACGCGTAGAGTGCTTGGCCGATCCCCTGCCAGCTGATAACCCGCCAATACGTGAAGTGCCTGGCCGATCTCCCTGCCAAGGCCTGGAGTGCCCAGCAGATTCCCCTGCCGACGCGTGGAGTGCTTGGCCGATCCCCTGCCAGCTGATAACCCGCCAATACGTGAAGTGCCTGGCCGATCTCCCTGCCAAGGCCTGAAGTGCCTGGCCGATCTCCCTGCAAAGGCCTGGAGGCCCAGCCGATTCCCCTGCCGACGCGTGGAGTGCTTGGCCGATCCCCTGCCAGCTGATAACCCGCCAATACGTGAAGTGCCTGGCCGATCTCCCTGCCAAGGCCTGGAGTGCCCGGTCGATCCCCATGCCGAGGCGTGGAGTGCCCAGCCGATCCCCCTGCCGACGCATGGAGTGCCTAGCCGATTCCCCTGCCAGCTGATAACCCGCCAATACGTGAAGTGCCTGGCCGATCTCCCTGCCAAGGCCTGGAGTGCCCAGCAGATTCCCCTGCCGACGCGTGGAGTGCTTGGCCGATCCCCTGCCAGCTGATAACCCGCCAATACGTGAAGTGCCTGGCCGATCTCCCTGCCAAAGCCTGAAGTGCCTGGCCGATCTCCCTGCCAAGGCCTGAAGGCCCAGCCGATTCCCCTGCCGACGCGTGGAGTGCTTTGCCGATCCCCTGCCAGATGATAACCCGCCAATACGTAACGTGCCTGGCCGATCTCCCTGCCAAGGCCTGGAGTGCCCGGTCGATCCCCATGCCGAGGCGTGGAGTACCCAGCCGATTCCCCTGCCGACGCGTGGAGTGCCTAGCCGATTCCCCTGCCAGCTGATAACCCGCCAATACGTGAAGTGCCTGGCCGATCTCCCTGCCAAGGCCTGGAGTGCCTGGTCGATCCCCATGCCGAGGCGTGAAGTGCCCACCCGATTCCCCTGCCGATGCGTGGAGTGCCTAGCCGATTCTTCTGCCAGCTGATAACCCGCTAATACGTGAAGACCTGCCAAGGCCTGGAGTGCCCAGCCGATTCCCCTGCCGTCGCGTGGAGTGCCTGGACGATCTCCCTGCCTAGGCCTGGAGGGCCCGATCGATCCCCACGCCGAGGCGTGGAGTGCCCAGCCGATTCCCCTGCCGACGCGTGGAGTGCCTAGCCGATTCCCCTGCCAGCTGATAACCCGCCAATACGTGAAGTGCCTGGCCGATCTCCCTGCCAAGGCCTGGAGTGCCCGGTCAATCCCCATGCCGAGGCGTGGAGTGCCCAGCAGATCCCCCTGCCGACGCATGGAGTGCCTAGCCGATTCCCCTGCCAGCTGATAACCCGCCAATACGTGACGTGCCTGGCCGATCTCCCTGCCAAGGCCTGGAGTGCCCAGACGATTCCCTTGCCGACGCGTGGAGTGCCTAGCCGATTCTTCTGCCAGCTGATAACCCGCCAATACGTGAAGTGCCTGGCCGATCTCCCTGCCAAGGCCTGGAGTGCCCAGACGATTCCCCTGCCGACGCGTAGAGTGCTTGGCCGATCCCCTGCCAGCTGATAACCCGCCAATACGTGAAGTGCCTGGCCGATCTCCCTGCCAAGGCCTGAAGTGCCTGGCCGATCTCCCTGCCAAGGCCTGGAGGCCCAGCCGATTCCCCTGCCGACGCGTGGAGTGCTTTGCCGATCCCCTGCCAGATGATAACCCGCCAATTCGTGAAGTGCCTGGCCGATCTCCCTGCCAAGGCCTGGAGTGCCTGGTCGATCCCCATGCCGAGGCGTGAAGTGCCCACCCGATTCCCCTGCCGATGCGTGGAGTGCCTAGCCGATTCTTCTGCCAGCTGATAACCCGCTAATACGTGAAGACCTGCCAAGGCCTGGAGTGCCCAGCCGATTCCCCTGCCGTCGCGTGGAGTGCCTGGACGATCTCCCTGCCTAGGCCTGGAGGGCCCGATCGATCCCCACGCCGAGGCGTGGAGTGCCCAGCCGATTCCCCTGCCGACGCGTGGAGTGCCTAGCCGATTCCCCTGCCAGCTGATAACCCGCCAATACGTGAAGTGCCTGGCCGATCTCCCTGCCAAGGCCTGGAGTGCCCGGTCAATCCCCATGCCGAGGCGTGGAGTGCCCAGCAGATCCCCCTGCCGACGCATGGAGTGCCTAGCCGATTCCCCTGCCAGCTGATAACCCGCCAATACGTGACGTGCCTGGCCGATCTCCCTGCCAAGGCCTGGAGTGCCCAGACGATTCCCTTGCCGACGCGTGGAGTGCCTAGCCGATTCTTCTGCCAGCTGATAACCCGCCAATACGTGAAGTGCCTGGCCGATCTCCCTGCCAAGGCCTGGAGTGCCCAGCCGATTCCCCTGCCGTCGCGTGGAGTGATTGGCCGATCTCCCTGCCAAGGCCTGGTCGATCCCCATGCCGAGGCCTGGAGTGCCCAGCAGATCCCCCTGCCGACGCATGGAGTGCCTAGCCGATTCCCCTGCCAGCTGATAACCCGCCAATACGTGACGTGCCTGGCCGATCTCCCTGCCAAGGCCTGGAGTGCCCAGACGATTCCCCTGCCGACGCGTAGAGTGCTTGGCCGATCCCATGCCAGCTGATAACCCGCCAATACGTGAAGTGCCTGGCCGATCTCCCTGCCAAGGCCTGGAGTGCCCAGACGATTCCCCTGCCGACGCGTAGAGTGCTTGGCCGATCCCCTGCCAGCTGATAACCCGCCAATACGTGAAGTGCCTGGCCGATCTCCCTGTTAAGGCCTGAAGTGCCTGGCCGATCTCCCTGCCAAGGCCTGGAGGCCCAGCCGTTTCCCCTGCCAACGCGTGGAGTGCTTGGCCGATCCCCTGCCAGCTGATAACCCGCCAATACGTGAAGTGCCTGGCCGATCTCCCTGCCAAGGCCTGGAGTGCCCGGTCGATCCCCATGCCGAGGCGTGGAGTGCCCAGCCGATCCCCCTGCCGACGCATGGAGTGCCTAGCCGATTCCCCTGCCAGCTGATAACCCGCCAATACGTGAAGTGCCTGGCCGATCTCCCTGCCAAGGCCTGGAGTGCCCAGCAGATTCCCCTGCCGACGCGTGGAGTGCTTGGCCGATCCCCTGCCAGCTGATAACCCGCCAATACGTGAAGTGCCTGGCCGATCTCCCTGCCAAGGCCTGAAGTGCCTGGCCGATCTCCCTGCCAAGGCCTGGAGGCCCAGCCGATTCCCCTGCCGACGCGTGGAGTGCTTTGCCGATCCCCTGCCAGATGATAACCCGCCAATACGTAACGTGCCTGGCCGATCTCCCTGCCAAGGCCTGGAGTGCCCGGTCGATCCACATGCCGAGGCGTGGAGTACCCAGCCGATTCCCCTGCCGACGCGTGGAGTGCCTAGCCGATTCCCCTGCCAGCTGATAACCCGCCAATACGTGAAGTGCCTGACCGATCTCCCTGCCAAGGCCTGGAGTGCCTGGTCGATCCCCATGCCGAGGCGTGAAGTGCCCACCCGATTCCCCTGCCGATGCGTGGAGTGCCTAGCCGATTCTTCTGCCAGCTGATAACCCGCTAATACGTGAAGACCTGCCAAGGCCTGGAGTGCCCAGCCGATTCCCCTGCCGTCGCGTGGAGTGCCTGGCCGATCTCCCTGCCAAGGCCTGGAGGCCCAGCCGATTCCCCTGCCGACGCGTGGTGTGCTTTGCCGATCCCCTGCCAGATGATAACCCGCCAATACGTGAAGTGCCTGGCCGATCTCCCTGCCAAGGCCTGGAGTGCCCGGTCGATCCCCATGCCGAGGCGTGGAGTGCCCAGCCGATCCCCCTGCCGACGCATGGAGTGCCTAGCCGATTCCCCTGCCAGCTGATAACCCGCCAATACGTGAAGTGCCTGGCCGATCTCCCTGCCAAGGCCTGGAGTGCCCAGCAGATTCCCCAGCCGACGCGTGAAGTGCTTGGCCGATCCCCTGCCAGCTGATAACCCGCCAATACGTGAAGTGCCTGGCCGATCTCCCTGCCAAAGCCTGAAGTGCCTGGCCGATCTCCCTGCCAAGGCCTGAAGGCCCAGCCGATTCCCCTGCCGACGCGTGGAGTGCTTTGCCGATCCCCTGCCAGATGATAACCCGCCAATACGTAACGTGCCTGGCCGATCTCCCTGCCAAGGCCTGGAGTGCCCGGTCGATCCCCATGCCGAGGCGTGGAGTACCCAGCCGATTCCCCTGCCGACGCGTGGAGTGCCTAGCCGATTCCCCTGCTAGCTGATAACCCGCCAATACGTGAAGTGCCTGGGCGATCTCCCTGCCAAGGCCTGGAGTGCCTGGTCGATCCCCATGCCGAGGCGTGAAGTGCCCACCCGATTCCCCTGCCGATGCGTGGAGTGCCTAGCCGATTCTTCTGCCAGCTGATAACCCGCTAATACGTGAAGACCTGCCAAGGCCTGGAGTGCCCAGCCGATTCCCCTGCCGTCGCGTGGAGTGCCTGGACGATCTCCCTGCCTAGGCCTGGAGGGCCCGATCGATCCCCACGCCGAGGCGTGGAGTGCCCAGCCGATTCCCCTGCCGACGCGTGGAGTGCCTAGCCGATTCCCCTGCCAGCTGATAACCCGCCAATACGTGAAGTGCCCGGTCGATACCCATGCCGAGGCGTGGAGTGCCCAGCCGATCCCCCTGCCGACGCGTGGAGTGCTTGGCCGATCCCCTGCCAGCTGATAACCCGCCAATACGTGAAGTGCCTGGCCGATCTCCCTGCCAAGGCCTGGAGTGCCCGGTAGATCCCCATGCCGAGGCGTGGAGTACCCAGCCGATTCCCCTGCCGACGCGTGGAGCGCCTAGCCGATTCCCCTGCCAGCTGATAACCCGCCAATACGTGAAGTGCCTGGCCGATCTCCCTGCCAAGGCCTGGAGTGCCCAGACGATGCCCCTGCCGACGCGTGGAGTGCCTAGCCGATCCTCTGCCTGCTGATAACCCGCCAATACGTGAAGTGCCTGGCCGATCTCCCTGCCAAGGCCTGGAGTGCCCGGCCGATCCCCATGCCAAGGCGTGGAGTGCCCAGCCGATTCCCCTGCCAACGCGTGGAGTGCCGAGCCGATTCCCCTGCCAGCTGATAACCCGCCAATACGTGAAGTGCCCGGTTGATCCCCATGCCGAGGCCTGGAGTGCCCAGACGATTCCCCTGTCGACGCGTAGAGTGCTTGGCCGATCCCCTGCCAGCTGATAACCCGCCAATACGTGAAGTGCCTGGCCGATCTCCCTGCCAAGGCCTGGAAGCCCAGCCGATTCCCCTGCCGACGCGTGGAGTGCTTGGCCGATCCCCTGCCAGATGATAACCCGCCAATACGTGACGTGCCTGGCCGATCTCCCTGCCAAGGCCTGGAGTGCCCAGCCGATTCCCCTGCCGACGCGTGGAGTGCTTGGCCGATCCCCTGCCAGATGATAACCCGCCAATACGTGAAGTGCCTGGCCAATCTCCCTGCCAAGGCCTGGAGTGCCCAGCCGATTCCCCTGCCGACGCGTGGAGTGCCTAGCCGATTCTTCTGCCAGCTGATAACCCGCCAATACGTGAAGAACTGCCAAGGCCTGGAGTGCCCAGCCGATTCCCCTGCCGTCGCGTGAAGTGCCTGGCCGATCTCCCTGCTAAGGCCTGGTCGATCCCCATGCCGAGGCGTGGCGTACCCAGCCGAATCCCCTGCCGACGCGTGGAGTGCCTAGCCGATTCCCCTGCCAGCTGATAACCCGCCAATACGTGAAGTGCGTGGCCGATCTCCCTGCCAAGGCCTGGAGTGCCCAGACGATGCCCCTGCCGACGCGTGGAGTGCCTAGCCGATCCTCTGCCTGCTGATAACCCGCCAACACGTGAAGTGCCTGGCCGATCTCCCTGCCAAGGCCTGGAGTGCCCGGCCGATCCCCATGCCAAGGCGTGGAGTGCCCAGCCGATTCCCCTGCCAACGCGTGGAGTGCCGAGCCGATTCCCCTGCCAGCTGATAACCCGCCAATACGTGAAGTGCCCGGTTGATCCCCATGCCGAGGCCTGGAGTGCCCAGACGATTCCCCTGTCGACGCGTAGAGTGCTTGGCCGATCCCCTGCCAGCTGATAACCCGCCAATACGTGAAGTGCCTGGCCGATCTCCCTGCCAAGGCCTGGAAGCCCAGCCGATTCCCCTGCCGACGCGTGGAGTGCTTGGCCGATCCCCTGCCAGACGATAACCCGCCAATACGTGACGTGCCTGGCCGATCTCCCTGCCAAGGCCTGGAGTGCCCAGCCGATTCCCCTGCCGACGCGTGGAGTGCTTGGCCGATCCCCTGCCAGATAATAACCCGCCAATACGTGAAGTGCCTGGCCAATCTCCCTGCCAAGGCCTGGAGTGCCCAGCCGATTCCCCTGCCGACGCGTGGAGTGCCTAGCCGATTCTTCTGCCAGCTGATAACCCGCCAATACGTGAAGAACTGCCAAGGCCTGGAGTGCCCAGCCGATTCCCCTGCCGTCGCGTGAAGTGCCTGGCCGATCTCCCTGCTAAGGCCTGGTCGATCCCCATGCCGAGGCGTGGAGTACCCAGCCGAATCCCCTGCCGACGCGTGGAGTGCCTAGCCGATTCCCCTGCCAGCTGATAACCCGCCAATACGTGAAGTGCGTGGCCGATCTCCCTGCCAAGGCCTGGAGTGCCCAGCCGATTCCCCTGCCGACGCGTGGAGTGCTTGGCCGATCCCCTGCCAGCTGGTAACCCGCCAATACGTGAAGTGCCTGGCCGATCTCCCTGCCAAGGCCTGAAGTGCCTGGCCGATCTCCCTGCCAAGGCCTGGAGGCCCAGCCGATTCCCCTGCCGACGCGTGGAGTGCTTTGCTGATTCCCTGCCAGATGATAACCCGCCAATACGTAACGTGCCTGGCCGATCTCCCTGCCAAGGCCTGAAATGCCTGGCCGATCTCCCTGCCAAGGCCTGGAGGCCCAGCCGATTCCCCTGCCGACGCGTGGAGGGCTTTGCCGATCCCCTGCCAGATGATAACCCGCCAATACGTAACGTGCCTGGCCGATCTCCCTGCCAAGATGAGTGCCCGGTCGATCCCCATGCCGAGGCGTGGAGTGCCCAGCCGATTCCATTGCCGACGCGTGGAGTGCCTAGCCGATTCTTCTGCCAGCTGATAACCCGCCAATACGTGAAGACCTGCCAAGGCCTGGAGTGCCCAGCCGATTCCCCTGCCGTCGCGTGGAGTGATTGGCCGATCTCCCTGCCAAGGCCTGGTCGATCCCCATGCCGAGGCCTGGAGTGCCCAGCAGATCCCCCTGCCGACGCATGTAGTGCCTAGCCGATTCCCCTGCCAGCTGATAACCCGCCAATACGTGAAGTGCCTGGCCGATCTCCCTGCCAAGGCCTGAGGCCCAGCCGATTCCCCTGCCGAGTGCTTTGCCGATCCCCTGCCAGATGATAACCCGCCAATACGTAACGTGCCTGGCCGATCTCCCTGCCAAGGCCTGGAGTGCCCGATCAATCCCCATGCCGAGGCGTGGAGTGCCCAGCCGATTCCCCTGCCGACGCGTGGAGTGCCTAGCCGATTCCCCTGCCAGCTGATAACCCGCCAATACGTGACGTGCCTGGCCGATCTCCCTGCCAAGGCCTGGAGTGCCCAGACGATTCCCCTGCCGACGCGTAGAGTGCTTGGCCGATCCCCTGCCAGCTGATAACCCGCCAATACGTGATGTGCCTGGCCGATCTCCCTGCCAAGGCCTGGAGTGCCCAGACGATTCCCCTGCCGACGCGTAGTGTGCTTGGCCGATCCCCTGCCAGCTGATAACCCGCCAATACGTGAAGTGCCTGGCCGATCTCCCTGCCAAGGCCTGAAGTGCCTGGCCGATCTCCCTGCCAAGGCCTGGAGGCCCAGCCGATTCCCCTGCCGACGCGTGGTGTGCTTTGCCGATCCCCTGCCAGATGATAACCCGCCAATACGTGAAGTGCCTGGCCGATCTCCCTGCCAAGGCCTGGAGTGCCCGGTCGATCCCCATGCCGAGGCGTGGAGTGCCCAGCCGATCCCCCTGCCGACGCATGGAGTGCCTAGCCGATTCCCCTGCCAGCTGATAACCCGCCAATACGTGAAGTGCCTGGCCGATCTCCCTGCCAAGGCCTGGAGTGCCCAGCAGATTCCTCTGCCGACGCGTGGAGTGCTTGGCCGATCCCCGGCCAGCTGATAACCCGCCAATACGTGAAGTGCCTGGCCGATCTCCCTGCCAAGGCCTGGAGGCCCAGCCGATTCCCCTGCCGACGCGTGGAGTGCTTTGCCGATCCCCTGCCAGATGATAACCCGCCAATACGTAACGTGCCTGGCCGATCTCCCTGCCAAGGCCTGGAGTGCCCGGTCGATCCACATGCCGAGGCGTGGAGTACCCAGCCGATTCCCCTGCCGACGCGTGGAGTGCCTAGCCGATTCCCCTGCCAGCTGATAACCCGCCAATACGTGAAGTGCCTGGCCGATCTCCCTGCCAAGGCCTGGAGTGCCTGGTCGATCCTCATGCCGAGGCGTGAAGTGCCCACCCGATTCCCCTGCCGATGCGTGGAGTGCCTAGCCGATTCTTCTGCCAGCTGATAACCCGCTAATACGTGAAGACCTGCCAAGGCCTGGAGTGCCAAGCCGATTCCCCTGCCGTCGCGTGGAGTGCCTGGACGATCTCCCTGCCAAGGCCTGGAGGGCCCGGTCGATCCCCATGCCGAGGCGTGGAGTGCCCAAACGATTCCCCTGCCGACGCGTGGAGTGCCTAGCCGATTCCCCTGCCAGCTGATAACCCGCCATTACGTGAAGTGCCTGGCCGATCTCCCTGCCAAGGCCTGGAGTGCACAGACTCCCCTGCCGACGCGTGGAGTGCGTGGCCGATCCCCTGCCAGCTGATAACCCGCCAATGCGTGAAGTGCCTGGCCGATCTCCCTGCAGAGGCCTGGAGGACCAGCCGATTCCCCTTCCGACGCGTGGAGTGCTTGGCCGATCCCCTGCCAGCTGATAACCCGCCAATACGTGAAGTGCCTGGCCAATCTCCCTGCCAAGGCCTGGAGTGCCCGGTCGATCCCCATGCCGAGGCGAGGAGTGCCCAGCCGACTCCCCTGCCGACGCGTGGAGTGCCTATCCGATTCCCCTGCCAGCTGATAACCCGCCAATACGTGAAGTGCCTGGCCGATCTCCCTGCCAAGGCCTGGAGTGAACAGCCGATTCCCCTGCCGACGCGAGGAGTGCTTGGCCGATCCCCTGCCAGCTGATAACCCGCCAATACGTGAAGATCCTGGCCGATCTCCCTGCCAAGGCCTGGAGTGCCCAGCAGATTCCCCTGCCGACGCGTGGAGTGCTTGGCCGATCCCCTGCCAGCTGATAACCCGCCAATACGTGAAGTGCCTGGCCGATCTCCCTGCCAAGGCCTGAAGTGCCTGGCCGATCTCCCTGCCAAGGCCTGGAGGCCCAGCCGATTCCCCTGCCGACGCGTGGAGTGCTTGGCCGATCCCCTGCCAGCTGATAACCCGCCAATACGTGAAGTGCCTGGCCGATCTCCCTGCCAAGGCCTGGAGTGCCCGGTCGATCCCCATGCCGAGGCGTGGAGTGCCCAGCCGATCCCCCTGCCGACACATGGAGTGCCTAGCCGATTCCCCTGCCAGCTGATAACCCGCCAATACGTGAAGTGCCTGGCCGATCTCCCTGCCAAGGCCTGGAGGCCCAGCCGATTCCCCTGCCGACGCGTGGAGTGCTTTGCCGATCCCCTGCCAGATGATAACCCGCCAATACGTAACGTGCCTGGCCGATCTCCCTGCCAAGGCCTGGAGTGCCCGGTCGATCCACATGCCGAGGCGTGGAGTACCCAGCCGATTCCCCTGCCGACGCGTGGAGTGCCTAGCCGATTCCCCTGCCAGCTGATAACCCGCCAATACGTGAAGTGCCTGGCCGATCTCCCTGCCAAGGCCTGGAGTGCCTGGTCGATCCCCATGCCGAGGCGTGAAGTGCCCACCCGATTCCCCTGCCGATGCGTGGAGTGCCTAGCCGATTCTTCTGCCAGCTGATAACCCGCTAATACGTGAAGACCTGCCAAGGCCTAGAGTGCCCAGCCGATTCCCCTGCCGTCGCGTGGAGTGCCTGGACGATCTCCCTGCCAAGGCCTGGAGGGCCCAGTCGATCCCCATGCCGAGGCGTGGAGTTCCCAGCCGATTCCCCTACCGACGCGTGGAGTGCCTAGCCGATTCCCCTGCCAGCTGATAACCCGCCAATACGTGAAGTGCCTGGCCGATCTTCCTGCCAAGGCCTGGAGTGCCCGGTCGATCCCCATGCCGAGGCGTGGAGTGCCCAGACGATTCCCCTGCCGACGCGTGGAGTGCTTGGCCGATCCCCTGCCAGCTGATAACCCGCCAATACGTGAAGTGCCTGGCCGATCTCCCTGCCAAGGCCTGGAGGCCCAGCCGATTCCCCTGCCGACGCGTGGAGTGCTTGGCCGATCCTCTGCCAGATGATAACCCGCCAATACGTGAAGTGCCTGGCCAATCTCCCTGCCAAGGCCTGGAGTGCCCGGTCGATCCCCATGCCGAGGCGTGGAGTGCCCAGCCGATTCCCCTGCCGACGCGTGGAGTGCTTGGCCGATCCCCTGCCAGCTGATAACCCGCCAATACGTGAAGTGCCTGGCCGATCTCCCTGCCAAGGCCTGGAGTGCCCAGCAGATTCCCCTGCCGAAGCATGGAGTGCTTTGCCGATCCCCTGCCAGATGATAACTCGCCAATACGTGACGTGCCTGGCCGATCTCCCTGCCAAGGCCTGGAGTGCCCAGCCGATTCCCCTGCCGTCGCGTGGAGTGCCTAGCCGATTCTTCTGCCAGCTGATAACCCGCCAATACGTGAAGACCTGCCAAGGCCTGGAGTGCCCAGCCGATTCCCCTGCCGTCGCGTGGAGTGATTTGCCGATCTCTCTGCCAAGGCCTGGTCGATCCCCATGCCGAGGCCTGGAGTGCCCAGCAGATCCCCCTGCCGACGCATGGAGTGCCTAGCCGATTCCCCTGCCAGCTGATAACCCGCCAATACGTGAAGTGCCTGGCCGATCTCCCTGCCAAGGCCTGAGGCCCAGCCGATTCCCCTGCCGAGTGCTTTGCCGATCCCCTGCCAGATGATAACCCGCCAATACGTAACGTGCCTGGCCGATCTCCCTGCCAAGGCCTGGAGTGCCCGATCAATCCCCATGCCGAGGCGTGGAGTGCCCAGCCGATTCCCCTGCCGACGCGTGGAGTGCCTAGCCGATTCCCCTGCCAGCTGATAACCCGCCAATACGTGACGTGCCTGGCCGATCTCCCTGCCAAGGCCTGGAGTGCCCAGACGATTCCCCTGCCGACGCGTAGAGTGCTTGGCCGATCCCCTGCCAGCTGATAACCCGCCAATACGTGATGTGCCTGGCCGATCTCCCTGCCAAGGCCTGGAGTGCCCAGACGATTCCCCTGCCGACGCGTAGAGTGCTTGGCCGATCCCCTGCCAGCTGATAACCCGCCAATACGTGAAGTGCCTGGCCGATCTCCCTGCCAAGGCCTGAAGTGCCTGGCCGATCTCCCTGCCAAGGCCTGGAGGCCCAGCCGATTCCCCTGCCGACGCGTGGAGTGCTTGGCCGATCCCCTGCCAACTGATAACCCGCCAATACGTGAAGTGCCTGGCCAATCTCCCTGCCAAGGCCTGGAGTGCCCGGTCGATCCCCATGCCGAGGCGTGGAGTTCCCAGCCGATTCCCCTACCGACGCGTGGAGTGCCTAGCCGATTCCCCTGCCAGCTGATAACCCGCCAATACGTGAAGTGCCTGGCCGATCTTCCTGCCAAGGCCTGGAGTGCCCGGTCGATCCCCATGCCGAGGCGTGGAGTGCCCAGACGATTCCCCTGCCGACGCGTGGAGTGCTTGGCCGATCCCCTGCCAGCTGATAACCCGCCAATACGTGAAGTGCCTGGCCGATCTCCCTGCCAAGGCCTGGAGGCCCAGCCGATTCCCCTGCCGACGCGTGGAGTGCTTGGCCGATCCTCTGCCAGATGATAACCCGCCAATACGTGAAGTGCCTGGCCAATCTCCCTGCCAAGGCCTGGAGTGCCCGGTCGATCCCCATGCCGAGGCGTGGAGTGCCCAGCCGATTCCCCTGCCGACGCGTGGAGTGCTTGGCCGATCCCCTGCCAGCTGATAACCCGCCAATACGTGAAGTGCCTGGCCGATCTCCCTGCCAAGGCCTGGAGTGCCCAGCAGATTCCCCTGCCGAAGCATGGAGTGCTTTGCCGATCCCCTGCCAGATGATAACTCGCCAATACGTGACGTGCCTGGCCGATCTCCCTGCCAAGGCCTGGAGTGCCCAGCCGATTCCCCTGCCGTCGCGTGGAGTGCCTAGCCGATTCTTCTGCCAGCTGATAACCCGCCAATACGTGAAGACCTGCCAAGGCCTGGAGTGCCCAGCCGATTCCCCTGCCGTCGCGTGGAGTGATTTGCCGATCTCTCTGCCAAGGCCTGGTCGATCCCCATGCCGAGGCCTGGAGTGCCCAGCAGATCCCCCTGCCGACGCATGGAGTGCCTAGCCGATTCCCCTGCCAGCTGATAACCCGCCAATACGTGAAGTGCCTGGCCGATCTCCCTGCCAAGGCCTGAGGCCCAGCCGATTCCCCTGCCGAGTGCTTTGCCGATCCCCTGCCAGATGATAACCCGCCAATACGTGAAGTGCCTGGCCGATCTCCCTGCCAAGGCCTGGAGTGCCTGGTCGATCCTCATGCCGAGGCGTGAAGTGCCCACCCGATTCCCCTGCCGATGCGTGGAGTGCCTAGCCGATTCTTCTGCCAGCTGATAACCCGCTAATACGTGAAGACCTGCCAAGGCCTGGAGTGCCAAGCCGATTCCCCTGCCGTCGCGTGGAGTGCCTGGACGATCTCCCTGCCAAGGCCTGGAGGGCCCGGTCGATCCCCATGCCGAGGCGTGGAGTGCCCAAACGATTCCCCTGCCGACGCGTGGAGTGCCTAGCCGATTCCCCTGCCAGCTGATAACCCGCCATTACGTGAAGTGCCTGGCCGATCTCCCTGCCAAGGCCTGGAGTGCACAGACTCCCCTGCCGACGCGTGGAGTGCGTGGCCGATCCCCTGCCAGCTGATAACCCGCCAATGCGTGAAGTGCCTGGCCGATCTCCCTGCAGAGGCCTGGAGGACCAGCCGATTCCCCTTCCGACGCGTGGAGTGCTTGGCCGATCCCCTGCCAGCTGATAACCCGCCAATACGTGAAGTGCCTGGCCAATCTCCCTGCCAAGGCCTGGAGTGCCCGGTCGATCCCCATGCCGAGGCGAGGAGTGCCCAGCCGACTCCCCTGCCGACGCGTGGAGTGCCTATCCGATTCCCCTGCCAGCTGATAACCCGCCAATACGTGAAGTGCCTGGCCGATCTCCCTGCCAAGGCCTGGAGTGAACAGCCGATTCCCCTGCCGACGCGAGGAGTGCTTGGCCGATCCCCTGCCAGCTAATAACCCGCCAATACGTGAAGATCCTGGCCGATCTCCCTGCCAAGGCCTGGAGTGCCCAGCAGATTCCCCTGCCGACGCGTGGAGTGCTTGGCCGATCCCCTGCCAGCTGATAACCCGCCAATACGTGAAGTGCCTGGCCGATCTCCCTGCCAAGGCCTGAAGTGCCTGGCCGATCTCCCTGCCAAGGCCTGGAGGCCCAGCCGATTCCCCTGCCGACGCGTGGAGTGCTTGGCCGATCCCCTGCCAGCTGATAACCCGCCAATACGTGAAGTGCCTGGCCGATCTCCCTGCCAAGGCCTGGAGTGCCCGGTCGATCCCCATGCCGAGGCGTGGAGTGCCCAGCCGATCCCCCTGCCGACACATGGAGTGCCTAGCCGATTCCCCTGCCAGCTGATAACCCGCCAATACGTGAAGTGCCTGGCCGATCTCCCTGCCAAGGCCTGGAGGCCCAGCCGATTCCCCTGCCGACGCGTGGAGTGCTTTGCCGATCCCCTGCCAGATGATAACCCGCCAATACGTAACGTGCCTGGCCGATCTCCCTGCCAAGGCCTGGAGTGCCCGGTCGATCCACATGCCGAGGCGTGGAGTACCCAGCCGATTCCCCTGCCGACGCGTGGAGTGCCTAGCCGATTCCCCTGCCAGCTGATAACCCGCCAATACGTGAAGTGCCTGGCCGATCTCCCTGCCAAGGCCTGGAGTGCCTGGTCGATCCCCATGCCGAGGCGTGAAGTGCCCACCCGATTCCCCTGCCGATGCGTGGAGTGCCTAGCCGATTCTTCTGCCAGCTGATAACCCGCTAATACGTGAAGACCTGCCAAGGCCTAGAGTGCCCAGCCGATTCCCCTGCCGTCGCGTGGAGTGCCTGGACGATCTCCCTGCCAAGGCCTGGAGGGCCCAGTCGATCCCCATGCCGAGGCGTGGAGTTCCCAGCCGATTCCCCTACCGACGCGTGGAGTGCCTAGCCGATTCCCCTGCCAGCTGATAACCCGCCAATACGTGAAGTGCCTGGCCGATCTTCCTGCCAAGGCCTGGAGTGCCCGGTCGATCCCCATGCCGAGGCGTGGAGTGCCCAGACGATTCCCCTGCCGACGCGTGGAGTGCTTGGCCGATCCCCTGCCAGCTGATAACCCGCCAATACGTGAAGTGCCTGGCCGATCTCCCTGCCAAGGCCTGGAGTGCCCAGCAGATTCCCCTGCCGAAGCATGGAGTGCTTTGCCGATCCCCTGCCAGATGATAACTCGCCAATACGTGACGTGCCTGGCCGATCTCCCTGCCAAGGCCTGGAGTGCCCAGCCGATTCCCCTGCCGTCGCGTGGAGTGATTTGCCGATCTCTCTGCCAAGGCCTGGTCGATCCCCATGCCGAGGCCTGGAGTGCCCAGCAGATCCCCCTGCCGACGCATGGAGTGCCTAGCCGATTCCCCTGCCAGCTGATAACCCGCCAATACGTGAAGTGCCTGGCCGATCTCCCTGCCAAGGCCTGAGGCCCAGCCGATTCCCCTGCCGAGTGCTTTGCCGATCCCCTGCCAGATGATAACCCGCCAATACGTAACGTGCCTGGCCGATCTCCCTGCCAAGGCCTGGAGTGCCCGATCAATCCCCATGCCGAGGCGTGGAGTGCCCAGCCGATTCCCCTGCCGACGCGTGGAGTGCCTAGCCGATTCCCCTGCCAGCTGATAACCCGCCAATACGTGACGTGCCTGGCCGATCTCCCTGCCAAGGCCTGGAGTGCCCAGACGATTCCCCTGCCGACGCGTAGAGTGCTTGGCCGATCCCCTGCCAGCTGATAACCCGCCAATACGTGATGTGCCTGGCCGATCTCCCTGCCAAGGCCTGGAGTGCCCAGACGATTCCCCTGCCGACGCGTAGAGTGCTTGGCCGATCCCCTGCCAGCTGATAACCCGCCAATACGTGAAGTGCCTGGCCGATCTCCCTGCCAAGGCCTGAAGTGCCTGGCCGATCTCCCTGCCAAGGCCTGGAGGCCCAGCCGATTCCCCTGCCGACGCGTGGAGTGCTTGGCCGATCCCCTGCCAACTGATAACCCGCCAATACGTGAAGTGCCTGGCCAATCTCCCTGCCAAGGCCTGGAGTGCCCGGTCGATCCCCATGCCGAGGCGTGGAGTGCCTAGCCGATTCCCCTGCCAGCTGATAACCCGCCAATACGTGAAGTGCCTGGCCGATCTCCCTGCCAAGGCCTGGAGTGCCCAGCAGATTCCCCTGCCGACGCGTGGAGTGCTTGGCCGATCCCCGGCCAGCTGATAACCCGCCAATACGTGAAGTGCCTGGCCGATCTCCCTGCCAAGGCCTGGAGGCCCAGCCGATTCCCCTGCCGACGCGTGGAGTGCTTTGCCGATCCCCTGCCAGATGATAACCCGCCAATACGTAACGTGCCTGGCCGATCTCCCCTGCCAAGGCCTGGAGTGCCCGGTCGATCCACATGCCGAGGCGTGGAGTACCCAGCCAATTCCCCTGCCGACGCGTGGAGTGCCTAGCCGATTCCCCTGCCAGCTGATAACCCGCCAATACGTGAAGTGCCTGGCCGATCTCCCTGCCAAGGCCTGGAGTGCCCAGCAGATTCCCCTGCCGACGCATGGAGTGCTTTGCCGATCCCCTGCCAGATGATAACTCGCCAATACGTGACGTGCCTGGCCGATCTCCCTGCCAAGGCCTGGTCGATCCCCACGCCGAGGCGTGGAGTGCCCAGCCGATCTCCCTGCCGACGCATGGAGTGCCTAGCCGATTCCCCTGCCAGCTGATAACCCGCCATTACGTGAAGTGCCTGGCCGATCTCCCTGCCAAGGCCTGGAGTGCACAGACTCCCCTGCCGACGCGTGGAGTGCTTGGCCGATCCCCTGCCAGCTGATAACCCGCCAATGCGTGAAGTGCCTGGCCGATCTCCCTGCAGAGGCCTGGAGGACCAGCCGATTCCCCTTCCGACGCGTGGAGTGCTTGGCCGATCCCCTGCCAGCTGATAACCCGCCAATACGTGAAGTGCCTGGCCAATCTCCCTGCCAAGGCCTGGAGTGCCCGGTCGATCCCCATGCCGAGGCGAGGAGTGCCCAGCCGACTCCCCTGCCGACGCGTGGAGTGCCTATCCGATTCCCCTGCCAGCTGATAACCCGCCAATACGGGAAGTGCCTGGCCGATCTCCCTGCCAAGGCCTGGAGTGAACAGCCGATTCCCCTGCCGACGCGAGGAGTGCTTGGCCGATCCCCTGCCAGCTGATAACCCGCCAATACGTGAAGATCCTGGCCGATCTCCCTGCCAAGGCCTGGAGTGCCCAGCAGATTCCCCTGCCGACGCGTGGAGTGCTTGGCCGATCCCCTGCCAGCTGATAACCCGCCAATACGTGAAGTGCCTGGCCGATCTCCCTGCCAAGGCCTGAAGTGCCTGGCCGATCTCCCTGCCAAGGCCTGGAGGCCCAGCCGATTCCCCTGCCGACGCGTGGAGGGCTTGGCCAATCCCCTGCCAGCTGATAACCCGCCAATACGTGAAGTGCCTGGCCGATCTCCCTGCCAAGGCCTGGAGTGCCCGGTCGATCCCCATGCCGAGGCGTGGAGTGCCCAGCCGATCCCCCTGCCGACACATGGAGTGCCTAGCCGATTCCCCTGCCAGCTGATAACCCGCCAATACGTGAAGTGCCTGGCCGATCTCCCTGCCAAGGCCTGGAGGCCCAGCCGATTCCCCTGCCGACGCGTGGAGTGCTTTGCCGATCCCCTGCCAGATGATAACCCGCCAATACGTAACGTGCCTGGCCGATCTCCCTGCCAAGGCCTGGAGTGCCCGGTCGATCCACATGCCGAGGCGTGGAGTACCCAGCCGATTCCCCTGCCGACGCGTGGAGTGCCTAGCCGATTCCCCTGCCAGCTGATAACCCGCCAATACGTGAAGTGCCTGGCCGATCTCCCTGCCAAGGCCTGGAGTGCCTGGTCGATCCCCATGCCGAGGCGTGAAGTGCCCACCCGATTCCCCTGCCGATGCGTGGAGTGCCTAGCCGATTCTTCTGCCAGCTGATAACCCGCTAATACGTGAAGACCTGCCAAGGCCCTAGAGTGCCCAGCCGATTCCCCTGCCGTCGCGTGGAGTGCCTGGACGATCTCCCTGCCAAGGCCTGGAGGGCCCGGTCGATCCCCATGCCGAGGCGTGGAGTTCCCAGCCGATTCCCCTACCGACGCGTGGAGTGCCTAGCCGACTCCCCTGCCAGCTGATAACCCGCCAATACGTGAAGTGCCTGGCCGATCTTCCTGCCAAGGCCTGGAGTGCCCGGTCGATCCCCATGCCGAGGCGTGGAGTGCCCAGACGATTCCCCTGCCGACGCGTGGAGTGCTTGGCCGATCCCCTGCCAGCTGATAACCCGCCAATACGTGAAGTGCCTGGCCGATCTCCCTGCCAAGGCCTGGAGGCCCAGCCGATTCCCCTGCCGACGCGTGGAGTGCTTGGCCGATCCTCTGCCAGATGATAACCCGCCAATACGTGAAGTGCCTGGCCAATCTCCCTGCCAAGGCCTGGAGTGCCCGGTCGATCCCCATGCCGAGGCGTGGAGTGCCCAGCCGATTCCCCTGCCGACGCGTGGAGTGCTTGGCCGATCCCCTGCCAGCTGATAACCCGCCAATACGTGAAGTGCCTGGCCGATCTCCCTGCCAAGGCCTGGAGTGCCCAGCAGATTCCCCTGCCGAAGCATGGAGTGCTTTGCCGATCCCCTGCCAGATGATAACTCGCCAATACGTGACGTGCCTGGCCGATCTCCCTGCCAAGGCCTGGAGTGCCCAGCCGATTCCCCTGCCGTCGCGTGGAGTGCCTAGCCGATTCTTCTGCCAGCTGATAACCCGCCAATACGTGAAGACCTGCCAAGGCCTGGAGTGCCCAGCCGATTCCCCTGCCGTCGCGTGGAGTGATTGGCCGATCTCTCTGCCAAGGCCTGGTCGATCCCCATGCCGAGGCCTGGAGTGCCCAGCAGATCCCCCTGCCGACGCATGGAGTGCCTAGCCGATTCCCCTGCCAGCTGATAACCCGCCAATACGTGAAGTGCCTGGCCGATCTCCCTGCCAAGGCCTGAGGCCCAGCCGATTCCCCTGCCGAGTGCTTTGCCGATCCCCTGCCAGATGATAACCCGCCAATACGTAACGTGCCTGGCCGATCTCCCTGCCAAGGCCTGGAGTGCCCGATCAATCCCCATGCCGAGGCGTGGAGTGCCCAGCCGATTCCCCTGCCGACGCGTGGAGTGCCTAGCCGATTCCCCTGCCAGCTGATAACCCGCCAATACGTGACGTGCCTGGCCGATCTCCCTGCCAAGGCCTGGAGTGCCCGGTCGATCCCCATGCCGAGGCGAGGAGTGCCCAGCCGACTCCCCTGCCGACGCGTGGAGTGCCTATCCGATTCCCCTGCCAGCTGATAACCCGCCAATACGTGAAGTGCCTGGCCGATCTCCCTGCCAAGGCCTGGAGTGAACAGCCGATTCCCCTGCCGACGCGAGGAGTGCTTGGCCGATCCCCTGCCAGCTGATAACCCGCCAATACGTGAAGATCCTGGCCGATCTCCCTGCCAAGGCCTGGAGTGCCCAGCAGATTCCCCTGCCGACGCGTGGAGTGCTTGGCCGATCCCCTGCCAGCTGATAACCCGCCAATACGTGAAGTGCCTGGCCGATCTCCCTGCCAAGGCCTGAAGTGCCTGGCCGATCTCCCTGCCAAGGCCTGGAGTGCCCGGTCGATCCCCATGCCGAGGCGAGGAGTGCCCAGCCGACTCCCCTGCCGACGCGTGGAGTGCCTATCCGATTCCCCTGCCAGCTGATAACCCGCCAATACGTGAAGTGCCTGGCCGATCTCCCTGCCAAGGCCTGGAGTGAACAGCCGATTCCCCTGCCGACGCGAGGAGGGCTTGGCCGATCCCTGCCAGCTGATAACCCGCCAATACGTGAAGATCCTGGCCGATCTCCCTGCCAAGGCCTGGAGTGCCCAGCAGATTCCCCTGCCGACGCGTGGAGTGCTTGGCCGATCCCCTGCCAGCTGATAACCCGCCAATACGTGAAGTGCCTGGCCGATCTCCCTGCCAAGGCCTGGAGTGCCCAGCAGATTCCCCTGCCGACGCGTGGAGTGCTTGGCCGATCCCCGGCCAGCTGATAACCCGCCAATACGTGAAGTGCCTGGCCGATCTCCCTGCCAAGGCCTGGAGGCCCAGCCGATTCCCCTGCCGACGCGTGGAGTGCTTTGCCGATCCCCTGCCAGATGATAACCCGCCAATACGTAACGTGCCTGGCCGATCTCCCTGCCAAGGCCTGGAGTGCCCGGTCGATCCCATGCCGAGGCGTGGAGTACCCAGCCGATTCCCCTGCCGACGCGTGGAGTGCCTAGCCGATTCCCCTGCCAGCTGATAACCCGCCAATACGTGAAGTGCCTGGCCGATCTCCCTGCCAAGGCCTGGAGTGCCCAGCAGATTCCCCTGCCGACGCATGGAGTGCTTTGCCGATCCCCTGCCAGATGATAACTCGCCAATACGTGACGTGCCTGGCCGATCTCCCTGCCAAGGCCTGGTCGATCCCCACGCCGAGGCCTGGAGTGCCCAGCCGATCTCCCTGCCGACGCATGGAGTGCCTAGCCGATTCCCCTGCCAGCTGATAACCCGCCATTACGTGAAGTGCCTGGCCGATCTCCCTGCCAAGGCCTGAGGCCCAGCCGATTCCCCTGCCGAGTGCTTTGCCGATCCCCTGCCAGATGATAACCCGCCAATACGTAACGTGCCTGGCCGATCTCCCTGCCAAGGCCTGGAGTGCCCGATCAATCCCCATGCCGAGGCGTGGAGTGCCCAGACGATTCCCCTGCCGACGCGTGGAGTGCTTGGCCGATCCCCTGCCAGCTGATAACCCGCCAATACGTGACGTGCCTGGCCGATCTCCCTGCCAAGGCCTGGAGTGCCCGGTCGATCCCCATGCCGAGGCGAGGAGTGCCCAGCCGACTCCCCTGCCGACGCGTGGAGTGCCTATCCGATTCCCCTGCCAGCTGATAACCCGCCAATACGTGAAGTGCCTGGCCGATCTCCCTGCCAAGGCCTGGAGTGAACAGCCGATTCCCCTGCCGACGCGAGGAGTGCTTGGCCGATCCCCTGCCAGCTGATAACCCGCCAATACGTGAAGATCCTGGCCGATCTCCCTGCCAAGGCCTGGAGTGCCCAGCAGATTCCCCTGCCGACGCGTGGAGTGCTTGGCCGATCCCCTGCCAGCTGATAACCCGCCAATACGTGAAGTGCCTGGCCGATCTCCCTGCCAAGGCCTGAAGTGCCTGGCCGATCTCCCTGCCAAGGCCTGGAGTGCCCGGTCGATCCCCATGCCGAGGCGAGGAGTGCCCAGCCGACTCCCCTGCCGACGCGTGGAGTGCCTATCCGATTCCCCTGCCAGCTGATAACCCGCCAATACGTGAAGTGCCTGGCCGATCTCCCTGCCAAGGCCTGGAGTGAACAGCCGATTCCCCTGCCGACGCGAGGAGTGCTTGGCCGATCCCCTGCCAGCTGATAACCCGCCAATACGTGAAGATCCTGGCCGATCTCCCTGCCAAGGCCTGGAGTGCCCAGCAGATTCCCCTGCCGACGCGTGGAGTGCTTGGCCGATCCCCTGCCAGCTGATAACCCGCCAATACGTGAAGTGCCTGGCCGATCTCCCTGCCAAGGCCTGGAGTGCCCAGCAGATTCCCCTGCCGACGCGTGGAGTGCTTGGCCGATCCCCGGCCAGCTGATAACCCGCCAATACGTGAAGTGCCTGGCCGATCTCCCTGCCAAGGCCTGGAGGCCCAGCCGATTCCCCTGCCGACGCGTGGAGTGCTTTGCCGACCCCCTGCCAGATGATAACCCGCCAATACGTAACGTGCCTGGCCGATCTCCCTGCCAAGGCCTGGAGTGCCCGGTCGATCCACATGCCGAGGCGTGGAGTACCCAGCCGATTCCCCTGCCGACGCGTGGAGTGCCTAGCCGATTCCCCTGCCAGCTGATAACCCGCCAATACGTGAAGTGCCTGGCCGATCTCCCTGCCAAGGCCTGGAGTGCCCAGCAGATTCCCCTGCCGACGCATGGAGTGCTTTGCCGATCCCCTGCCAGATGATAACTCGCCAATACGTGACGTGCCTGGCCGATCTCCCTGCCAAGGCCTGGTCGATCCCCACGCCGAGGCGTGGAGTGCCCAGCCGATCTCCCTGCCGACGCATGGAGTGCCTAGCCGATTCCCCTGCCAGCTGATAACCCGCCATTACGTGAAGTGCCTGGCCGATCTCCCTGCCAAGGCCTGGAGTGCACAGACTCGCTGCCGACGCGTGGAGTGCTTGGCCGATCCCCTGCCAGCTGATAACCCGCCAATGCGTGAAGTGCCTGGCCGATCTCCCTGCAGAGGCCTGGAGGACCAGCCGATTCCCCTTCCGACGCGTGGAGTGCTTGGCCGATCCCCTGCCAGCTGATAACCCGCCAATACGTGAAGTGCCTGGCCAATCTCCCTGCCAAGGCCTGGAGTGCCCGGTCGATCCCCCTGCCGAGGCGAGGAGTGCCCGGCCGACTCCCCTGCCGACGCGTGGAGTGCCTATCCGATTCCCCTGCCAGCTGATAACCCGCCAATACGTGAAGTGCCTGGCCGATCTCCCTGCCAAGGCCTGGAGTGAACAGCCGATTCCCCTGCCGACGCGAGGAGTGCTTGGCCGATCCCCTGCCAGCTGATAACCCGCCAATACGTGAAGATCCTGGCCGATCTCCCTGCCAAGGCCTGGAGTGCCCAGCAGATCCCCTGCCGACGCGTGGAGTGCTTGGCCGATCCCCTGCCAGCTGATAACCCGCCAATACGTGAAGTGCCTGGCCGATCTCCCTGCCAAGGCCTGAAGTGCCTGGCCGATCTCCCTGCCAAGGCCTGGAGGCCCAGCCGTTTCCCCTGCCGACGCGTGGAGGGCTTGGCCGATCCCCTGCCAGCTGATAACCCGCCAATACGTGAAGTGCCTGGCCGATCTCCCTGCCAAGGCCTGGAGTGCCCAGCAGATTCCCCTGCCGACGCATGGAGTGCTTTGCCGATCCCCTGCCAGATGATAACTCGCCAATACGTGACGTGCCTGGCCGATCTCCCTGCCAAGGCCTGGTCGATCCCCACGCCGAGGCGTGGAGTGCCCAGCCGATCTCCCTGCCGACGCATGGAGTGCCTAGCCGATTCCCCTGCCAGCTGATAACCCGCCATTACGTGAAGTGCCTGGCCGATCTCCCTGCCAAGGCCTGGAGTGCACAGACTCCCCTGCCGACGCGTGGAGTGCTTGGCCGATCCCCTGCCAGCTGATAACCCGCCAATGCGTGAAGTGCCTGGCCGATCTCCCTGCAGAGGCCTGGAGGACCAGCCGATTCCCCTTCCGACGCGTGGAGTGCTTGGCCGATCCCCTGCCAGCTGATAACCCGCCAATACGTGAAGTGCCTGGCCAATCTCCCTGCCAAGGCCTGGAGTGCCCGGTCGATCCCCATGCCGAGGCGAGGAGTGCCCGGCCGACTCCCCTGCCGACGCGTGGAGTGCCTATCCGATTCCCCTGCCAGCTGATAACCCGCCAATACGTGAAGTGCCTGGCCGATCTCCCTGCCAAGGCCTGGAGTGAACAGCCGATTCCCCTGCCGACGCGAGGAGTGCTTGGCCGATCCCCTGCCAGCTGATAACCCGCCAATACGTGAAGATCCTGGCCGATCTCCCTGCCAAGGCCTGGAGTGCCCAGCAGATTCCCCCTGCCGACGCGTGGAGTGCTTGGCCGATCCCCTGCCAGCTGATAACCCGCCAATACGTGAAGTGCCTGGCCGATCTCCCTGCCAAGGCCTGAAGTGCCTGGCCGATCTCCCTGCCAAGGCCTGGAGGCCCAGCCGATTCCCCTGCCGACGCGTGGAGGGCTTGGCCGATCCCCTGCCAGCTGATAACCCGCCAATACGTGAAGTGCCTGGCCGATCTCCCTGCCAAGGCCTGGAGTGCCCGGTCGATCCCCATGCCGAGGCGTGGAGTGCCCAGCCGATCCCCCTGCCGACACATGGAGTGCCTAGCCGATTCCCCTGCCAGCTGATAACCCGCCAATACGTGAAGTGCCTGGCCGATCTCCCTGCCAAGGCCTGGAGGCCCAGCCGATTCCCCTGCCGACGCGTGGAGTGCTTTGCCGATCCCCTGCCAGATGATAACCCGCCAATACGTAACGTGCCTGGCCGATCTCCCTGCCAAGGCCTGGAGTGCCCGGTCAATCCACATGCCGAGGCGTGGAGTACCCAGCCGATTCCCCTGCCGACGCGTGGAGTGCCTAGCCGATTCCCCTGCCAGCTGATAACCCGCCAATACGTGAAGTGCCTGGCCGATCTCCCTGCCAAGGCCTGGAGTGCCTGGTCGATCCCCATGCCGAGGCGTGAAGTGCCCACCCGATTCCCCTGCCGATGCGTGGAGTGCCTAGCCGATTCTTCTGCCAGCTGATAACCCGCTAATACGTGAAGACCTGCCAAGGCCTAGAGTGCCCAGCCGATTCCCCTGCCGTCGCGTGGAGTGCCTGGACGATCTCCCTGCCAAGGCCTGGAGGGCCCGGTCGATCCCCATGCCGAGGCGTGGAGTTCCCAGCCGATTCCCCTACCGACGCGTGGAGTGCCTAGCCGACTCCCCTGCCAGCTGATAACCCGCCAATACGTGAAGTGCCTGGCCGATCTTCCTGCCAAGGCCTGGAGTGCCCGGTCGATCCCCATGCCGAGGCGTGGAGTGCCCAGACGATTCCCCTGCCGACGCGTGGAGTGCTTGGCCGATCCCCTGCCAGCTGATAACCCGCCAATACGTGAAGTGCCTGGCCGATCTCCCTGCCAAGGCCTGGAGGCCCAGCCGATTCCCCTGCCGACGCGTGGAGTGCTTGGCCGATCCTCTGCCAGATGATAACCCGCCAATACGTGAAGTGCCTGGCCAATCTCCCTGCCAAGGCCTGGAGTGCCCGGTCGATCCCCATGCCGAGGCGTGGAGTGCCCAGCCGATTCCCCTGCCGACGCGTGGAGTGCTTGGCCGATCCCCTGCCAGCTGATAACCCGCCAATACGTGAAGTGCCTGGCCGATCTCCCTGCCAAGGCCTGGAGTGCCCAGCAGATTCCCCTGCCGAAGCATGGAGTGCTTTGCCGATCCCCTGCCAGATGATAACTCGCCAATACGTGACGTGCCTGGCCGATCTCCCTGCCAAGGCCTGGAGTGCCCAGCCGATTCCCCTGCCGTCGCGTGGAGTGCCTAGCCGATTCTTCTGCCAGCTGATAACCCGCCAATACGTGAAGACCTGCCAAGGCCTGGAGTGCCCAGCCGATTCCCCTGCCGTCGCGTGGAGTGATTGGCCGATCTCTCTGCCAAGGCCTGGTCGATCCCCATGCCGAGGCCTGGAGTGCCCAGCAGATCCCCCTGCCGACGCATGGAGTGCCTAGCCGATTCCCCCTGCCAGCTGATAACCCGCCAATACGTGAAGTGCCTGGCCGATCTCCCTGCCAAGGCCTGAGGCCCAGCCGATTCCCCTGCCGAGTGCTTTGCCGATCCCCTGCCAGATGATAACCCGCCAATACGTAACGTGCCTGGCCGATCTCCCTGCCAAGGCCTGGAGTGCCCGATCAATCCCCATGCCGAGGCGTGGAGTGCCCAGCCGATTCCCCTGCCGACGCGTGGAGTGCCTAGCCGATTCCCCTGCCAGCTGATAACCCGCCAATACGTGACGTGCCTGGCCGATCTCCCTGCCAAGGCCTGGAGTGCCCAGACGATTCCCCTGCCGACGCGTAGAGTGCTTGGCCGATCCCCTGCCAGCTGATAACCCGCCAATACGTGATGTGCCTGGCCGATCTCCCTGCCAAGGCCTGGAGTGCCCAGACGATTCCCCTGCCGACGCGTAGAGTGCTTGGCCGATCCCCTGCCAGCTGATAACCCGCCAATACGTGAAGTGCCTGGCCGATCTCCCTGCCAAGGCCTGAAGTGCCTGGCCGATCTCCCTGCCAAGGCCTGGAGGCCCAGCCGATTCCCCTGCCGACGCGTGGAGTGCTTGGCCGATCCCCTGCCAGCTGATAACCCGCCAATACGTGAAGTGCCTGGCCGATCTCCCTGCCAAGGCCTGGAGTGCCCGGTCGATCCCCATGCCGAGGCGTGGAGTGCCCAGCCGATCCCCCTGCCGACGCATGGAGTGCCTAGCCGATTCCCCTGCCAGCTGATAACCCGCCAATACGTGAAGTGCCTGGCCGATCTCCCTGCCAAGGCCTGGAGTGCCCAGCAGATTCCCCTGCCGACGCGTGGAGTGCTTGGCCGATCCCCGGCCAGCTGATAACCCGCCAATACGTGAAGTGCCTGGCCGATCTCCCTGCCAAGGCCTGGAGGCCCAGCCGATTCCCCTGCCGACGCGTGGAGTGCTTTGCCGATCCCCTGCCAGATGATAACCCGCCAATACGTAACGTGCCTGGCCGATCTCCCTGCCAAGGCCTGGAGTGCCCGGTCGATCCACATGCCGAGGCGTGGAGTACCCAGCCGATTCCCCTGCCGACGCGTGGAGTGCCTAGCCGATTCCCCTGCCAGCTGATAACCCGCCAATACGTGAAGTGCCTGGCCGATCTCCCTGCCAAGGCCTGGAGTGCCCAGCAGATTCCCCTGCCGACGCGTGGAGTGCTTGGCCGATCCCCAGCCAGCTGATAACCCGCCAATACGTGAAGTGCCTGGCCGATCTCCCTGTCAAGGCCTGGAGTGCCCAGCAGATTCCCCTGCCGAAGCATGGAGTGCTTTGCCGATCCCCTGCCAGATGATAACTCGCCAATACGTGACGTGCCTGGCCGATCTCCCTGCCAAGGCCTGGAGTGCCCAGCCGATTCCCCTGCCGTCGCGTGGAGTGCCTAGCCGATTCTTCTGCCAGCTGATAACCCGCCAATACGTGAAGACCTGCCAAGGCCTGGAGTGCCCAGCCGATTCCCCTGCCGTCGCGTGGAGTGATTGGCCGATCTCTCTGCCAAGGCCTGGTCGATCCCCATGCCGAGGCCTGGAGTGCCCAGCAGATCCCCCTGCCGACGCATGGAGTGCCTAGCCGATTCCCCTGCCAGCTGATAACCCGCCAATACGTGAAGTGCCTGGCCGATCTCCCTGCCAAGGCCTGAGGCCCAGCCGATTCCCCTGCCGAGTGCTTTGCCGATCCCCTGCCAGATGATAAACCGCCAATACGTAACGTGCCTGGCCGATCTCCCTGCCAAGGCCTGGAGTGCCCGATCAATCCCCATGCCGAGGCGTGGAGTGCCCAGCCGATTCCCCTGCCGACGCGTGGAGTGCCTAGCCGATTCCCCTGCCAGCTGATAACCCGCCAATACGTGACGTGCCTGGCCGATCTCCCTGCCAAGGCCTGGAGTGCCCAGACGATTCCCCTGCCGACGCGTAGAGTGCTTGGCCGATCCCCTGCCAGCTGATAACCCGCCAATACGTGAAGTGCCTGGCCGATCTCCCTGCCAAGGCCTGGAGTGCCTGGTCGATCCTCATGCCGAGGCGTGAAGTGCCCACCCGATTCCCCTGCCGATGCGTGGAGTGCCTAGCCGATTCTTCTGCCAGCTGATAACCCGCTAATACGTGAAGACCTGCCAAGGCCTGGAGTGCCCAGCCGATTCCCCTGCCGTCGCGTGGAGTGCCTGGACGATCTCCCTGCCAAGGCCTGGAGTGCCCGGTCGATCCCCATGCCGAGGCGTGGAGTGCCCAGCCGATTCCCCTACCGACGCGTGGAGTGCCTAGCCGATTCCCCTGCCAGCTGATAACCCGCCAATACGTGAAGTGCCTGGCCGATCTTCCTGCCAAGGCCTGGAGGTCCAGCCGATTCCCCTTCCAACGCGTAAAGTGCTTGGCCGATCCCCTGCCAGCTGATAACCCCCCAATGCGTGAAGTGCCTGGCCGATCTTCCTGCCAAGGCCTGGAGGCCCAGCCGATTCCCCTTCCAACGCGTAAAGTGCTTGGCCGATCCCCTGCCAGCTGATAACCCCCAATGCGTGAAGTGCCTGGCCGATCTCCCTGCAGAGGCCTGGAGGACCAGCCGATTCCCCTTCCGACGCGTGGAGTGCTTGGCCGATCCCCTGCCAGCTGATAACCCGCCAATACGTGAAGTGCCTGGCCAATCTCCTGCCAAGGCCTGGAGTGCCCGGTCGATCCCCATGCCGAGGCGTGGAGTGCCCAGCCGACTCCCTTGCCGACGCGTGGAGTGCCTAGCCGATTCCCCTGCCAGCTGATAACCCGCCAATACGTGAAGTGCCTGGCCGATCTCCCTGCCAAGGCCTGGAGTGAACAGCCGATTCCCCTGCCGACGCGAGGAGTGCTTGGCCGATCCCCTGCCAGCTGATAACCTGCCAATACGTGAAGTGCCTGGCCGATCTCCCTGCCAAGGCCTGGAGTGCCCGGTCGATCCCCATGCCGAGGCGTGGAGTGCCCAGCCGATTCCCCTGCCGACGCGTGGAGTGCCTAGCCGATTCCCCTGCCAGCTGATAACCCGCCAATACGTGAAGTGCGTGGCCGATCTCCCTGCCAAGGCCTGGAGTGCCCAGACGATTCCCCTGCCGACGCGTGGAGTGCTTGGCCGATCCCCTGCCAGCTGATAACCCGCCAATACGTGAAGTGCCTGGCCGATCTCCCTGCCAAGGCCTGGAGGCCCAGCCGATTCCCCTGCCGACGCGTGGAGTGCTTGGCCGATCCTCTGCCAGATGATAACCCGCCAATACGCGACGTGCCTGGCCGATCTCCCTGCCAAGGCCTGGAGTGCCCAGACGATTCCCCTGCCGACGCGTAGAGTGCTTGGCCGATCCCCTGCCAGCTGATAACCCGCCAATACGTGAAGTACCTGGCCGATCTCCCTGCCAAGGCCTGGTCGATCCCCATGCCGAGGCGTGGAGTGCCCAGCCGATCTCCCTGCCGACGCATGGAGTGCCTAGCCGATTCCCCTGCCAGCTGATAACCCGCCAATACGTGAAGTGCCTGGCCGATCTCCCTGCCAAGGCCTGGAGTGCACAGACTCCCCTGCCGACGCGTGGAGTGCTTGGCCGATCCCCTGCCAGCTGATAACCCGCCAATACGTGAAGTGCCTGGCCGATCTCCCTGCCAAGGCCTGGAGGCCCAGCCGATTCCCCTGCCGACGCGTGGAGTGCTTGGCCGATCCTCTGCCAGATGATAACCCGCCAATACGTGAAGTGCCTGGCCAATCTCCCTGCCAAGGCCTGGAGTGCCCGGTCGATCCCCATGCCGAGGCGTGGAGTGCCCAGCCGATTCCCCTGCCGACGCGTGGAGTGCTTGGCCGATCCCCTGCCAGCCGATAACCCGCCAATACGTGAAGTGCCTGGCCGATCTCCCTGCCAAGGCCTGGAGTGCCCAGCCGATTCCCCTGCCGTCGCGTGGAGTGCCTGGACGATCTCCCTGCCAAGGCCTGGAGGGCCCGGTCGATCCCCATGCCGAGGCGTGGAGTTCCCAGCCGATTCCCCTACCGACGCGTGGAGTGCCTAGCCGATTTCCCTGCCAGCTGATAACCCGCCAATACGTGAAGTGCCTGGCCGATCTTCCTGCCAAGGCCTGGAGTGCCCGGTCGATCCCCCTGCCGAGGCGTGGAGTGCCCAGACGATTCCCCTGCCGACGCGTGGAGTGCTTGGCCGATCCCCTGCCAGCTGATAACCCGCCAATACGTGAAGTGCCTGGCCGATCTCCCTGCCAAGGCCTGGAGGCCCAGCCGATTCCCCTTCCGACGCGTGGAGTGCTTGGCCGATCCTCTGCCAGATGATAACCCGCCAATACGTGAAGTGCCTGGCCAATCTCCCTGCCAAGGCCTGGAGTGCCCGGTCGATCCCCATGCCGAGGCGTGGAGTGCCCAGCCGATCCCCCTGCCGACGCATGGAGTGCCTAGCCGATTCCCCTGCCAGCTGATAACCCGCCAATACGTGAAGTGCCTGGCCGATCTCCCTGCCAAGGCCTGGAGTGCCCAGCAGATTCCCCTGCCGACGCGTGGAGTGCTTGGCCGATCCCCGGCCAGCTGATAACCCGCCAATACGTGAAGTGCCTGGCCGATCTCCCTGCCAAGGCCTGGAGGCCCAGCCGGTACCCCTGCCGACGCGTGGAGTGCTTTGCCGATCCCCTGCCAGATGATAACCCGCCAATACGTAACGTGCCTGGCCGATCTCCCTGCCAAGGCCTGGAGTGCCCGGTCGATCCACATGCCGAGGCGTGGAGTACCCAGCCGATTCCCCTGCCGACGCGTGGAGTGCCTAGCCGATTCCCCTGCCAGCTGATAACCCGCCAATACGTGAAGTGCCTGGCCGATCTCCCTGCCAAGGCCTGGAGTGCCTGGTCGATCCTCATGCCGAGGCGTGAAGTGCCCACCCGATTCCCCTGCCGATGCGTGGAGTGCCTAGCCGATTCTTCTGCCAGCTGATAACCCGCTAATACGTGAAGACCTGCCAAGGCCTGGAGTGCCCAGCCGATTCCCCTGCCGTCGCGTGGAGTGCCTGGACGATCTCCCTGCCAAGGCCTGGAGTGCCCGGTCGATCCCCATGCCGAGGCGTGGAGTGCCCAGCCGATTCCCCTACCGACGCGTGGAGTGCCTAGCCGATTCCCCTGCCAGCTGATAACCCGCCAATACGTGAAGTGCCTGGCCGATCTTCCTGCCAAGGCCTGGAGGTCCAGCCGATTCCCCTTCCAACGCGTAAAGTGCTTGGCCGATCCCCTGCCAGCTGATAACCCCCCAATGCGTGAAGTGCCTGGCCGATCTTCCTGCCAAGGCCTGGAGGCCCAGCCGATTCCCCTTCCAACGCGTAAAGTGCTTGGCCGATCCCCTGCCAGCTGATAACCCCCAATGCGTGAAGTGCCTGGCCGATCTCCCTGCAGAGGCCTGGAGGACCAGCCGATTCCCCTTCCGACGCGTGGAGTGCTTGGCCGATCCCCTGCCAGCTGATAACCCGCCAATACGTGAAGTGCCTGGCCAATCTCCCTGCCAAGGCCTGGAGTGCCCGGTCGATCCCCATGCCGAGGCGTGGAGTGCCCAGCCGACTCCCTTGCCGACGCGTGGAGTGCCTAGCCGATTCCCCTGCCAGCTGATAACCCGCCAATACGTGAAGTGCCTGGCCGATCTCCCTGCCAAGGCCTGGAGTGAACAGCCGATTCCCCTGCCGACGCGAGGAGTGCTTGGCCGATCCCCTGCCAGCTGATAACCTGCCAATACGTGAAGTGCCTGGCCGATCTCCCTGCCAAGGCCTGGAGTGCCCGGTCGATCCCCATGCCGAGGCGTGGAGTGCCCAGCCGATTCCCCTGCCGACGCGTGGAGTGCCTAGCCGATTCCCCTGCCAGCTGATAACCCGCCAATACGTGAAGTGCGTGGCCGATCTCCCTGCCAAGGCCTGGAGTGCCCAGACGATTCCCCTGCCGACGCGTGGAGTGCTTGGCCGATCCCCTGCCAGCTGATAACCCGCCAATACGTGAAGTGCCTGGCCGATCTCCCTGCCAAGGCCTGGAGGCCCAGCCGATTCCCCTGCCGACGCGTGGAGTGCTTGGCCGATCCTCTGCCAGATGATAACCCGCCAATACGCGACGTGCCTGGCCGATCTCCCCTGCCAAGGCCTGGAGTGCCCAAACGATTCCCCTGCCGACGCGTAGAGTGCTTGGCCGATCCCCTGCCAGCTGATAACCCGCCAATACGTGAAGTACCTGGCCGATCTCCCTGCCAAGGCCTGGTCGATCCCCATGCCGAGGCGTGGAGTGCCCAGCCGATCTCCATGCCGACGCATGGAGTGCCTAGCCGATTCCCCTGCCAGCTGATAACCCGCCAATACGTGAAGTGCCTGGCCGATCTCCCTGCCAAGGCCTGGAGTGCACAGACTCCCCTGCCGACGCGTGGAGTGCTTGGCCGATCCCCTGCCAGCTGATAACCCGCCAATACGTGAAGTGCCTGGCCGATCTCCCTGCCAAGGCCTGGAGGCCCAGCCGATTCCCCTGCCGACGCGTGGAGTGCTTGGCCGATCCTCTGCCAGATGATAACCCGCCAATACGTGAAGTGCCTGGCCAATCTCCCTGCCAAGGCCTGGAGTGCCCGGTCGATCCCCATGCCGAGGCGTGGAGTGCCCAGCCGATTCCCCTGCCGACGCGTGGAGTGCTTGGCCGATCCCCTGCCAGCCGATAACCCGCCAATACGTGAAGTGCCTGGCCGATCTCCCTGCCAAGGCCTGGAGTGCCCAGCCGATTCCCCTGCCGTCGCGTGGAGTGCCTGGACGATCTCCCTGCCAAGGCCTGGAGGGCCCGGTCGATCCCCATGCCGAGGCGTGGAGTTCCCAGCCGATTCCCCTACCGACGCGTGGAGTGCCTAGCCGATTTCCCTGCCAGCTGATAACCCGCCAATACGTGAAGTGCCTGGCCGATCTTCCTGCCAAGGCCTGGAGTGCCCGGTCGATCCCCATGCCGAGGCGTGGAGTGCCCAGACGATTCCCCTGCCGACGCGTGGAGTGCTTGGCCGATCCCCTGCCAGCTGATAACCCGCCAATACGTGAAGTGCCTGGCCGATCTCCCTGCCAAGGCCTGGAGGCCCAGCCGATTCCCCTGCCGACGCGTGGAGTGCTTGGCCGATCCTCTGCCAGATGATAACCCGCCAATACGTGAAGTGCCTGGCCAATCTCCCTGCCAAGGCCTGGAGTGCCCGGTCGATCCCCATGCCGAGGCGTGGAGTGCCCAGCCGATTCCCCTGCCGACGCGTGGAGTGCTTGGTCGATCCCCTGCCAGCCGATAACCCGCCAATACGTGAAGTGCCTGGCCGATCTCCCTGCCAAGGCCTGGAGTGCCCAGCAGATTCCCCTGCCGAAGCATGGAGTGCTTTGCCGATCCCCTACCAGATGATAACTCGCCAATGCGTGAAGTGCCTGGCCGATCTCCCTGCAGAGGCCTGGAGGACCAGCCGATTCCCCTTCCGACGCGTGGAGTGCTTGGCCGATCCCCTGCCAGCTGATAACCCGCCAATACGTGAAGTGCCTGGCCGATCTCCCTGCCAAGGCCTGGAGGCCCAGCCGATTCCCCTGCCGACGCGTGGAGTGCTTGGCCGATCCTCTGCCAGATGATAACCCGCCAATACGTGAATTGCCTGGCCAATCTCCCTGCCAAGGCCTGGAGTGCCCGGTCGATCCCCATGCCGAGGCGTGGAGTGCCCAGCCGATTCCCCTGCCGACGCGTGGAGTGCCTAGCCGATTCCCCTGCCAGCTGATAACCCGCCAATACGTGAAGTGCCTGGCCGATCTCCCTGCCAAGGCCTGGAGTGCCCAGCAGATTCCCCTGCCGAAGCATGGAGTGCTTTGCCGATCCCCTGCCAGATGATAACTCGCCAATACGTGACGTGCCTGGCCGATCTCCCTGCCAAGGCCTGGAGTGCCCAGCCGATTCCCCTGCCGTCGCGTGGAGTGCCTGGCCGATCTCCCTGCCAAGGCCTCGTCGATCCCCATGCCGAGGCGTGGAGTGCCCAGCCGATCCCCCTGCCGACGCATGGAGTGCCTAGCCGATTCCCCTACCAGATGATAACTCGCCAATGCGTGAAGTGCCTGGCCGATCTCCCTGCAGAGGCCTGGAGGACCAGCCAAATCCCCTTCCGACGCGTGGAGTGCTTGGCCGATCCCCTGCCAGCTGATAACCCGCCAATACGTGAAGTGCCTGGCCGATCTCCCTGCCAAGGCCTGGAGGCCCAGCCGATTCCCCTGCCGACGCGTGGAGTGCTTGGCCGATCCTCTGCCAGATGATAACCCGCCAATACGTGAAGTGCCTGGCCAATCTCCCTGCCAAGGCCTGGAGTGCCCGGTCGATCCCCATGCCGAGGCGTGGAGTGCCCAGCCGATTCCCCTGCCGACGCGTGGAGTGCCTAGCCGATTCCCCTGCCAGCTGATAACCCGCCAATACGTGAAGTGCCTGGCCGATCTCCCTGCCAAGGCCTGGAGTGCACAGACTCCCCTGCCGACGCGTGGAGTGCTTGGCCGATCCCCTGCCAGCTGATAACCCGCCAATGCGTGAAGTGCCTGGCCGATCTCCCTGCAGAGGCCTGGAGGACCAGCCAAATCCCCTTCCGACGCGTGGAGTGCTTGGCCGATCCCCTGCCAGCTGATAACCCGCCAATACGTGAAGTGCCTGGCCAATCTCCCTGCCAAGGCCTGGAGTGCCCGGTCGATCCCCATGCCGAGGCGTGGAGTGCCCAGCCGATTCCCCTGCCGACGCGTGGAGTGCCTATCCGATTCCCCTGCCAGCTGATAACCCGCCAATACGTGAAGTGCCTGGCCGATCTCCCTGCCAAGGCCTGGAGTGAACAGCCGATGCCCCTGCCGACGCGAGGAGTGCTTGGCCGATCCCCTGCCAGCTGATAACCCGCCAATACGTGAAGATCTTGGCCGATCTCCCTGCCAAGGCCTGGAGTGCCCGGTCGATCCCCATGCCGAGGCGTGGAGTGCCCAGCCAATTCCCCTGCCGACGCGTGGAGTGCCTAGCCGATTCCCCTGCCAGCTGATAACCCGCCAATACGTGAAGTGCCTGGCCGATCTCCCTGCCAAGGCCTGGAGTGCCCGGTCGATCCCCATGCCGAGGCGTGGAGTGCCCAGCCAATTCCCCTGCCGACGCGTGGAGTGCCTAGCCGATTCCCCTGCCAGCTGATAACCCGCCAATACGTGAAGTGCCTGGCCGATCTTCCTGCCAAGGCCTGGAGTGCCCGGTCGATCCCCATGCCGAGGCGTGGAGTGCCCAGACGATTCCCCTGCCGACGCGTGGAGTGCTTGGCCGATCCCCTGCCAGCTGATAACCCGCCAATACGTGAAGTGCCTGGCCGATCTCCCTGCCAAGGCCTGGAGGCCCAGCCGATTCCCCTGCCGACGCGTGGAGTGCTTGGCCGATCCTCTGCCAGATGATAACCCGCCAATACGTAAAGTGCCTGGCCGATCTCCCTGCCAAGGCCTGGAGTGCCCGGTCGATCCCCATGCCGAGGCGCGGAGTGCCCAGCCGATTCCCCTGCCGACACGTGGAGTGCTTGGCCGATCTTCTGCCAGCTGATAACCCGCCAATACGTGAAGTGCCTGGCCGATCTCCCTGCCAAGGCCTGGAGTGCCCAGCAGATTCCCCTGCCGAAGCATGGAGTGCTTTGCCGATCCCCTGCCAGATGATAACTCGCCAATACGTGACGTGCCTGGCCGATCTCCCTGCCAAGGCCTGGAGTGCCCAGCCGATTCCCCTGCCGTCGCGTGGAGTGCCTGGCCGATCTCCCTGCCAAGGCCTCGTCGATCCCCATGCCGAGGCGTGGAGTGCCCAGCCGATCCCCTGCCGACGCATGGAGTGCCTAGCCGATTCCCCTGCCAGCTGATAACCCGCCAATACGTGAAGTGCCTGGCCGATCTCCCTGCCAAGGCCTGGAGTGCCCGGTCGATCCCCATGCCGAGGCGCGGAGTGCCCAGCCAATTCCCCTGCCGACGCGTGGAGTGCCTAGCCGATTCCCCTGCCAGCTGATAACCCGCCAATACGTGAAGTGCCTGGCCGATCTTCCTGCCAAGGCCTGGAGTGCCCGGTCGATCCCCATGCCGAGGCGTGGAGTGCCCAGACGATTCCCCTGCCGACGCGTGGAGTGCTTGGCCGATCCCCTGCCAGCTGATAACCCGCCAATACGTGAAGTGCCTGGCCGATCTCCCTGCCAAGGCCTGGAGGCCCAGCCGATTCCCCTGCCGACGCGTGGAGTGCTTGGCCGATCCTCTGCCAGATGATAACCCGCCAATACGTAAAGTGCCTGGCCAATCTCCCTGCCAAGGCCTGGAGTGCCCGGTCGATCCCCATGCCGAGGCGTGGAGTGCCCAGCCGATTCCCCTGCCGACGCGTGGAGTGCTTGGCCGATCCCCTGCCAGCTGATAACCCGCCAATACGTGAAGTGCCTGGCCGATCTCCCTGCCAAGGCCTGGAGTGCCCAGCAGATTCCCCTGCCGAAGCATGGAGTGCTTTGCCGATCCCCTGCCAGATGATAACTCGCCAATACGTGACGTGCCTGGCCGATCTCCCTGCCAAGGCCTGGAGTGCCCAGCCGATTCCCCTGCCGTCGCGTGGAGTGCCTGGCCGATCTCCCTGCCAAGGCCTCGTCGATCCCCATGCCGAGGCGTGGAGTGCCCAGCCGATCCCCCTGCCGACGCATGGAGTGCCTAGCCGATTCCCCTGCCAGCTGATAACCCGCCAATACGTGAAGTGCCTGGCCGATCTCCCTGCCAAGGCCTGGAGTGCACAGACTCCCCTGCCGACGCGTGGAGTGCTTGGCCGATCCCCTGCCAGCTGATAACCCGCCAATGCGTGAAGTGCCTGGCCGATCTCCCTGCAGAGGCCTGGAGGACCAGCCGATTCCCCTTCCGACGCGTGGAGTGCTTGGCCGATCCCCTGCCAGCTGATAACCCGCCAATACGTGAAGTGCCTGGCCAATCTCCCTGCCAAGGCCTGGAGTGCCCGGTCGATCCCCATGCCGAGGCGTGGAGTGCCCAGCCAATTCCCCTGCCGACGCGTGGAGTGCCTAGCCGATTCCCCTGCCAGCTGATAACCCGCCAATACGTGAAGTGCCTGGCCGATCTCCCTGCCAAGGCCTAGAGTGCCCAGACGATTCCCCTGCCGACGCGTGGAGTGCTTGGCCGATCCCCTGCCAGCTGATAACCCGCCAATACGTGAAGTGCCTGGCCGATCTCCCTGCCAAGGCCTGGAGGCCCAGCCGATTCCCCTGCCGACGCGTGGAGTGCTTGGCCGATTCCCTGCCAGATGATAACCCGCCAATACGTGACGTGCCTTGCCAATCTCCCTGCCAAGGCCTGGAGTGCCCGGTCGATCCCCATGCCAAGGCGTGGAGTGCCCAGCCGATTCCCCTTCCGACGCGTGGAGTGCTTGGCCGATCCCCTGCCAGCTGATAACCCGCCAATGCGTGAAGTAACTGGCCGATCTCCCTGCAGAGGCCTTGAGGACCAGCCGATTCCCCTTCCGACGCGTGGAGTGCTTGGCCGATCCCCTGCCAGCTGATAACCCGCCAATACGTGAAGTGCCTGGCCAATCTCCCTGCCAAGGCCTGGAGTGCCCGGTCGATCCCCATGCCGAGGCGGGGAGTGCCCAGCCGATTCCCCTGCCGACGCGTGGAATGCCTAGCCGATTCCCCTGCCAGCTGATAACCCGCCAATACGTGAAGTGCCTGGCCGATCTCCCTGCCAAGGCCTGGAGTGCCCGGTCGATCCCCATGCCGAGGCCTGGAGTGCCCAGCCGAATCCCCTGCCGACGCGTGGAGTGCCTAGCCGATTCCCCTGCCAGCTGATAACCCGCCAATACGTGAAGTGCGTGGCCGATCTCCCTGCCAAGGCCTGGAGTGCCCAGACGATTCCCCTGCCGACGCGTGGAGTGCTTGGCCGATCCCCTGCCAGCTGATAACCCGCCAATACGTGAAGTGCCTGGCCGATCTCCCTGCCAAGGCCTGGAGGCCCAGCCGATTCCCCTGCCGACGCGTGGAGTGCTTGGCCGATCCCCTGCGAGATGATAACCCGCCAATACGTGACGTGCCTTGCCGATCTTCCTGCCAAGGCCTGGAGTGCCCGGTCGATCCCCATGCCGAGGCGTGGAGTGCCCAGCCGATTCCCCTTCCGACGCGTGGAGTGCTTGGCCGATCCCCTGCCAGATGATAACCCGCCAATGCGTGAAGTGCTTTGCCGATCCCCTGCCAGATGATAAGCCGCCCATACGTGACGTGCCTGGCCGATCTCCCTGCAGAGGCCTGGAGGACCAGCCGATTCCCCTTTCGACGCGTGGAGTGCTTGGCCGATCCCCTGCCAGCTGATAACCCGCCAATACGTGAAGTGCCTGGCCGATCTCCCCTGCCAAGGCCTGGAGTGCCCAGACGATTCCCCTGCCGACGCGTGGAGTGCTTGGCCGATCCCCTGCCAGCTGATAACCCGCCAATACGTGAAGTGCCTGGCCGATCTCCCTGCCAAGGCCTGGAGGCCCAGCCGATTCCCCTGCCGACGCGTGGAGTGCTTGGCCGATTCCCTGCCAGATGATAACCCGCCAATACGTGACGTGCCTTGCCGATCTCCCTGCCAAGGCCTGGAGTGCCCGGTCGATCCCCATGCCGAGGCGTGGAGTGCCCAGCCGATTCCCCTTCCGACGCGTGGAGTGCTTGGCCGATCCCCTGCCAGCTGATAACCCGCCAATGCGTGAAGTGCTTGGCCGATCTCCCTGCAGAGGCCTTGAGGACCAGCCGATTCCCCTTCCGACGCGTGGAGTGCTTGGCCGATCCCCTGCCAGCTGATAACCCGCCAATACGTGAAGTGCCTGGCCAATCTCCCTGCCAAGGCCTTGAGTGCCCGGTCGATCCCCATGCCGAGGCGGGGAGTGCCCAGCCGATTCCCCTGCCGACGCGTGGAATGCCTAGCCGATTCCCCTGCCAGCTGATAACCCGCCAATACGTGAAGTGCCTGGCCGATCTCTCTGCCAAGGCCTGGAGTGAACAGCCGATTCCCCTGCCGACGCGAGGAGTGCTTGGCCGATCCCCTGCCAGCTAATAACCCGCCAATACGTGAAGTGCCTGGCCGATCTCCCTGCCAAGGCCTGGAGTGCCCGGTCGATCCCCATGCCGAGGCCTGGAGTGCCCAGCCGAATCCCCTGCCGACGCGTGGAGTGCCTAGCCGATTCCCCTGCCAGCTGATAACCCGCCAATACGTGAAGTGCCTGGCCTATCTCCCTGCCAAGTCCTGGAGGCCCAGCCGATTCCCCTGCCGACGCGTGGAGTGCTTGGCCGATTCTTCTGCAAGCTGATAACCCGCCAATACGTGAAGACCTGCCAAGGCCTGGAGTGCCCAGCCGATTCCCCTGCCGTCGCGTGGAGTGCCTGGCCGATCTCCCTGCCAAGGCCTGGTCGATCCCCATGCCGAGGCGTGGAGTGCCCAGCCGATCCCCCTGCCGACTCATGGAGTGCCTAGCCGATTCCCCTGCCAGCTGATAACCCGCCAATACGTGAAGTGCTTGGCCGATCTCCCTGCCAAGGCCTGGAGTGCACAGACTCCCCTGCCGACGCGTGGAGTGCTTGGCCGATCCCGTGCCAGCTGATAACCCGCCAATACGTGAAGTGCCTGGCCAATCTCCCTGCCAAGGCCTGGAGTGCCCGGTCGATCCCCATGCCGAGGCGGGGAGTGCCCAGCCGATTCCCCTGCCGACGCGTGGAATGCCTAGCCGATTCCCCTGCCAGCTGATAACCCGCCAATACGTGAAGTGCCTGGCCGATCTCCCTGCCAAGGCCTGGAGTGAACAGCCGATTCCCCTGCCGACGCGAGGAGTGCTTGGCCGATCCCCTGCCAGCTAATAACCCGCCAATACGTGAAGTGCCTGGCCGATCTCCCTGCCAAGGCCTGGAGTGCCCGGTCGATCCCCATGCCGAGGCCTGGAGTGCCCAGCCGAATCCCCTGCCGACGCGTGGAGTGCCTAGCCGATTCCCCTGCCAGCTGATAACCCGCCAATACGTGAAGTGCGTGGCCGATCTCCCTGCCAAGGCCTGGAGTGCCCAGACGATTCCCCTGCCGACGCGTGGAGTGCTTGGCCGATCCCCTGCCAGCTGATAACCCGCCAATACGTGAAGTGCCTGGCCGATCTCCCTGCCAAGGCCTGGAGGCCCAGCCGATTCCCCTGCCGACGCGTGGAGTGCTTGGCCGATCCCCTGCGAGATGATAACCCGCCAATACGTGACGTGCCTTGCCGATCTTCCTGCCAAGGCCTGGAGTGCCCGGTCGATCCCCATGCCGAGGCGTGGAGTGCCCAGCCGATTCCCCTTCCGACGCGTGGAGTGCTTGGCCGATCCCCTGCCACCTGATAACCCGCCAATGCGTGAAGTGCTTTGCCGATCCCCTGCCAGATGATAACCCGCCCATACGTGACGTGCCTGGCCGATCTCCCTGCAGAGGCCTGGAGGACCAGCCGATTCCCCTTTCGACGCGTGGAGTGCTTGGCCGATCCCCTGCCAGCTGATAACCCGCCAATACGTGAAGTGCCTGGCCGATCTCCCTGCCAAGGCCTGGAGTGCCCAGACGATTCCCCTGCCGACGCGTGGAGTGCTTGGCCGATCCCCTGCCAGCTGATAACCCGCCAATACGTGAAGTGCCTGGCCGATGTCCCGGCCAAGGCCTGGAGGCCCAGCCGATTCCCCTGCCGACGCGTGGAGTGCTTGGCCGATTCCCTGCCAGATGATAACCCGCCAATACGTGACGTGCCTTGCCGATCTCCCTGCCAAGGCCTGGAGTGCCCGGTCGATCCCCATGCCGAGGCGTGGAGTGCCCAGCCGATTCCCCTTCCGACGCGTGGAGTGCTTGGCCGATCCCCTGCCAGCTGATAACCCGCCAATGCGTGAAGTGCCTGGCCGATCTCCCTGCAGAGGCCTTGAGGACCAGCCGATTCCCCTTCCGACGCGTGGAGTGCTTGGCCGATCCCCTGCCAGCTGATAACCCGCCAATACGTGAAGTGCCTGGCCAATCTCCCTGCCAAGGCCTGGAGTGCCCGGTCGATCCCCATGCCGAGGCGGGGAGTTCCCAGCCGATTCCCCTGCCGACGCGTGGAATGCCTAGCCGATTCCCCTGCCAGCTGATAACCCGCCAATACGTGAAGTGCCTGGCCGATCTCTCTGCCAAGGCCTGGAGTGAACAGCCGATTCCCCTGCCGACGCGAGGAGTGCTTGGCCGATCCCCTGCCAGCTAATAACCCGCCAATACGTGAAGTGCCTGGCCGATCTCCCTGCCAAGGCCTGGAGTGCCCGGTCGATCCCCATGCCGAGGCCTGGAGTGCCCAGCCGAATCCCCTGCCGACGCGTGGAGTGCCTAGCCGATTCCCCTGCCAGCTGATAACCCGCCAATACGTGAAGTGCCTGGCCTATCTCCCTGCCAAGGCCTGGAGGCCCAGCCGATTCCCCTGCCGACGCGTGGAGTGCTTGGCCGATTCTTCTGCAAGCTGATAACCCGCCAATACGTGAAGACCTGCCAAGGCCTGGAGTGCCCAGCCGATTCCCCTGCCGTCGCGTGGAGTGCCTGGCCGATCTCCCTGCCAAGGCCTGGTCGATCCCCATGCCGAGGCGTGGAGTGCCCAGCCGATCCCCCTGCCGACTCATGGAGTGCCTAGCCGATTCCCCTGCCAGCTGATAACCCGCCAATACGTGAAGTGCTTGGCCGATCTCCCTGCCAAGGCCTGGAGTGCACAGACTCCCCTGCCGACGCGTGGAGTGCTTGGCCGATCCCCTGCCAGCTGATAACCCGCCAATGCGTGAAGTGCCTGGCCGATCTCCCTGCAGAGGCCTGGAGGACCAGCCGATTCCCCTTCCGACGCGTGGAGTGCTTGGCCGATCCCCTGCGAGATGATAACCCGCCAATACGTGAAGTGCCTGGCCAATCTCCCTGCCAAGGCCTGGAGTGCCCGGTCGATCCCCATGCCGAAGCGTGGAGTGCCCAGCCGATTCCCCTGCCGACGCGTGGAGTGCCTAGCCGATTCCCCTGCCAGCTGATAACCCGCCAATACGTGAAGTGCGTGGCCGATCTCCCTGCCAAGGCCTGGAGTGCCCAGACGATTCCCCTGCCGACGCGTGGAGTGTTTGGCCGATCCCCTGCCAGCTGATCCCCTGCCAGCTGATAACCCGCCAATGCGTGAAGTGCCTGGCCGATCTCCCTGCAGAGGCCTTGAGGACCAGCCGATTCCCCTTCCGACGCGTGGAGTGCTTGGCCGATCCCCTGCCAGCTGATAACCCGCCAATACGTGAAGTGCCTGGCCAATCTCCCTGCCAAGGCCTGGAGTGCCCGGTCGATCCCCATGCCGAGGCGGGGAGTGCCCAGCCGATTCCCCTGCCGACGCGTGGAATGCCTAGCCGATTCCCCTGCCAGCTGATAACCCGCCAATACGTGAAGTGCCTGGCCGATCTCTCTGCCAAGGCCTGGAGTGAACAGCCGATTCCCCTGCCGACGCGAGGAGTGCTTGGCCGATCCCCTGCCAGCTGATAACCCGCCAATACGTGAAGTGCCTGGCCGATCTCCCTGCCAAGGCCTGGAGTGCCCGGTCGATCCCCATGCCGAGGCCTGGAGTGCCCAGCCGATTCCCCTGCCGACGCGTGGAGTGCCTAGCCGATTCCCCTGCCAGCTGATAACCCGCCAATACGTGAAGTGCCTGGCCGATCTCCCTGCCAAGGCCTGGAGGCCCAGCCGATTCCCCTGCCGACGCGTGGAGTGCTTGGCCGATTCTTCTGCCAGCTGATAACCCGCCAATACGTGAAGTGAAGATCTCCCTGCCAAGGCCTGGAGTGCCCAGCCGATTCCCCTGCCGTCGCGTGGAGTGCTTGGCCGATCTCCCTGCCAAGGCCTGGTCGATCCCCATGCCGAGGCGTGGAGTGCCCAGCCGATCCCCCTGCCGACGCATGGAGTGCCTAGCCGATTCCCCTGCCAGCTGATAACCCGCCAATACGTGAAGTGCTTGGCCGATCTCCCTGCCAAGGCCTGGAGTGCACAGACTTCCCCTGCCGACGCGTGGAGTGCTTGGCCGATCCCCTGCCAGCTGATAACCCGCCAATGCGTGAAGTGCCTGGCCGATCTCCCTGCAGAGGCCTGGAGGACCAGCCGATTCCCCTTCCGACGCGTGGAGTGCTTGGCCGATCCCCTGCCAGATGATAACCCGCCAATACGTGAAGTGCCTGGCCGATCTCCCTGCCAAGGCCTGGAGTGCCCGGTCGATCCCCATGCCGAGGCGTGGAGTGCCCAGCCGATTCCCCTGCCGACGCGTGGAGTGTTTGGCCGATCCCCTGCCAGCTGATAACCCGCCAATACGTGAAGATCCCTGCCAAGGCCTGGAGTGCCCAGACGATTCCCCTGCCGACGCGTGGAGTGCTTGGCCGATCCCCTGCCAGCTGATAACCCGCCAATACGTGAAGTGCCTGGCCGATCTCCCTGCCAAGGCCTGGAGTGCCCGGTCGATCCCCATGCCGAGGCGTGGAGTGCCCAGCCGATCCCCCTGCCGACGCATGGAGTGCCTAGCCGATTCCCCTGCCAGCTGATAACCCGCCAATACGTGAAGTGCCTGGCCGATCTCCCTGCCAAGGCCTGGAGTGCCCAGACGATTCCCCTGCCGACGCGTGGAGTGCTTGGCCGATCCCCTGCCAGCTGATAACCCGCCAATACGTGAAGTGCCTGGCCGATCTCCCTGCCAAGGCCTGGAGTGCCCGGTCGATCCCCATGCCGAGGCGTGGAGTGCCCAGCCGAATCCCCTGCCGACGCGTGGAGTGCCTAGCCGATTCCCCTGCCAGCTGATAACCCGCCAATACGTGAAGTGCCTGGCCGATCTCCCTGCCAAGGCCTGGAGTGCCCAGACGATTCCCCTGCCGACGCGTGGAGTGCTTGGCCGATCCCCTGCCAGCTGATAACCCGCCAATACGTGAAGTGCCTGGCCGATCTCCCTGCCAAGGCCTGGAGTGCCCAGTCGATTCCCCTGCCGAGGCGTGGAGTGCTTAGCCGATCCCCTGCCTGACGCGTGGAGTGCCTAGCCGATTCCTCCCCTGCCAGCTGATAACCCGCCAATACGTGAAGTGCCTGGCCGATCTCCCTGCCAAGGCCTGGAGTGCCCAGACGATTCCCCTGCCGACGCGTGGAGTGCTTGGCCGATCCCCTGCCAGATGATAACCCGCCAATACGTGAAGTGCCTGGCCGATCTCCCTGCCAAGGCCTGGAGTGCCCGGTCGATCCCCATGCCGAAGCGTGGAGTGCCCACCCGATTCCCCTGCCGATGCGTGGAGTGCCTAGCCGATTCCCCTGCCAGCTGATAACCCGCCAATACGTGAAGTGCGTGGCCGATCTCCCTGCCAAGCCCTGGAGGCCCAGCCGATTCCCCTTCCGACGCGTGGAGTGCTTGGCTGATCCCCTGCCAGCTGATAACCCCCCAATGCGTGAAGTGCCTGGCCGATCTTCCTGCCAAGGCCTGGAGGCCCAGCCGATTCCCCTTCCAACGCGTAAAGTGCTTGGCCGATCCCCTGCCAGCTGATAACCCGCCAATACGTGAAGTGCCTGGCCTATCTCCCTGCCAAGGCCTGGAGGCCCAGCCGATTCCCCTGCCGACGCGTGGAGTGCTTGGCCGATCCTCTGCCAGATGATAACCCGCCAATACGCGAAGTGCCTGGCCGATCTCCCTGCCAAGGCCTGGAGTGCCCAGACGATTCCCCTGCCGACGCGTAGAGTGCTTGGCCGATCCCCTGCCAGCTGATAACCCGCCAATACGTGAAGTGCCTGGCCGATCTCCCTGCCAAGGCCTGGAGTGCCCAGACGATTCCTCTGCCGACGCGTGGAGTGCTTGGCCGATCCCCTGCCAGATGATAACCCGCCAATACGCGACGTGCCTGGCCGATCTCCCTGCCAAGGCCTGGAGTGCCCGGTCGATCCCCATGCCGAAGCGTGGAGTGCCCACCCGATTCCCCTGCCGATGCGTGGAGTGCCTAGCCGATTCCCCTGCCAGCTGATAACCCGCCAATACGTGAAGTGCCTGGCCGATCTCCCTGCCAAGCCCTGGAGGCCCAGCCGATTCCCCTGCCAACGCGTAAAGTGCTTGGCCGATCCCCTGCCAGCTGATAACCCCCAATGCGTGAAGTGCCTGGCCGATCTTCCTGCCAAGGCCTGGAGGCCCAGCCGATTCCCCTTCCAACGCGTAAAGTGCTTGGCCGATCCCCTGCCAGCTGATAACCCGCCAATACGTGAAGTGCCTGGCCGATCTCCCTGCAGAGGCCTGGAGGACCAGCCGATTCCCCTTCCGACGCGTGGAGTGCTTGGCCGATCCCCTGCCAGCTGATAACCCGCCAATACGTGAAGTGCCTGGCCAATCTCCCTGCCAAGGCCTGGAGTGCCCGGTCGATCCCCATGCCGAGGCGTGGAGTGCCCAAACGATTCCCCTGCCGACGCGTGGAGTGCCTAGCCGATTCCCCTGCCAGCTGATAACCCGCCAATACGTGAAGTGCGTGGCCGATCTCCCTGCCAAGGCCTGGAGTGAACAGACGATTCCCCTGCCGACGCGTGGAGTGCTTGGCCGATCCCCTGCCAGCTGATAACCCGCCAATACGTGAAGTGCCTGGCCGATCTCCCTGCCAAGGCCTGGAGTGCCCGGTCGATCCCCATGCCGAGGCGTGGAGTGCCCAGCCGATTCCCCTGCCGACGCGTGGAGTGCCTAGCCGATTCCCCTGCCAGCTGATAACCCGCCAATACGTGAAGTGCGTGGCCGATCTCCCTGCCAAGGCCTGGAGTGCCCAGACGATTCCCCTGCCGACGCGTGGAGTGCTTGGCCGATCCCCTGCCAGCTGATAACCCGCCAATACGTGAAGTGCCTGGCCGATCTCCCTGTCAAGGCCTGGAGTCCCAGCCGATTCCCCTGCCGACGCGTGGAGTGCTTGGCCGATCCTCTGCCAGATGATAACCCTCCAATACGCGACGTGCCTGGCCGATCTCCCTGCCAAGGCCTGGAGTGCCCAGACGATTCCCCTGCCGACGCGTAGAGTGCTTGGCCGATCCCCTGCCAACTGATAACCCGCCAATACGTGAAGTACCTGGCCGATCTCCCTGCCAAGGCCTGGAGTGCCCAGCAGATTCCCCTGCCGACGCATGGAGTGCTTTGCCGATCCCCTGCCAGATGATAACTCGCCAATACGTGACGTGCCTGGCCGATCTCCCTGCCAAGGCCTGGTCGATCCGCATGCCGAGGCGTGGAGTGCCCAGCCGATCTCCCTGCCGACGCATGGAGTGCCTAGCCGATTCCCCTGCCAGCTGATAACCCGCCAATACGTGAAGTGCCTGGCCGATCTCCCTGCCAAGGCCTGGAGTGCACAGACTCCCCTGCCGACGCGTGGAGTGCTTGGCCGATCCCCTGCCAGCTGATAACCCGCCAATGCGTGAAGTGCCTGGCCGATCTCCCTGCAGAGGCCTGGAGGACCAGCCGATTCCCCTTCCGACGCGTGGAGTGCTTGGCCGATCCCCTGCCAGCTGATAACCCGCCAATACGTGAAGTGCCTGGCCAATCTCCCTGCCAAGGCCTGGAGTGCCCGGTCGATCCCCATGCCGAGGCGTGGAGTGCCCAGCCGATTCCCCCTGCCAGCTGATAACCCGCCAATACGTGAAGTGCCTGGCCGATCTCCCTGCCAAGGCCTGGAGTGAACAGCCGATTCCCCTGCCGACGCGAGGAGTGCTTGGCCGATCCCCTGCCAGCTGATAACCCGCCAATACGTGAAGATCCTGGCCGATCTCCCTGCCAAGGCCTGGAGTGCCCAGCAGATTCCCCTGCCGACGCGTGGAGTGCTTGGCCGATCCCCTGCCAGCTGATAACCCGCCAATACGTGAAGTGCCTGGCCGATCTCCCCTGCCAAGGCCTGAAGTGCCTGGCCGATCTCCCTGCCAAGGCCTGGAGGCCCAGCCGATCCCCTGCCGACGCGTGGAGTGCTTGGCCGATCCCCTGCCAGCTGATAACCCGCCAATACGTGAAGTGCCTGGCCGATCTCCCTGCCAAGGCCTGGAGTGCCCGGTCGATCCCCATGCCGAGGCGTGGAGTGCCCAGCCGATCCCCCTGCCGACACATGGAGTGCCTAGCCGATTCCCCTGCCAGCTGATAACCCGCCAATACGTGAAGTGCCTGGCCGATCTCCCTGCCAAGGCCTGGAGGCCCAGCCGATTCCCCTGCCGACGCGTGGAGTGCTTTGGCCGATCCCCTGCCAGATGATAACCCGCCAATACGTGAACGTGCCTGGCCGATCTCCCTGCCAAGGCCTGGAGTGCCCGGTCGATCCACATGCCGAGGCGTGGAGTACCCAGCCGATTCTCCTGCCGACGCGTGGAGTGCCTAGCCGATTCCCCTGCCAGCTGATAACCCGCCAATACGTGAAGTGCCTGGCCGATCTCCCTGCCAAGGCCTGGAGTGCCTGGTCGATCCCCATGCCGAGGCGTGAAGTGCCCACCCGATTCCCCTGCCGATGCGTGGAGTGCCTAGCCGATTCTTCTGCCAGCTGATAACCCGCTAATACGTGAAGACCTGGCCGATCTCCCCTGCCAAGGCCTGGAGGCCCAGCCGATTCCCCTGCCGACGCGTGGAGTGCTTGGCCGATCCCCTGCCAGCTGATAACCCGCCAATACGTGAAGTGCCTGGCCGATCTTCCTGCCAAGGCCTGGAGTGCCCGGTCGATCCCCATGCCGAGGCGTGGAGTGCCCAGCCGATCCCCCTGCCGACACATGGAGTGCCTAGCCGATTCCCCTGCCAGCTGATAACCCGCCAATACGTGAAGTGCCTGGCCGATCTCCCTGCCAAGGCCTGGAGGCCCAGCCGATTCCCCTGCCGACGCGTGGAGTGCTTGGCCGATCCCCTGCCAGATGATAACCCGCCAATACGTGACGTGCCTGGCCGATCTCCCTGCCAAGGCCTGGAGTGCCCGGTCGATCCATGCCGAGGCGTGAGTCCCAGCCGATTCTCCTGCCGACGCGTGGAGTGCCTGGCCGATTCCCCTGCCAGCTGATAACCCGCCAATACGTGAAGTGCCTGGCCGATCTCCCTGCCAAGGCCTGGAGTGCCTGGTCGATCCCTGCCGGGCGTGAAGTGCCCACCCGATTCCCCTGCCGATGCGTGGAGTGCCTGGCCGATTCTTCTGCCAGCTGATAACCCGCTAATACGTGAAGACCTGCCAAGGCCTAGAGTGCCCAGCCGATTCCCTGCCGTCGCGTGGAGTGCCTGGACGATCTCCCTGCCAAGGCCTGGAGGGCCCGGTCGATCCCCATGCCGAGGCGTGGAGTTCCCAGCCGATTCCCCTACCGACGCGTGGAGTGCCCAGCCGATTCCCCTGCCAGCTGATAACCCGCCAATACGTGAAGTGCCTGGCCGATCTTCCTGCCAAGGCCTGGAGTGCCCGGTCGATCCCCATGCCGAGGCGTGGAGTGCCCAGACGATTCCCCTGCCGACGCGTGGAGTGCTTGGCCGATCCCCTGCCAGCTGATAACCCGCCAATACGTGAAGTGCCTGGCCGATCTCCCTGCCAAGGCCTGGAGGCCCAGCCGATTCCCCTGCCGACGCGTGGAGTGCTTGGCCGATCCTCTGCCAGATGATAACCCGCCAATACGTGAAGTGCCTGGCCAATCTCCCTGCCAAGGCCTGGAGTGCCCGGTCGATCCCCCTGCCGAGGCGTGGAGTGCCCAGCCGATTCCCCTGCCGACGCGTGGAGTGCTTGGCCGATCCCCTGCCAGCTGATAACCCGCCAATACGTGAAGTGCCTGGCCGATCTCCCTGCCAAGGCCTGGAGTGCCCAGACGATTCCCCTGCCGACGCGTAGAGTGCTTGGCCGATCCCCTGCCAGCTGATAACCCGCCAATACGTGAAGTGCCTGGCCGATCTCCCTGCCAAGGCCTGGAGTGCCCAGACGATTCCCCTGCCGACGCGTGGAGTGCTTGGCCGATCCCCTGCCAGATGATAACCCGCCAATACGCGACGTGCCTGGCCGATCTCCCTGCCAAGGCCTGGAGTGCCCGGTCGATCCCCATGCCGAAGCGTGGAGTGCCCACCCGATTCCCCTGCCGATGCGTGGAGTGCCTAGCCGATTCCCCTGCCAGCTGATAACCCGCCAATACGTGAAGTGCGTGGCCGATCTCCCTGCCAAGCCCTGGAGGCCCAGCCGATTCCCCTTCCAACGCGTAAAGTGCTTGGCCGATCCCCTGCCAGCTGATAACCCCCCAATGCGTGAAGTGCCTGGCCGATCTTCCTGCCAAGGCCTGGAGGCCCAGCCGATTCCCCTTCCAACGCGTAAAGTGCTTGGCCGATCCCCTGCCAGCTGATAACCCCCAATGCGTGAAGTGCCTGGCCGATCTCCCTGCAGAGGCCTGGAGGACCAGCCGATTCCCCTTCCGACGCGTGGAGTGCTTGGCCGATCCCCTGCCAGCTGATAACCCGCCAATACGTGAAGTGCCTGGCCAATCTCCCTGCCAAGGCCTGGAGTGCCCGGTCGATCCCCATGCCGAGGCGTGGAGTGCCCAAACGATTCCCCTGCCGACGCGTGGAGTGCCTAGCCGATTCCCCTGCCAGCTGATAACCCGCCAATACGTGAAGTGCCTGGCCGATCTCCCTGCCAAGGCCTGGAGTGAACAGCCGATTCCCCTGCCGACGCGAGGAGTGCTTGGCCGATCCCCTGCCAGCTGATAACCCGCCAATACGTGAAGTGCCTGGCCGATCTCCCTGCCAAGGCCTGGAGTGCCCGGTCGATCCCCATGCCGAGGCGTGGAGTGCCCAGCCGATTCCCCTGCCGACGCGTGGAGTGCCTAGCCGATTCCCCTGCCAGCTGATAACCCGCCAATACGTGAAGTGCGTGGCCGATCTCCCTGCCAAGGCCTGGAGTGCCCAGACGATTCCCCTGCCGACGCGTGGAGTGCTTGGCCGATCCCCTGCCAGCTGATAACCCGCCAATACGTGAAGTGCCTGGCCGATCTCCCTGCCAATGCCTGGAGTCCCAGCCGATTCCCCTGCCGACGCGTGGAGTGCTTGGCCGATCCTCTGCCAGATGATAACCCGCCAATACGCGACGTGCCTGGCCGATCTCCCTGCCAAGGCCTGGAGTGCCCAGACGATTCCCCTGCCGACGCGTAGAGTGCTTGGCCGATCCCCTGCCAACTGATAACCCGCCAATACGTGAAGTACCTGGCCGATCTCCCTGCCAAGGCCTGGAGTGCCCAGCAGATTCCCCTGCCGACGCATGGAGTGCTTTGCCGATCCCCTGCCAGATGATAACTCGCCAATACGTGACGTGCCTGGCCGATCTCCCTGCCAAGGCCTGGTCGATCCCCATGCCGAGGCGTGGAGTGCCCAGCCGATCTCCCTGCCGACGCATGGAGTGCCTAGCCGATTCCCCTGCCAGCTGATAACCCGCCAATACGTGAAGTGCCTGGCCGATCTCCCTGCCAAGGCCTGGAGTGCACAGACTCCCCTGCCGACGCGTGGAGTGCTTGGCCGATCCCCTGCCAGCTGATAACCCGCCAATGCGTGAAGTGCCTGGCCGATCTCCCTGCAGAGGCCTGGAGGACCAGCCGATTCCCCTTCCGACGCGTGGAGTGCTTGGCCGATCCCCTGCCAGCTGATAACCCGCCAATACGTGAAGTGCCTGGCCAATCTCCCTGCCAAGGCCTGGAGTGCCCGGTCGATCCCCATGCCGAGGCGTGGAGTGCCCAGCCGATTCCCCTGCCAGCTGATAACCCGCCAATACGTGAAGTGCCTGGCCGATCTCCCTGCCAAGGCCTGGAGTGAACAGCCGATTCCCCTGCCGACGCGAGGAGTGCTTGGCCGATCCCCTGCCAGCTGATAACCCGCCAATACGTGAAGATCCTGGCCGATCTCCCTGCCAAGGCCTGGAGTGCCCAGCAGATTCCCCTGCCGACGCGTGGAGTGCTTGGCCGATCCCCTGCCAGCTGATAACCCGCCAATACGTAAAGTGCCTGGCCGATCTCCCTGCCAAGGCCTGAAGTGCCTGGCCGATCTCCCTGCCAAGGCCTGGAGGCCCAGCCGATTCCCCTGCCGACGCGTGGAGTGCTTGGCCGATCCCCTGCCAGCTGATAACCCGCCAATACGTGAAGTGCCTGGCCGATCTCCCTGCCAAGGCCTGGAGTGCCCGGTCGATCCCCATGCCGAGGCGTGGAGTGCCCAGCCGATCCCCCTGCCGACACATGGAGTGCCTAGCCGATTCCCCTGCCAGCTGATAACCCGCCAATACGTGAAGTGCCTGGCCGATCTCCCTGCCAAGGCCTGGAGGCCCAGCCGATTCCCCTGCCGACGCGTGGAGTGCTTTGCCGATCCCCTGCCAGATGATAACCCGCCAATACGTAACGTGCCTGGCCGATCTCCCTGCCAAGGCCTGGAGTGCCCGGTCGATCCACATGCCGAGGCGTGGAGTACCCAGCCGATTCCCCTGCCGACGCGTGGAGTGCCTAGCCGATTCCCCTGCCAGCTGATAACCCGCCAATACGTGAAGTGCCTGGCCGATCTCCCTGCCAAGGCCTGGAGTGCCTGGTCGATCCCCATGCCGAGGCGTGAAGTGCCCACCCGATTCCCCTGCCGATGCGTGGAGTGCCTAGCCGATTCTTCTGCCAGCTGATAACCCGCTAATACGTGAAGACCTGCCAAGGCCTAGAGTGCCCAGCCGATTCCCCTGCCGTCGCGTGGAGTGCCTGGACGATCTCCCTGCCAAGGCCTGGAGGGCCCGGTCGATCCCCATGCCGAGGCGTGGAGTTCCCAGCCGATTCCCCTACCGACGCGTGGAGTGCCTAGCCGATTCCCCTGCCAGCTGATAACCCGCCAATACGTGAAGTGCCTGGCCGATCTTCCTGCCAAGGCCTGGAGTGCCCGGTCGATCCCCATGCCGAGGCGTGGAGTGCCCAGACGATTCCCCTGCCGACGCGTGGAGTGCTTGGCCGATCCCCTGCCAGCTGATAACCCGCCAATACGTGAAGTGCCTGGCCAATCTCCCTGCCAAGGCCTGGAGTGCCCGGTCGATCCCCATGCCGAGGCGTGGAGTGCCCAGCCGATCCCCTGCCGACACATGGAGTGCCTAGCCGATTCCCCTGCCAGCTGATAACCCGCCAATACGTGAAGTGCCTGGCCGATCTCCCTGCCAAGGCCTGGAGGCCCAGCCGATTCCCCTTCCAACGCGTAAAGTGCTTGGCCGATCCCCTGCCAGCTGATAACCCCCAATGCGTGAAGTGCCTGGCCGATCTCCCTGCAGAGGCCTGGAGGACCAGCCGATTCCCCTTCCGACGCGTGGAGTGCTTGGCCGATCCCCTGCCAGCTGATAACCCGCCAATACGTGAAGTGCCTGGCCAATCTCCATGCCAAGGCCTGGAGTGCCCGGTCGATCCCCATGCCGAGGCGTGGAGTGCCCAAACGATTCCCCTGCCGACGCGTGGAGTGCCTAGCCGATTCCCCTGCCAGCTGATAACCCGCCAATACGTGAAGTGCCTGGCCGATCTCCCTGCCAAGGCCTGGAGTGAACAGCCGATTCCCTTGCCGACGCGAGGAGTGCTTGGCCGATCCCCTGCCAGCTGATAACCCGCCAATACGTGAAGTGCCTGGCCGATCTCCCTGCCAAGGCCTGGAGTGCCCGGTCGATCCCCATGCCGAGGCGTGGAGTGCCCAGCCGATTCCCCTGCCGACGCGTGGAGTGCCTAGCCGATTCCCCTGCCAGCTGATAACCCGCCAATGCGTGAAGTGCGTGGCCGATCTCCCTGCCAAGGCCTGGAGTGCCCAGACGATTCCCCTGCCGACGCGTGGAGTGCTTGGCCGATCCCCTGCCAGCTGATAACCCGCCAATACGTGAAGTGCCTGGCCGATCTCCCTGCCAAGGCCTGGAGTCCCAGCCGATTCCCCTGCCGACGCGTGGAGTGCTTGGCCGATCCTCTGCCAGATGATAACCCGCCAATACGCGACGTGCCTGGCCGATCTCCCTGCCAAGGCCTGGAGTGCCCAGACGATTCCCCTGCCGACGCGTAGAGTGCTTGGCCGATCCCCTGCCAACTGATAACCCGCCAATACGTGAAGTACCTGGCCGATCTCCCTGCCAAGGCCTGGAGTGCCCAGCAGATTCCCCTGCCGACGCATGGAGTGCTTTGCCGATCTCCCTGCCGACGCATGGAGTGCCTAGCCGATTCCCCTGCCAGCTGATAACCCGCCAATACGTGAAGTGCCTGGCCGATCTCCCTGCCAAGGCCTGGAGTGCACAGACTCCCCTGCCGACGCGTGGAGTGCTTGGCCGATCCCCTGCCAGCTGATAACCCCCAATGCGTGAAGTGCCTGGCCGATCTCCCTGCAGAGGCCTGGAGGACCAGCCGATTCCCCTTCCGACGCGTGGAGTGCTTGGCCGATCCCCTGCCAGCTGATAACCCGCCAATACGTGAAGTGCCTGGCCAATCTCCCTGCCAAGGCCTGGAGTGCCCGGTCGATCCCCATGCCGAGGCGTGGAGTGCCCAGCCGATTTTCCTGCCAGCTGATAACCCGCCAATACGTGAAGTGCCTGGCCGATCTCCCTGCCAAGGCCTGGAGTGAACAGCCGATTCCCCTGCCGACGCGAGGAGTGCTTGGCCGATCCCCTGCCAGCTGATAACCCGCCAATACGTGAAGATCCTGGCCGATCTCCCTGCCAAGGCCTGGAGTGCCCAGCAGATTCCCCTGCCGACGCGTGGAGTGCTTGGCCGATCCCCTGCCAGCTGATAACCCGCCAATACGTGAAGTGCCTGGCCGATCTCCCTGCCAAGGCCTGAAGTGCCTGGCCGATCTCCCCTGCCAAGGCCTGGAGGCCCAGCCGATTCCCCTGCCGACGCGTGGAGTGCTTGGCCGATCCCCTGCCAGCTGATAACCCGCCAATACGTGAAGTGCCTGGCCGATCTCCCTGCCAAGGCCTGGAGTGCCCGGTCGATCCCCATGCCGAGGCGTGGAGTGCCCAGCCGATCCCCCTGCCGACACATGGAGTGCCTAGCCGATTCCCCTGCCAGCTGATAACCCGCCAATACGTGAAGTGCCTGGCCGATCTCCCTGCCAAGGCCTGGAGGCCCAGCCGATTCCCCTGCCGACGCGTGGAGTGCTTTGCCGATCCCCTGCCAGATGATAACCCGCCAATACGTAACGTGCCTGGCCGATCTCCCTGCCAAGGCCTGGAGTGCCCGGTCGATCCACATGCCGAGGCGTGGAGTACCCAGCCGATTCTCCTGCCGACGCGTGGAGTGCCTAGCCGATTCCCCTGCCAGCTGATAACCCGCCAATACGTGAAGTGCCTGGCCGATCTCCCTGCCAAGGCCTGGAGTGCCTGGTCGATCCCCATGCCGAGGCGTGAAGTGCCCACCCGATTCCCCTGCCGATGCGTGGAGTGCCTAGCCGATTCTTCTGCCAGCTGATAACCCGCTAATACGTGAAGACCTGCCAAGGCCTAGAGTGCCCAGCCGATTCCCCTGCCGACGCGTGGAGTGCTTTGCCGATCCCCTGCCAGATGATAACCCGCCAATACGTAACGTGCCTGGCCGATCTCCCTGCCAAGGCCTGGAGTGCCCGGTCGATCCACATGCCGAGGCGTGGAGTACCCAGCCGATTCTCCTGCCGACGCGTGGAGTGCCTAGCCGATTCCCCTGCCAGCTGATAACCCGCCAATACGTGAAGTGCCTGGCCGATCTCCCTGCCAAGGCCAGGAGTGCCCGGTCGATCCCCATGCCGAGGCGTGGAGTGCCCAGCCGATCCCCCTGCCGACACATGGAGTGCCTAGCCGATTCCCCTGCCAGCTGATAACCCGCCAATACGTGAAGTGCCTGGCCGATCTCCCTGCCAAGGCCTGGAGGCCCAGCCGATTCCCCTGCCGACGCGTGGAGTGCTTTGCCGATCCCCTGCCAGATGATAACCCGCCAATACGTAACGTGCCTGGCCGATCTCCCTGCCAAGGCCTGGAGTGCCCGGTCGATCCACATGCCGAGGCGTGGAGTACCCAGCCGATTCCCCTGCCGACGCGTGGAGTGCTTTGCCGATCCCCTGCCAGATGATAACCCGCCAATACGTAACGTGCCTGGACGATCTCCCTGCCAAGGCCTGGAGGGCCCGGTCGATCCCCATGCCGAGGCGTGGAGTTCCCAGCCGATTCCCCTACCGACGCGTGGAGTGCCTAGCCGATTCCCCTGCCAGCTGATAACCCGCCAATACGTGAAGTGCCTGGCCGATCTTCCTGCCAAGGCCTGGAGTGCCCGGTCGATCCCCATGCCGAGGCGTGGAGTGCCCAGACGATTCCCCTGCCGACGCGTGGAGTGCTTGGCCGATCCCCTGCCAGCTGATAACCCGCCAATACGTGAAGTGCCTGGCCGATCTCCCTGCCAAGGCCTGGAGGCCCAGCCGATTCCCCTGCCGACGCGTGGAGTGCTTGGCCGATCCTCTGCCAGATGATAACCCGCCAATACGTGAAGTGCCTGGCCAATCTCCCTGCCAAGGCCTGGAGTGCCCGGTCGATCCCCATGCCGAGGCGTGGAGTGCCCAGCCGATTCCCCTGCCGACGCGTGGAGTGCTTGGCCGATCCCCTGCCAGCTGATAACCCGCCAATACGTGAAGTGCCTGGCCGATCTCCCTGCCAAGGCCTGGAGTGCCCAGACGATTCCCCTGCCGACGCGTAGAGTGCTTGGCCGATCCCCTGCCAGCTGATAACCCGCCAATACGTGAAGTGCCTGGCCGATCTCCCTGCCAAGGCCTGGAGTGCCCAGACGATTCCCCTGCCGACGCGTGGAGTGCTTGGCCGATCCCCTGCCAGATGATAACCCGCCAATACGCGACGTGCCTGGCCGATCTCCCTGCCAAGGCCTGGAGTGCCCGGTCGATCCCCATGCCGAAGCGTGGAGTGCCCACCCGATTCCCCTGCCGATGCGTGGAGTGCCTAGCCGATTCCCCTGCCAGCTGATAACCCGCCAATACGTGAAGTGCGTGGCCGATCTCCCTGCCAAGCCCTGGAGGCCCAGCCGATTCCCCTTCCAACGCGTAAAGTGCTTGGCCGATCCCCTGCCAGCTGATAACCCCCCAATGCGTGAAGTGCCTGGCCGATCTTCCTGCCAAGGCCTGGAGGCCCAGCCGATTCCCCTTCCAACGCGTAAAGTGCTTGGCCGATCCCCTGCCAGCTGATAACCCCCAATGCGTGAAGTGCCTGGCCGATCTCCCTGCAGAGGCCTGGAGGACCAGCCGATTCCCCTTCCGACGCGTGGAGTGCTTGGCCGATCCCCTGCCAGCTGATAACCCGCCAATACGTGAAGTGCCTGGCCAATCTCCCTGCCAAGGCCTGGAGTGCCCGGTCGATCCCCATGCCGAGGCGTGGAGTGCCCAAACGATTCCCCAGCCGACGCGTGGAGTGCCTAGCCGATTCCCCTGCCAGCTGATAACCCGCCAATACGTGAAGTGCCTGGCCGATCTCCCTGCCAAGGCCTGGAGTGAACAGCCGATTCCCCTGCCGACGCGAGGAGTGCTTGGCCGATCCCCTGCCAGCTGATAACCCGCCAATACGTGAAGTGCCTGGCCGATCTCCCTGCCAAGGCCTGGAGTGCCCGGTCGATCCCCATGCCGAGGCGTGGAGTGCCCAGCCGATCTCCCTGCCGACGCATGGAGTGCCTAGCCAATTCCCCTGCCAGCTGATAACCCGCCAATACGTGAAGTGCCTGGCCGATCTCCCTGCCAAGGCCTGGAGTGCACAGACTCCCCTGCCGACGCGTGGAGTGCTTGGCCGATCCCCTGCCAGCTGATAACCCGCCAATGCGTGAAGTGCCTGGCCGATCTCCCTGCAGAGGCCTGGAGGACCAGCCGATTCCCCTTCCGACGCGTGGAGTGCTTGGCCGATCCCCTGCCAGCTGATAACCCGCCAATACGTGAAGTGCCTGGCCAATCTCCCTGCCAAGGCCTGGAGTGCCCGGTCGATCCCCATGCCGAGGCGTGGAGTGCCCAGCCGATTCCCCTGCCAGCTGATAACCCGCCAATACGTGAAGTGCCTGGCCGATCTCCCTGCCAAGGCCTGGAGTGAACAGCCGATTCCCCTGCCGACGCGAGGAGTGCTTGGCCGATCCCCTGCCAGCTGATAACCCGCCAATACGTGAAGATCCTGGCCGATCTCCCTGCCAAGGCCTGGAGTGCCCAGCAGATTCCCCTGCCGACGCGTGGAGTGCTTGGCCGATCCCCTGCCAGCTGATAACCCGCCAATACGTGAAGTGCCTGGCCGATCTCCCCTGCCAAGGCCTGAAGTGCCTGGCCGATCTCCCTGCCAAGGCCTGGAGGCCCAGCCGATTCCCCTGCCGACGCGTGGAGTGCTTGGCCGATCCCCTGCCAGCTGATAACCCGCCAATACGTGAAGTGCCTGGCCGATCTCCCTGCCAAGGCCTGGAGTGCCCAGACGATCCCCCTGCCGACACATGGAGTGCCTAGCCGATTCCCCTGCCAGCTGATAACCCGCCAATACGTGAAGTGCCTGGCCGATCTCCCTGCCAAGGCCTGGAGGCCCAGCCGATTCCCCTGCCGACGCGTGGAGTGCTTTGCCGATCCCCTGCCAGATGATAACCCGCCAATACGTAACGTGCCTGGCCGATCTCCCTGCCAAGGCCTGGAGTGCCCGGTCGATCCACATGCCGAGGCGTGGAGTACCCAGCCGATTCCCCTGCCGACGCGTGGAGTGCCTAGCCGATTCCCCTGCCAGCTGATAACCCGCCAATACGTGAAGTGCCTGGCCGATCTCCCTGCCAAGGCCTGGAGTGCCCAGACGATTCCCCTGCCGACGCGTGGAGTGCTTGGCCGATCCCCTGCCAGATGATAACCCGCCAATACGCGACGTGCCTGGCCGATCTCCCTGCCAAGGCCTGGAGTGCCCGGTCGATCCCCATGCCGAAGCGTGGAGTGCCCACCCGATTCCCCTGCCGATGCGTGGAGTGCCTAGCCGATTCCCCTGCCAGCTGATAACCCGCCAATACGTGAAGTGCGTGGCCGATCTCCCTGCCAAGCCCTGGAGGCCCAGCCGATTCCCCTTCCAACGCGTAAAGTGCTTGGCCGATCCCCTGCCAGCTGATAACCCCCCAATGCGTGAAGTGCCTGGCCGATCTTCCTGCCAAGGCCTGGAGGCCCAGCCGATTCCCCTTCCAACGCGTAAAGTGCTTGGCCGATCCCCTGCCAGCTGATAACCCCCAATGCGTGAAGTGCCTGGCCGATCTCCCTGCAGAGGCCTGGAGGACCAGCCGATTCCCCTTCCGACGCGTGGAGTGCTTGGCCGATCCCCTGCCAGCTGATAACCCGCCAATACGTGAAGTGCCTGGCCAATCTCCCTGCCAAGGCCTGGAGTGCCCGGTCGATCCCCATGCCGAGGCGTGGAGTGCCCAAACGATTCCCCTGCCGACGCGTGGAGTGCCTAGCCGATTCCCCTGCCAGCTGATAACCCGCCAATACGTGAAGTGCCTGGCCGATCTCCCTGCCAAGGCCTGGAGTGAACAGCCGATTCCCCTGCCGACGCGAGGAGTGCTTGGCCGATCCCCTGCCAGCTGATAACCCGCCAATACGTGAAGTGCCTGGCCGATCTCCCTGCCAAGGCCTGGAGTGCCCGGTCGATCCCCATGCCGAGGCGTGGAGTGCCCAGCCGAATCCCCTGCCGACGCGTGGAGTGCCTAGCCGATTCCCCTGCCAGCTGATAACCCGCCAATACGTGAAGTGCGTGGCCGATCTCCCTGCCAAGGCCTGGAGTGCCCAGACGATTCCCCTGCCGACGCGTGGAGTGCTTGGCCGATCCCCTGCCAGCTGATAACCCGCCAATACGTGAAGTGCCTGGCCGATCTCCCTGCCAATGCCTGGAGTCCCAGCCGATTCCCCTGCCGACGCGTGGAGTGCTTGGCCGATCCTCTGCCAGATGATAACCCGCCAATACGCGACGTGCCTGGCCGATCTCCCTGCCAAGGCCTGGAGTGCCCAGACGATTCCCCTGCCGACGCGTAGAGTGCTTGGCCGATCCCCTGCCAACTGATAACCCGCCAATACGTGAAGTACCTGGCCGATCTCCCTGCCAAGGCCTGGAGTGCCCAGCAGATTCCCCTGCCGACGCATGGAGTGCTTTGCCGATCCCCTGCCAGATGATAACTCGCCAATACGTGACGTGCCTGGCCGATCTCCCTGCCAAGGCCTGGTCGATCCCCATGCCGAGGCGTGGAGTGCCCAGCCGATCTCCCTGCCGACGCATGGAGTGCCTAGCCGATTCCCCTGCCAGCTGATAACCCGCCAATACGTGAAGTGCCTGGCCGATCTCCCTGCCAAGGCCTGGAGTGCACAGACTCCCCTGCCGACGCGTGGAGTGCTTGGCCGATCCCCTGCCAGCTGATAACCCGCCAATGCGTGAAGTGCCTGGCCGATCTCCCTGCAGAGGCCTGGAGGACCAGCCGATTCCCCTTCCGACGCGTGGAGTGCTTGGCCGATCCCCTGCCAGCTGATAACCCGCCAATACGTGAAGTGCCTGGCCAATCTCCCTGCCAAGGCCTGGAGTGCCCGGTCGATCCCCATGCCGAGGCGTGGAGTGCCCAGCCGATTCCCCTGCCAGCTGATAACCCGCCAATACGTGAAGTGCCTGGCCGATCTCCCTGCCAAGGCCTGGAGTGAACAGCCGATTCCCCTGCCGACGCGAGGAGTGCTTGGCCGATCCCCTGCCAGCTGATAACCCGCCAATACGTGAAGATCCTGGCCGATCTCCCTGCCAAGCCCTGGAGTGCCCAGCAGATTCCCCTGCCGACGCGTGGAGTGCTTGGCCGATCCCCTGCCAGCTGATAACCCGCCAATACGTGAAGTGCCTGGCCGATCTCCCTGCCAAGGCCTGAAGTGCCTGGCCGATCTCCCTGCCAAGGCCTGGAGGCCCAGCCGATTCCCCTGCCGACGCGTGGAGTGCTTGGCCGATCCCCTGCCAGCTGATAACCCGCCAATACGTGAAGTGCCTGGCCGATCTCCCTGCCAAGGCCTGGAGTGCCCGGTCGATCCCCATGCCGAGGCGTGGAGTGCCCAGCCGATCCCCCTGCCGACACATGGAGTGCCTAGCCGATTCCCCTGCCAGCTGATAACCCGCCAATACGTGAAGTGCTTGGCCGATCTCCCTGCCAAGGCCTGGAGGCCCAGCCGATTCCCCTGCCGACGCGTGGAGTGCTTTGCCGATCCCCTGCCAGATGATAACCCGCCAATACGTAACGTGCCTGGCCGATCTCCCTGCCAAGGCCTGGAGTGCCCGGTCGATCCACATGCCGAGGCGTGGAGTACCCAGCCGATTCCCCTGCCGACGCGTGGAGTGCCTAGCCGATTCCCCTGCCAGCTGATAACCCGCCAATACGTGAAGTGCCTGGCCGATCTCCCTGCCAAGGCCTGGAGTGCCTGGTCGATCCCCATGCCGAGGCGTGAAGTGCCCACCCGATTCCCCTGCCGATGCGTGGAGTGCCTAGCCGATTCTTCTGCCAGCTGATAACCCGCTAATACGTGAAGACCTGCCAAGGCCTAGAGTGCCCAGCCGATTCCCCTGCCGTCGCGTGGAGTGCCTGGACGATCTCCCTGCCAAGGCCTGGAGGGCCCGGTCGATCCCCATGCCGAGGCGTGGAGTTCCCAGCCGATTCCCCTACCGACGCGTGGAGTGCCTAGCCGATTCCCCTGCCAGCTGATAACCCGCCAATACGTGAAGTGCCTGGCCGATCTTCCTGCCAAGGCCTTGAGTGCCCGGTCGATCCCCATGCCGAGGCGTGGAGTGCCCAGACGATTCCCCTGCCGACGCGTGGAGTGCTTGGCCGATCCCCTGCCAGCTGATAACCCGCCAATACGTGAAGTGCCTGGCCGATCTCCCTGCCAAGGCCTGGAGGCCCAGCCGATTCCCCTGCCGACGCGTGGAGTGCTTGGCCGATCCTCTGCCAGATGATAACCCGCCAATACTTGAAGTGCCTGGCCAATCTCCCTGCCAAGGCCTGGAGTGCCCGGTCGATCCCCATGCCGAGGCGTGGAGTGCCCAGCCGATTCCCCTGCCGACGCGTGGAGTGCTTGGCCGATCCCCTGCCAGCTGATAACCCGCCAATACGTGAAGTGCCTGGCCGATCTCCATGCCAAGGCCTGGAGTGCCCAGCAGATTCCCCTGCCGAAGCATGGAGTGCTTTGCCGATCCCCTGCCAGATGATAACTCGCCAATACGTGACGTGCCTGGCCGATCTCCCTGCCAAGGCCTGGAGTGCCCAGCCGATTCCCCTGCCGTCGCGTGGAGTGCCTGGCCGATCTCCCTGCCAAGGCCTCGTCGATCCCCATGCCGAGGCGTGGAGTGCCCAGCCGATCCTCCTGCCGACGCATGGAGTGCCTAGCCGATTCCCCTGCCAGCTGATAACCCGCCAATACGTGAAGTGCCTGGCCGATCTCCCTGCCAAGGCCTGGAGTGCACAGACTCCCCTGCCGACGCGTGGGGTGCTTGGCCGATCCCCTGCCAACTGATAACCCGCCAATGCGTGAAGTGCCTGGCCGATCTCCCTGCAGAGGCCTGGAGGACCAGCCGATTCCCCTTCCGACGCGTGGAGTGCTTGGCCGATCCCCTGCCAGCTGATAACCCGCCAATACGTGAAGTGCCTGGCCAATCTCCCTGCCAAGGCCTGGAGTGCCCGGTCGATCCCCATGCCGAGGCGTGGAGTGCCCAGCCGATTCCCCTGCCGACGCGTGGAGTGCCTATCCGATTCCCCTGCCAGCTGATAACCCGCCAATACGTGAAGTGCCTGGCCGATCTCCCTGCCAAGGCCTGGAGTGAACAGCCGATTCCCCTGCCGACGCGAGGAGTGCTTGGCCGATCCCCTGCGAGATGATAACCCGCCAATACGTGAAGTGCCTGGCCAATCTCCCTGCCAAGGCCTGGAGTGCCCGGTCGATCCCCATGCCGAGGCGTGGAGTGCCCAGCCGATTCCCCTGCCGACGCGTGGAGTGCCTATCCGATTCCCCTGCCAGCTGATAACCCGCCAATACGTGAAGTGCGTGGCCGATCTCCCTGCCAAGGCCTGGAGTGCCCAGCCGATTCCCCTGCCGACGCGTGGAGTGCTTGGCCGATTCCCTGCCAGATGATAACCCGCCAATACGTGACGTGCCTTGCCGATCTCCCTGCCAAGGCCTGGAGTGCCCGGTCGATCCCCATGCCGAGGCGTGGAGTGCCCAGCCGATTCCCCTTCCGACGCGTGGAGTGCTTGGCCGATCCCCTGCCAGCTGATAACCCGCCAATGCGTGAAGTGCCTGGCCGATCTCCCTGCAGAGGCCTTGAGGACCAGCCGATTCCCCTTCCGACGCGTGGAGTGCTTGGCCGATCCCCTGCCAGCTGATAACCCGCCAATACGTGAAGTGTCTGGCCAATCTCCCTGCCAAGGCCTGGAGTGCCCGGTCGATCCCCATGCCGAGGCGGGGAGTGCCCAGCCGATTCCCCTGCCGACGCGTGGAGTGCCTAGCCGATTCCCCTGCCAGCTGATAACCCGCCAATACGTGAAGTGCCTGGCCGATCTCCCTGCCAAGGCCTGGAGTGAACAGCCGATTCCCCTGCCGACGCTAGGAGTGCTTGGCCGATCCCCTGCCACCTAATAACCCGCCAATACGTGAAGTGCCTGGCCGATCTCCCTGCCAAGGCCTGGAGTGCCCGGTCGATCCCCATGCCGAGGCCTGGAGTGCCCAGCCGAATCCCCTGCCGACGCGTGGAGTGCCTAGCCGATTCCCCTGCCAGCTGATAACCCGCCAATACGTGAAGTGCGTGGCCGATCTCCCTGCCAAGGCCTGGAGTGCCCAGACGATTCCCCTGCCGACGCGTGGAGTGCTTGGCCGATCCCCTGCCAGCTGATAACCCGCCAATACGTGAAGTGCCTGGCCTATCTCCCTGCCAAGGCCTGGAGGCCCAGCCGATTCCCCTGCCGACGCGTGGAGTGCTTGGCCGATTCTTCTCCAAGCTGATAACCCGCCAATACGTGAAGACCTGCCAAGGCCTGGAGTGCCCAGCCGATTCCCCTGCCGTCGCGTGGAGTGCCTGGCCGATCTCCCTGCCAAGGCCTGGAGTGCCCGGTCGATCCCCATGCCGAGGCGTGGAGTGCCCAGCCGATCCCCCTGCCGACTCATGGAGTGCCTAGCCGATTCCCCTGCCAGCTGATAACCCGCCAATACGTGAAGTGCTTGGCCGATCTCCCTGCCAAGGCCTGGAGTGCACAGACTCCCCTGCCGACGCGTGGAGTGCTTGGCCGATCCCCTGCCAGCTGATAACCCGCCAATGCGTGAAGTGCCTGGCCGATCTCCCTGCAGAGGCCTGGAGGACCAGCCGATTCCCCTTCCGAGACGTGGAGTGCTTGGCCGATCCCCTGCGAGATGATAACCCGCCAATACGTGAAGTGCCTGGCCAATCTCCCTGCCAAGGCCTGGAGTGCCCGGTCGATCCCCATGCCGAGGCGTGGAGTGCCCAGCCGATTCCCCTGCCGACGCGTGGAGTGCCTATCCGATTCCCCTGCCAGCTGATAACCCGCCAATACGTGAAGTGCGTGGCCGATCTCCCTGCCAAGGCCTGGAGTGCCCAGACGATTCCCCTGCCGACGCGTGGAGTGCTTGGCCGATCCCCTGCCAGCTGATAACCCGCCAATACGTGAAGTGCCTGGCCGATCTCCCTGCCAAGGCCTGGAGGCCCAGCCGATTCCCCTGCCGACGCGTGGAGTGTTTGGCCGATCCCCTGCGAGATGATAACCCGCCAATACGTGACGTGCCTTGCCGATCTTCCTGCCAAGGCCTGGAGTGCCCGGTCGATCCCCATGCCGAGGCGTGGAGTGCCCAGCCGATTCCCCTTCCGACGCGTGGAGTGCTTGGCCGATCCCCTGCCAGCTGATAACCCGCCAATGCGTGAAACGCTTTGCCGATCCCCTGCCAGATGATAACCCGCCCATACGTGACGTGCCTGGCCGATCTCCCTGCAGAGGCCTGGAGGACCAGCCGATTCCCCTTTCGACGCGTGGAGTGCTTGGCCGATCCCCTGCCAGCTGATAACCCGCCAATACGTGAAGACCTGCCAAGGCCTGGAGTGCCCAGCCGATTCCCCTGCCGTCGCGTGGAGTGCCTGGCCGATCTCCCTGCCAAGGCCTGGTCGATCCCCATGCCGAGGCGTGGAGTACCCAGCCGATTTCCCTGCCGACGCGTGGAGTGCCTAGCCGATTCCCCTGCCAGCTGATAACCCGCCAAAACGTGAAGTGCGTGGCCGATCTCCCTGCCAAGGCCTGGAGTGCCCAGACGATTCCCCTGCCGACGCGTGGAGTGTTTGGCCGATCCCCTGCCAGCTGATAACCCGCCAATACGTAAAGACCTGCCAAGGCCTGGAGTGCCCAGACGATTCCCCTGCCGACGCGTGGAGTGCTTGGCCGATCCCCTGCCAGCTGATAACCCGCCAATACGTGAAGTGCCTGACCGATCTCCCTGCCAAGGCCTGGAGTGCCCGGTCGATCCTCATGCCGAGGCGTGGAGTGCCCAGCCGATCCCCCTGCCGACGCATGGAGTGCCTAGCCGATTCCCCTGCCAGCTGATAACCCGCCAATACGTGAAGTGCCTGGCCGATCTCCCTGCCAAGGCCTGGAGTGCCCACATGATTCCCCTGCCGATGCGTGGAGTGCTTGGCCGATCCCCTGCCAGCTGATAACCCGCCAATACGTGAAGTGCCTGGCCGATCTCCCTGCCAAGGCCTGGAGTGCCCGGTCGATCCCCATGCCGAGGCGTGGAGTGCCCAGCCGATCCCCCTGCCGACGCATGGAGTGCCTAGCCGATTCCCCTGCCAGCTGATAACCCGCCAATACGTGAAGTGCCTGGCCGATCTCCCTGCCAAGGCCTGGAGTGCCCAGACGATTCCCCTGCCCACGCGTGGAGTGCTTGGCCGATCCCCTGCCAGCTGATAACCCGCCAATACGTGAAGTGCCTGGCCGATCTCCCTGCCAAGGCCTGGAGTGCCCGGTCGATCCCCATGCCGAGGCGTGGAGTGCCCAGCCGAATCCCCTGCCGACGCGTGGAGTGCCTAGCCGATTCCCCTGCCAGCTGATAACCCGCCAATACGTGAAGTGCCTGGCCGATCTCCCTGCCAAGGCCTGGAGTGCCCAGACGATTCCCCTGCCGACGCGTGGAGTGCTTGGCCGATCCCCTGCCAGCTGATAATCCGCCAATACGTGAAGTGCCTGGCCGATCTCCCTGCCAAGGCCTGGAGTGCCCGGTCGATCCCCATGCCGAGGCGTGGAGAGCCCAGCCGATTTCCCTGCCGACGCGTGGAGTGCCTAGCCGATTACCCTGCCAGCTGATAACCCGCCAATACGTGAAGTGCCTGGCCGATCTCCCTGCCAAGGCCTGGAGTGAACAGCCGATTCCCCTGCCGATGCGTGGAGTGCTTGGCCGATCCCCTGCCAGCTGATAACCCGCCAATACGTGAAGTGCCTGGCCGATCTCCCTACCAAGGCCTGGAGTGCCCGGTCGATCCCCATGCCGAGGCGTGGAGTGCCCAGCCGATCCCCCTGCCGACGCATGGAGTGCCTAGCCGATTCCCCTGCCAGCTGATAACCCGCCAATACGTGAAGTGCCTGGCCGATCTCCCTGCCAAGGCCTGGAGTGCCCAGACGATTCCCCTGCCGACGCGTGGAGTGCTTGGCCGATCCCCTGCCAGCTGATAACCCGCCAATACGTGAAGTGCCTGGCCGATCTCCCTGCCAAGGCCTGGAGTGCCCGGTCGATCCCCATGCCGAGGCGTGGAGTGCCCAGCCGAATCCCCTGCCGACGCGTGGAGTGCCTAGCCGATTCCCCTGCCAGCTGATAACCCGCCAATACGTGAAGTGCCTGGCCGATCTCCCTGCCAAGGCCTGGAGTGCCCAGACGATTCTCCTGCCGACGCGTGGAGTGCTTGGCCGATCCCCTGCCAGCTGATATCCCGCCAATACGTGAAGTGCCTGGCCTATCTCCCTGCCAAGGCCTGGAGGCCCAGCCGATTCCCCTGCCGACGCGTGGAGTGCTTGGCCGATCCTCTGCCAGATGATAACCCGCCAATACGCGACGTGCCTGGCCGATCGCCCTGCAAAGGCCTGGAGTGCCCAGACGATTCCCCTGCCGACGCGTAGAGTGCTTGGACGATCCCCTGCCAGCTGATAACCCGCCAATACGTGAAGTGCCTGGCCGATCTCCCTGCCAAGGCCTGGAGTGCCCAGCAGATTCCCCTGCTGACGTGTGGAGTGCTTTGCCGATCCCCTGCCAGATGATAACCCGCCCATACGTGACGTGCCTGGCCGATCTCCCTGCAGAGGCCTGGAGTGCCCAGCCGATTCCCCTGCCGACGCGTGGAGTGCCTAGCCGATTCTTCTGCCAGCTGATAACCCGCCAATACGTGAAGACCTGCCAAGGCCTGGAGTGCCCAGCCGATTCCCCTGCCGTCGCGTGGAGTGCCTGGCCGATCTCCCTGCCAAGGCCTGGTCGATCCCCATGCCGAGGCGTGGAGTGCCCAGCCGATCCCCATGCCGACGCATGGAGTGCCTAGCCGATTCCCCTGCCAGCTGATAACCCGCCAATACGTGAAGTGCCTGGCCGATCTCCCTGCCAAGGCCTGGAGTGAACAGCCGATTCCCCTTCCGACGCGAGGAGTGCTTGGCCGATCCCCTGCCACCTGATAACCCGCCAATACGTGAAGTGCCTGGCCGATCTCCCTGCCAAGGCCTGGAGTGCCCGGTCGATCTCCATGCCGAGGCGTGGAGTGCCCAGCCGAATCCCCTGCCGACGCGTGGAGTGCCTAGCCGATTCCCCTGCCAGCTGATAACCCGCCAATACGTGAAGTGCGTGGCCGATCTCCCTGCCAAGGCCTGGAGTGCCCACACGATTCCCCTGCCGACGCGTGGAGTGCTTGGCCGATACCCTGCCAGCTGATAACCCGCCAATACGTGAAGTGCCTGGCCTATCTCCCTGCCAAGGCCTGGAGGCCCAGCCGATTCCCCTGCCGACGCGTGGAGTGGTTGGGCGATCCTCTGCCAGATGATAACCCGCCAATACGCGACGTGCCTGGCCGATCTCCTTGCCAAGGCCTGGAGTGCCCAGACGATTCCCCTGCCGACGCGTAGAGTGCTTGGCCGATCCCCTGCCAGCTGATAACCCGCCAATACGTGAAGTGCCTGGCCTATCTCCCTGCCAAGGCCTGGAGGCCCAGCCGATTCCCCTGCCGACGGGTGGAGTGCTTGGCCGATCCTCTGCCAGATGATAACCCGCCAATACGCGACGTGCCTGGCCGATCTCCTTGCCAAGGCCTGGAGTGCCCAGACGATTCCCCTGCCGACGCGTAGAGTGCTTGGCCGATCCCCTGCCAGCTGATAACCCGCCAATACGTGAAGTGCCTGGCCGATCTCCCTGCCAAGGCCTGGAGTGCCCAGCAGATTCCCCTGCCGACGCGTGGAGTGCTTTGCCGATCCCCTGCCAGATGATAACCCGCCCATACGTGACGTGCCTGGCCGATCTCCCTGCAGAGGCCTGGAGGACCAGCCGATTCCCCTTTCGACGCGTGGAGTGCTTGGCCGATCCCCTGCCAGCTGATAACCCGCCAATACGTGAAGACCTGCCAAGGCCTGGAGTGCCCAGCACATTCCCCTGCCGTCGCGTGGAGTGCCTGGCCGATCTCCCTGCCAAGGCCTGGTCGATCCCCATGCCGAGGCGTGGAGTACCCAGCCGATTTCCCTGCCGACGCGTGGAGTGCCTAGCCGATTCCCCTGCCAGCTGATAACCCGCCAATACGTGAAGTGCGTGGCCGATCTCCCTGCCAAGGCCTGGAGTGCCCAGACGATTCCCCTGCCGACGCGTGGAGTGTTTGGCCGATCCCCTGCCAGCTGATAACCCGCCAATACGTGAAGACCTGCCAAGGCCTGGAGTGCCCAGACGATTTCCCTGCCGACGCGTGGAGTGCTTGGCCGATCCCCTGCCAGCTGATAACCCGCCAATACGTGAAGTGCCTGGCCGATCTCCCTGCCAAGGCCTGGAGTGCCCGGTCGATCCCCATGCCGAGGCGTGGAGTGCCCAGCCGATCCCCCTGCCGACGCATGGAGTGCCTAGCCGATTCCCCTGCAAGCTGATAACCCGCCAATACGTGAAGATCCTGGCCGATCTCCCTGCCAAGGCCTGGAGTGCCCGGTCGATCCCCATGCCGAGGCGTGGAGTGCCCAGCCGATCCCCCTGCCGACGCGTGGAGTGCCTAGCCGATTCCCCTGCCAGCTGATAACCCGCCAATACGTGAAGTGCCTGGCCGATCTCCCTGCCAAGGCCTGGAGTGAACAGCCGATTCCCCTGCCGACGCGTGGAGTGCTTGGCCGATCCCCTGCCAGCTGATAACCCGCCAATACGTGAAGTGCCTGGCCGATCTCCCTGCCAAGGCCTGGAGTGCCCGGTCGATCCCCATGCCGAGGCGTGGAGTGCCCAGCCGATCCCCCTGCCGACGCGTGGAGTGCCTAGCCGATTCCCCTGCCAGCTGATAACCCGCCAATACGTGAAGTGCCTGGCCGATCTCCCTGCCAAGGCCTGGAGTTCCCAGACGATTCCCCTGCCGACGCATGGAGTGCTTGGCCGATCCCCTGCCAGCTGATAACCCGCCAATACGTGAAGTGCCTGGCCGATCTCCCTGCCAAGACCTGGAGTGCCCGGTCGATCCCCATGCCGAGGCGTGGAGTGCCCAGCCGAATCCCCTGCCGACGCGTGGAGTGCCTAGCCGATTCCCCTGCCAGCTGATAACCCGCCAATACGTGAAGTGCGTGGCCGATCTCCCTGCCAAGGCCTGGAGTGCCCAGACGATTCCCCTGCCGACGCGTGGAGTGCTTGGCCGATCCCCTGCCAGCTGATAACCCGCCAATACGTGAAGTGCCTGGCCTATCTCCCTGCCAAGGCCTGGAGGCCCAGCCGATTCCCCTGCCGACACGTGGAGTGCTTGGCCGATACTCTGCCAGATGATAACCCGCCAATACGCGACGTGCCTGGCCGATCTCCCTGCCAAGGCCTGGAGTGCCCAGACGATTCCCCTGCCGACGCGTAGAGTGCTTGGCCGATCCCCTGCCAGCTGATAACCCGCCAATACGTGAAGTGCCTGGCCGATCTCCCTGCCAAGGCCTCGAGTGCCCAGCAGATTCCCCTGCCGACGCGTGGAGTGCTTTGCCGATCCCCTGCCAGATGATAACCCGCCCATACGTGACGTGCCTGGCCGATCTCCCTGCAGAGGCCTGGAGGACCAGCCGATTCCCCTTCCGACGCGTGGAGTGCTTGGCCGATCCCCTGCCAGCTTATAACCCGCCAATACGTGAAGACCTGCCAAGGCCTGGAGTGCCCAGCCGATTCCCCTGCCGTCGCGTGGAAAGCCTGGCCGATTTCCCTGCCAAGGCCTGGTCGATCCCCATGCCGAGGCGTGGAGTGCCCAGCCGATTCCCCTGCCGACGCATGGAGTGCCTAGGCGATTCCCCTGCCAGCTGATAACCCGCCAATACGTGAAGTGCCTGGCCGATCTCCCTGCAGAGGCCTGGAGGACCAGTCGATTCCCCTTCCGACGCGTGGAGTGCTTGGCCGATCCCCTGCCAGCTGATAACCCGCCAATACGTGAAGTGCCTGGCCAATCTCCCTGCCAAGGCCTGGAGTGCCCGGTCGATCCCCATGCCGAGGCGTGGAATGCCCAGCCGAAGTCCCTGCCGACGCGTGGAGTGCCTAGCCGATTCCCCTGCCAGCTGATAACCCGCCAATACGTGAAGTGCCTGGCCGATCTCCCTGCCAAGGCCTGGAGTGAACAGCCGATTCCCCTGCCGACGCGAGGAGTGCTTGGCCGATCCCCTGCCAGCTGATAACCCGCCAATACGTGAAGATCCTGGCCGATCTCCCTGCCAAGGCCTGGAGTGCCCGGTCGATCCCCATGCCGAGGCGTGGAGTGCCCAGCCAATTCCCCTGCCGACGCGTGGAGTGCCTAGCCGATTCCCCTGCCAGCTGATAACCCGCCAATACGTGAAGTGCGTGGCCGATCTCCCTGCCAAGGCCTGGAGTGCCCAGACGATTCCCCTGCCGACGCGTGGAGTGCTTGGCCGATCCCCTGCCAGCTGATAACCCGCCAATACGTGAAGTGCCTGGCCGATCTCCCTGCCAAGGCCTGGAGTGCCCGGTCGATCCCCATGCCGAGGCGTGGAGTGCCCAGCCGATTCCCCTGCCGACGCGTGGAGTGCCTAGCCGATTCCCCTGCCAGCTGATAACCCGCCAATACGTGAAGTGCCTGGCCGATCTCCCTGCCAAGGCCTGGAGTGAACAGCCGATTCCCCTGTCGACGCGAGGAGTGCTTGGCCGATCCCCTGCCAGCTGATAACCCGCCAATACGTGAAGTGCCTGGCCGATCTCCCTGCCAAGGCCTGGAGTGCCCGGTCGATCCCCATGCCGAGGCGTGGAGTGCCCAGCCGAATCCCCTGCCGACGCGTGGAGTGCCTAGCCGATTCCCCTGCCAGCTGATAACCCGCCAATACGTGAAGTGCCTGGCCGATCTCCCTGCCAAGGCCTGGAGTGGGTCGATCCCATGCCCGAGCGTGGATTCCCCTGCCGACGCGTGGAGTGCCTTGGCCGATCCCCTGCCAGCTGATAACCCGCCAATACGTGAAGTGCCTGGCCGATCTCCCTGCCAAGGCCTGGAGTGCCCAGACGATTCCCCTGCCGACGCGTGGAGTGCTTGGCCGATCCCCTGCCAGCTGATAACCCGCCAATACGTGAAGTGCCTGGCCTATCTCCCTGCCAAGGCCTGGAGGCCCAGCCGATTCCCCTGCCGACGCGTGGAGTGCTTGGCCGATCCCCTGCCAGCTGATAACCCGCCAATACGTGAAGTGCCTGGCCGATCTCCCTGCCAAGGCCTGGAGTGCCCAGCAGATTCCCCTGCCGACGCGTGGAGTGCTTTGCCGATCCCCTGCCAGATGATAACCCGCCCATACGTGACGTGCCTGGCCGATCTCCCTGCAGAGGCCTGGAGGACCAACCGATTCCCCTTCCGACGCGTGGAGTGCTTGGCCGATCCCCTGCCAGCTGATAACCCGCCAATACGTGAAGTGCCTGGCCGATCTCCCTGCCAAGGCCTGGAGTGCCCAGACGATTCCCCTGCCGACGCGTGGAGTGCTTGGCCGATCCCCTGCCAGCTGATAACCCGCCAATACGTGAAGTGCCTGGCCGATCTCCCTGCCAAGGCCTGGAGTGCCCAGCAGATTCCCCTGCCGACGCGTGGAGTGCTTTGCCGATCCCCTGCCAGATGATAACCCGCCCATACGTGACGTGCCTGGCCGATCTCCCTGCCAAGGCCTGGAGTGCCCAGCCGATTCCCCTGCCGACGCGTGGAGTGCTTGGCCGATCCCCTGCCAGCTGATAACCCGCCAATACGTGAAGACCTGCCAAGGCCTGGAGTGCCCAGCCGATTCCCTGCCGTCGCGTGGGATCCTGCCAGTGATAACATATGAAGTGCCTGGCCGATCTCCCTGCCAAGGCCTGGGTCCGGTCGATCCCCATGCCGAGGCGTGGAGTGCCCAGCCGATTCCCCTGCCGACGCGTGGAGTGCCTAGCCGATTCCCCTGCCAGCTGATAACCCGCCAATACGTGAAGTGCCTGGCCGATCTCCCTGCCAAGGCCTGGAGTGCGAGGCCTGGAGTGCCCAGACGATTCCCCTGCCGACGCGTGGAGTGCCTGGCCGATCCCCTGCCAGCTGATAACCCGCCAATACGTGAAGTGCCTGGCCGATCTCCCTGCCAAGGCCTGGAGTGACCAGCCGATTCCCCTGCCGACGCGTGGAGTGCTTGGCCGATCCCCTGCCAGCTGATAACCCGCCAATACGTGAAGTGCCTGGCCGATCTTCCTGCCAAGGCCTGGAGTGCCCGGTCGATCCCCATGCCGAGGCGTGGAGTGCCCAGCCGATCCCCTGCCGACGCATGGAGTGCCTAGCCGATTCCCCTGCCAGCTGATAACCCGCCAATACGTGAAGTGCCTGGCCGATCTCCTGCCAAGGCCTGGAGTGCCCAGACGATTCCCCTGCCGACGCGTGGAGTGCTTGGCCGATCCCCTGCCAGCTGATAACCCGCCAATACGTGAAGTGCCTGGCCGATCTCCCTGCCAAGGCCTGAAGTGCCCGGTCGATCCCCCTGCCGAGGCCTGGAGTGCCCAGCCGATTCCCCTGCCGACGCGTGGAGTGCTTTGCCGATTCCCCTGCCAGATGATAACCCGCCAATACGTGAAGTGCCTGGCCGATCTCCCTGCCAAGGCCTGGAGTACCCGGTCGACCCCATGGAGCGTGGGTGCCCAGCAAATTCCCCTGCCGACGCGTGGAGTGCTTGGCCGATCCCCTGCCAGCTGATAACCCGCCAATACGTGAAGTGCCTGGCCGATCTCCCTGCCAAGGCCTGGAGGCCCAGCCGATTCCCCTGCCGACGCGTGGAGTGCTTGGCCGATCCCCTGCCAGATGATAACCCGCCAATACGTGACGTGCCTGGCCGATCTCCCTGCCAAGGCCTGGAGTGCCCGGTCGATCCCCATGCCGGGCGTGAAGTGCCCAGCCGATTCCCCTGCCGACGCGTGGAGTGCCTAGCCGATTCCCCTGCCAGCTGATAACCCGCCAATACGTGAAGTCTGCGATCTCCCTGCCAAGGCCTGGAGTGCCCAGCCGATTCCTCTGCCGACGCGTGGAGTGCTTGGCCGATCCCTGCCAGTGATAGTGCCTGGACGATCTCCCTGCCAAGGCCTGGAGGGCCCGGTCGATCCCCATGCCGAGGCGTGGAGTGCCCAGCCGATTCCCCTGCCGACGCGTGGAGTGCCTAGCCGATTCCCCTGCCAGCTGATAACCCGCCAATACGTGAAGTGCCTGGCCGATCTCCCTGCCAAGGCCTGGAGGCCCAGCCGATTCCCCTGCCGACGCGTGGAGTGCTTGGCCGATCCCCTGCCAGCTGATAACCCGCCAATGCGTGAAGTGCCTGGCCGATCTCCCTGCAGGCCGAGGCCTGGATGGACCCAGCCGATTCCCCTGCCGACGCGTGGAGTGCTTGGCCGATCCCCTGCCAGCTGATAACCCGCCAATACGTGAAGTGCCTGGCCGATCTCCCTGCCAAGGCCTGGAGTGCCCGGTCGATCCCCATGCCGTGGCGTGGAGTGCCCAGCCGATTCCCCTTCCGACGCGTGGAGTGCTTGGCCGATCCCCTGCCAGCTGATAACCCGCCAATGCGTAAAGTGCCTGGCCGATCTCCCTGCAGAGGCCTGGAGGAGCAGCCGATTCCCCTTCCGACGCGTGGAGTGCTTGGCCGATCCCCTGCCAGCTGATAACCCGCCAATACGTGAAGTGCCTGGCCAATCTCCCTGCCAAGGCCTGGAGTGCCCGGTCGATCCCCATGCCGAGGCGTGGAATGCCCAGCCGATTCCCCTGCCGACGCGTGGAGTGCCTAGCCGATTCCCCTGCCAGCTGATAACCCGCCAATACGTGAAGTGCCTGGCCGATCTCCCTGCCAAGGCCTGGAGTGAACAGCCGATTCCCCTGCCGACGCGAGGAGTGCTTGGCCGATCCCCTGCCAGCTGATAACCCGCCAATACTTGAAGTGCCTGGCCGATCTCCCTGCCAAGGCCTGGAGTGCCCGGTCGATCCCCATGCCGAGGCGTGGAGTGCCCAGCCGATTCCCCCTGCCGACGCGTGGAGTGCCTAGCCGATTCCCCTGCCACCTGATAACCCGCCAATACGTGAAGTGCCCGGTCGATCCCCATGCCGAGGCGTGGAGTGCCCAGCCGATTCCCCTGCCGACGCGTGGAGTGCCTAGCCGATTCCCCTGCCAGCTGATAACCCACCAATACGTGAAGTGCCTGGCCGATCTCCCTGCCAAGGCCTGGAGTGAACAGCCGATTCCCCTGCCGACGCGTGGAGTGCTTGGCCGATCCCCTGCCAGCTGATAACCCGCCAATACGTGAAGTGCCTGGCCGATCTCCCTGCCAAGGCCTGGAGTGCCCGGTCGATCCCCATGCCGAGGCGTGGACTGCCCAGCCGATTCCCCTGCCGACGCGTGGAGTGCCTAGCCGATTCCCCTGCCACCTGATAACCCGCCAATACGTGAAGTGCCCGGTCGATCCCCATGCCGAGGCGTGGAGTGCCCAGCCGATTCCCCTGCCGACGCGTGGAGTGCCTAGCCGATTCCCCTGCCAGCTGATAACCCGCCAATACGTGAAGTGCCTGGCCGATCTCCCTGCCAAGGCCTGGAGTCCCCGGTCGATCCCCATGCCGAGGCGCGGACTGCCCAGCCGATTTTCCTGCCGACGCGTGGAGTGCCTAGCCGATTCCCCTGCCACCTGATAACCCGCCAATACGTGAAGTGCCCGGTCGATCCCCATGCCGAGGCGTGGAGTGCCCAGCCGATTCCCCTGCCGACGCGTGGAGTGCCTAGCCGATCCCCTGCCACCTGATAACCCGCCAATACGTGAAGTGCCTGGCCGATCTCCCTGCCAAGGCCTGGAGTGCCCGGTCGATCCCCATGCCGAGGCGTGGAGTGCCCAGCCGATCCCCCTGCCGACGCATGGAGTGCTTAGCCGATTCCCCTGCCAGCTGATAACCCGCCAATACGTGAAGTGCCTGGCCGATCTCCCTGCCAAGGCCTGGAGTGCCCACATGATTCCCCTGCCGACGCGTGGAGTGCTTGGCCGATCCCCTGCCAGCTGATAATCCGCCAAAAGGGAAATTCCCCTGCTCCCTGATAACCCGCCAATACGTGAGTCGCCTTCCCGATCTCCTTGCCAAGGCCTGGAGTGCCCGGTCGATCCCCATGCCGTGGCGTGGAGTGCCCAGCCGATTCCCCTTCCGACGCGTGGAGTGCTTGGCCGATCCCCTGCCAGCTGATAACCCGCCAATGCGTGAAGTGCCTGGCCGATCTCCCTGCAGAGGCCTGGAGGACCAGCCGATTCCCCTACCGACGCGTGGAGTGCCTAGCCGATTCCCCTGCCAGCTGATAACCCGCCAATACGTGAAGTGCCTGGCCGATCTCCCTGCCAAGGCCTGGAGGCCCAGCCGATTCCCCTTCCGACGCGTGGAGTGCTTGGCCGATCCCCTGCCAGTTGATAACCCGCCAATGCGTGAAGTGCCTGGCCGATCTCCCTGCAGAGGCCTGGAGGACCAGCCGATTCCCCTTCCGACGCGTGGAGTGCTTGGCCGATCCCCTGCCAGCTGATAACCCGCCAATACGTGACGTGCCTTGCCGATCTCTCTGCCAAGGCCTGGAGTGCCCGGTCGATCCCCATGCCGTGGCGTGGAGTGCCCAGCCGATTCCCCTTCCGACGCGTGGAGTGCTTGGCCGATCCCCTGCCAGCTGATAACCCGCCAATGCGTGAAGTGCCTGGCCGATCTCCCTGCAGAGGCCTGGAGGAGCAGCCGATTCTTCTTCCGACGCGTGGAGTGCTTGGCCGATCCCCTGCCAGCTGATAACCCGCCAATACTTGAAGTGCCTGGCCGATCTCCCTGCCAAGGCCTGGAGTGCCCGGTCGATCCCAATGCCGAGGCGTGGAGTGCCCAGCCGATCCCCTGCCGACGCGTGGAGTGCCTAGCCGATTCCCCTGCCACCTGATAACCCGCCAATACGTGAAGTGCCCGGTCGATCCCCATGCCGAGGCGTGGAGTGCCCAGCCGATTCCCCTGCCGACGCGTGGAGTGCCTAGCCGATTCCCCTGCCAGCTGATAACCCACCAATACGTGAAGTGCCTGGCCGATCTCCCTGCCAAGGCCTGGAGTGAACAGCCGATTCCCCTGCCGACGCGAGGAGTGCTTGGCCGATCCCCTGCCAGCTGATAACCCGCCAATACGTGAAGTGCCTGGCCGATCTCCCTGCCAAGGCCTGGAGTGCCCGGTCGATCCCCATGCCGAGGCGTGGACTGCCCTGCCGATTCCCCTGCCGACGCGTGGAGTGCCTAGCCGATTCCCCTGCCAGCTGATAACCCGCCAATACGTGAAGTGCCTGGCCGATCTCCCTGCCAAGGCCTGGAGTGAACAGCCGATTCCCCTGCCGGCGCGAGGAGTGCTTGGCCGATCCCCTGCCAGCTGATAACCCGCCAATACTTGAAGTGCCTGGCCGATCTCCCTGCCAAGGCCTGGAGTGCCCGGTCGATCCCAATGCCGAGGCGTGGAGTGCCCAGCCGATCCCCCTGCCGACGCGTGGAGTGCCTAGCCGATTCCCCTGCCACCTGATAACCCGCCAATACGTGAAGTGCCCGGTCGATCCCCATGCCGAGGCGTGGAGTGCCCAGCCGATTCCCCTGCCGACGCGTGGAGTGCCTAGCCGATTCCCCTGCCAGCTGATAACCCACCAATACGTGAAGTGCCTGGCCGATCTCCCTGCCAAGGCCTGGAGTGAACAGCCGATTCCCCTGCCGACGCGAGGAGTGCTTGGCCGATCCCCTGCCAGCTGATAACCCGCCAATACGTGAAGTGCCTGGCCGATCTCCCTGCCAAGGCCTGGAGTGCCCGGTCGATCCCCATGCCGAGGCGTGGACTGCCCAGCCGATTCCCCTGCCGACGCGTGGAGTGCCTAGCCGATTCCCCTGCCACCTGATAACCCGCCAATACGTGAAGTGCCCGGTCGATCCCCATGCCGAGGCGTGGAGTGCCCAGCCGATTCCCCTGCCGACGCGTGGAGTGCCTAGCCGATTCCCCTGCCAGCTGATAACCCGCCAATACGTGAAGTGCCTGGCCGATCTCCCTGCCAAGGCCTGGAGTCCCCGGTCGATCCCCATGCCGAGGCGCGGACTGCCCAGCCGATTTTCCTGCCGACGCGTGGAGTGCCTAGCCGATTCCCCTGCCACCTGATAACCCGCCAATACGTGAAGTGCCCGGTCGATCCCCATGCCGAGGCGTGGAGTGCCCAGCCGATTCCCCTGCCGACGCGTGGAGTGCCTAGCCGATTCCCCTGCCACCTGATAACCCGCCAATACGTGAAGTGCCTGGCCGATCTCCCTGCCAAGGCCTGGAGTGCCCGGTCGATCCCCATGCCGAGGCGTGGAGTGCCCAGCCGATCCCCCTGCCGACGCATGGAGTGCTTAGCCGATTCCCTGCCAGCTGATAACCCGCCAATACGTGAAGTGCCTGGCCGATCTCCCTGCCAAGGCCTGGAGTGCCCACATGATTCCCCTGCCGACGCGTGGAGTGCTTGGCGGATCCCCTGCCAGCTGATAATCCGCCAATACGTGAAGTGCCTGGCCGATCTCCCTGCCAAGGCCTGAAGTGCCTGGCCGATCCCCTGCCAGCTGATAACCCGCCAATACGTGACGTGCCTTCCCGATCTCCCTGCCAAGGCCTGGAGTGCCCGGTCGATCCCCATGCCGTGGCGTGGAGTGCCCAGCCGATTCCCCTTCCGACGCGTGGAGTGCTTGGCCGATCCCCTGCCAGCTGATAACCCGCCAATGCGTGAAGTGCCTGGCCGATCTCCCTGCAGAGGCCTGGAGGACCAGCCGATTCCCCTACCGACGCGTGGAGTGCCTAGCCGATTCCCCTGCCAGCTGATAACCCGCCAATACGTGAAGTGCCTGGCCGATCTCCCTGCCAAGGCCTGGAGGCCCAGCCGATTCCCCTTCCGACGCGTGGAGTGCTTGGCCGATCCCCTGCCAGTTGATAACCCGCCAATGCGTGAAGTGCCTGGCCGATCTCCCTGCAGAGGCCTGGAGGACCAGCCGATTCCCCTTCCGACGCGTGGAGTGCTTGGCCGATCCCCTGCCAGCTGATAACCCGCCAATACGTGACGTGCCTTGCCGATCTCTCTGCCAAGGCCTGGAGTGCCCGGTCGATCCCCATGCCGTGGCGTGGAGTGCCCAGCCGATTCCCCTTCCGACGCGTGGAGTGCTTGGCCGATCCCCTGCCAGCTGATAACCCGCCAATGCGTGAAGTGCCTGGCCGATCTCCCTGCAGAGGCCTGGAGGAGCAGCCGATTCTTCTTCCGACGCGTGGAGTGCTTGGCCGATCCCCTGCCAGCTGATAACCCGCCAATACTTGAAGTGCCTGGCCGATCTCCCTGCCAAGGCCTGGAGTGCCCGGTCGATCCCAATGCCGAGGCGTGGAGTGCCCAGCCGATCCCCCTGCCGACGCGTGGAGTGCCTAGCCGATTCCCCTGCCACCTGATAACCCGCCAATACGTGAAGTGCCCGGTCGATCCCCATGCCGAGGCGTGGAGTGCCCAGCCGATTCCCCTGCCGACGCGTGGAGTGCCTAGCCGATTCCCCTGCCAGCTGATAACCCACCAATACGTGAAGTGCCTGGCCGATCTCCCTGCCAAGGCCTGGAGTGAACAGCCGATTCCCCTGCCGACGCGAGGAGTGCTTGGCCGATCCCCTGCCAGCTGATAACCCGCCAATACGTGAAGTGCCTGGCCGATCTCCCTGCCAAGGCCTGGAGTGCCCGGTCGATCCCCATGCCGAGGCGTGGACTGCCCTGCCGATTCCCCTGCCGACGCGTGGAGTGCCTAGCCGATTCCCCTGCCAGCTGATAACCCGCCAATACGTGAAGTGCCTGGCCGATCTCCCTGCCAAGGCCTGGAGTGAACAGCCGATTCCCCTGCCGGCGCGAGGAGTGCTTGGCCGATCCCCTGCCAGCTGATAACCCGCCAATACTTGAAGTGCCTGGCCGATCTCCCTGCCAAGGCCTGGAGTGCCCGGTCGATCCCAATGCCGAGGCGTGGAGTGCCCAGCCGATCCCCCTGCCGACGCGTGGAGTGCCTAGCCGATTCCCCTGCCACCTGATAACCCGCCAATACGTGAAGTGCCCGGTCGATCCCCATGCCGAGGCGTGGAGTGCCCAGCCGATTCCCCTGCCGACGCGTGGAGTGCCTAGCCGATTCCCCTGCCAGCTGATAACCCACCAATACGTGAAGTGCCTGGCCGATCTCCCTGCCAAGGCCTGGAGTGAACAGCCGATTCCCCTGCCGACGCGAGGAGTGCTTGGCCGATCCCCTGCCAGCTGATAACCCGCCAATACGTGAAGTGCCTGGCCGATCTCCCTGCCAAGGCCTGGAGTGCCCGGTCGATCCCCATGCCGAGGCGTGGACTGCCCAGCCGATTCCCCTGCCGACGCGTGGAGTGCCTAGCCGATTCCCCTGCCACCTGATAACCCGCCAATACGTGAAGTGCCCGGTCGATCCCCATGCCGAGGCGTGGAGTGCCCAGCCGATTCCCCTGCCGACGCGTGGAGTGCCTAGCCGATTCCCCTGCCAGCTGATAACCCGCCAATACGTGAAGTGCCCGGCCGATCTCCCTGCCAAGGCCTGGAGTGCCCGGTCGATCCCCATGCCGAGGCGTGGACTGCCCAGCCGATTCCCCTGCCGACGCGTGGAGTGCCTAGCCGATTCCCCTGCCACCTGATAACCCGCCAATACGTGAAGTGACCGGTCGATCCCCATGATGAGGCGTGGAGTGCCCAGCCGATTCCCCTGCCGACGCGAGGAGTGCTTGGCCGATTCCCCTGCCACCTGATAACCCGCCAATACGTGAAGTGCCTGGCCGATCTCCCTGCCAAGGCCTGGAGTGCCCGGTCGATCCCCATGCCGAGGCGTGGAGTGCCCAGCCGATCCCCCTGCCGACGCATGGAGTGCTTAGCCGATTCCCCTGCCAGCTGATAACCCGCCAATACGTGAAGTGCCTGGCCGATCTCCCTGCCAAGGCCTGGAGTGCCCACATGATTCCCCTGCCGACGCGTGGAGTGCTTGGCGGATCCCCTGCCAGCTGATAATCCGCCAATACGTGAAGTGCCTGGCCGATCTCCCTGCCAAGGCCTGAAGTGCCTGGCCGATCTCCCTGCCAAGGCCTGGAGGCCCAGCCGATTCCCCTGCCGACGCGTGGAGTGGTTTGCCGATCCCCTGCCAGATGATAACCCGCCAATACGTGACGTGCCTGGCCGATCTCCCTGCCAAGGCCTGGAGTTCCCGGTCGATCTCCATGCCGAGGCGTGGAGTGCCCAGCCAATTCCCCTGCCGACGCGTGGAGTGCTTGGCCGATCCCCTGCCAGCTGATAACCCGCCAATGCGTGAAGTGCCTGGCCGATCTCCCTGCAGAGGCCTGGAGGACCAGCCGATTCCCCTTCCGACGCGTGGAGTGCTTTGCCGATCCCCTGCCAGATGATAACCCGCCAATACGTGACGTGCCTGGCCGATCTCCAAGGCCTGGAGTGCCCGGTCGATCCCCATACCGAGGCGTGGAGTACCCAGCCTATTCCCCTACCGACGCGTGGAGTGCCTAGCCGATTCCCCTGCCAGCTGATAACCCGCCAATACGTGAAGTGCCTGGCCGATCTCCCTACCAAGGCCTGGAGTGCCCGGTCGATCCCCATGCCGAGGCGTGAAGTGCCCACCCGATTCCCCTGCCGATGCGTGGAGTGCCTAGCCGATTCTTCTGCCAGCTGATAACCCGCTAATACGTGAAGACCTGCCAAGGCCTGGAGTGCCCAGCCGATTTCCCTGCCGTCGCGTGGAGTGCCTGGACGATCTCCCTGCCAAGGCCTGGAGGGCCCGGTCGATCCCCATGCCGTGGCGTGGAGTGCCCAGCCGATTCCCCTACCGACGCGTGGAGTGCCTAGCCGATTCCCCTGCCAGCTGATAACCCGCCAATACGTGAAGTGCCTGGCCGATCTCCCCTGCCAAGGCCTGGAGGCCCAGCCGATTCCCCTTCCGACGCGTGGAGTGCTTGGCCGATCCCCTGCCAGCTGATAACCCGCCAATGCGTGAAGTGCCTGGCCGATCTCCCTGCAGAGGCCTGGAGGACCAGCCGATTCCCCTTCCGACGCGTGGAGTGCTTGGCCGATCCCCTGCCAGCTGATAACCCGCCAATACGTGACGTGCCTTCCCGATCTCCCTGCCAAGGCCTGGAGTGCCCGGTCGATCCCCATGCCGTGGCGTGGAGTGCCCGGCCGATTCCCCTTCCGACGCGTGGAGTGCTTGGCCGATCCCCTGCCAGCTGATAACCCGCCAATGCGTGAAGTGCCTGGCCGATCTCCCTGCGTGGAGTGCCCAGCCGATTCCCCTACCGACGCGTGGAGTGCCTAGCCGATTCCCCTGCCAGCTGATAACCCGCCAATACGTGAAGTGCCTGGCCGATCTCCCTGCCAAGGCCTGGAGGCCCAGCCGATTCCCCTTCCGACGCGTGGAGTGCTTGGCCGATCCCCTGCCAGTTGATAACCCGCCAATGCGTGAAGTGCCTGGCCGATCTCCCTGCAGAGGCCTGGAGGACCAGCCGATTCCCCTTCCGACGCGTGGAGTGGTTGGCCGATCCCCTGCCAGCTAATAACCCGCCAATACGTGACGTGCCTTGCCGATCTCCCTGCCAAGGCCTGGAGTGCCCGGTCGATCCCCATGCCGTGGCGTGGAGTGCCCAGCCGATTCCCCTTCCGACGCGTGGAGTGCTTGGCCGATCCCCTGCCAGCTGATAACCCGCCAATGCGTGAAGTGCCTGGCCGATCTCCCTGCAGAGGCCTGGAGGAGCAGCCGATTCTTCTTCCGACGCGTGGAGTGCTTGGCCGATCCCCTGCCAGCTGATAACCCGCCAATACGTGAAGTGCCTGGCCGATCTCCCTGCCAAGGCCTGGAGTGCTCGGCCGATCCCCGTGCCGAGGCGTGGAGTGCCCAGCCGATTCCCCTTCCGACGCGTGGAGTGCCTAGCCGATTCCCCTGCCAGCTGATAACCCACCAATACGTGAAGTGCCTGGCCGATCTCCCTGCCAAGGCCTGGAGTGAACAGCCGATTCCCCTGCCGACGCGAGGAGTGCTTGGCCGATCCCCTGCCAGCTGATAACCCGCCAATACGTGAAGTGCCTGGCCGATCTCCCTGCCAAGGCCTGGAGTGCCCGGTCGATCCCCATGCCGAGGCGTGGAGTGCCCAGCCGATCCCCCTGCCGACGCGTGGAGTGCCTAGCCGATTCCCCTGCCACCTGATAACCCGCCAATACGTGAAGTGCCCGGCCGATCCCCATGCCGAGGCGTGGAGTGCCCAGCCGATTCCCCTGCCGACGCGTGGAGTGCCTAGCCGATTCCCCTGCCAGCTGATAACCCGCCAATACGTGAAGTGCCTGGCCGATCTCCCTGCCAAGGCCTGGAGTGCCCGGTCGATCCCCATGCCGAGGCGTGGACTGCCCAGCCGATTCCCCTTCCGACGCGTGGAGTGCCTAGCCGATTCCCCTGCCAGCTGATAACCCGCCAATGCGTGAAGTGCCTGGCCGATCTCCCTGCCAAGGCCTGGAGTGAACAGCCGATTCCCCTGCCGACGCGAGGAGTGCTTGGCCGATCCCCTGCCAGCTGATAACCCGCCAATACGTGAAGTGCCTGGCCGATCTCCCTGCCAAGGCCTGGAGTGCCCGGTCGATCCCCATGCCGAGGCGTGGACTGCCCAGCCGATTCCCCTGCCGACGCGTGGAGTGCCTAGCCGATTCCCCTGCCACCTGATAACCCGCCAATACGTGAAGTGCCCGGTCGATCCCCATGCCGAGGCGTGGACTGCCCAGCCGATTCCCCTGCCGACGCGTGGAGTGCCTAGCCGATTCCCCTGCCACCTGATAACCCGCCAATACGTGAAGTGCCCGGTCGATCCCCATGCCGAGGCGTGGAGTGCCCAGCCGATTCCCCTGCCGACGCGTGGAGTGCCTAGCCGATTCCCCTGCCACCTGATAACCCGCCAATACGTGAAGTGCCTGGCCGATCTCCCTGCCAAGGCCTGGAGTGCCCGGTCGATCCCCATGCCGAGGCGTGGAGTGCCCAGCCGATCCCCCTGCCGACGCATGGAGTGGTTTGCCGATCCCCTGCCAGATGATAACCCGCCAATACGTGACGTGCCTGGCCGATCTCCCTGCCAAGGCCTGGAGTTCCCGGTCGATCTCCATGCCGAGGCGTGGAGTGCCCAGCCAATTCCCCTGCCGACGCGTGGAGTGCTTGGCCGATCCCCTGCCAGCTGATAACCCGCCAATGCGTGAAGTGCCTGGCCGATCTCCCTGCAGAGGCCTGGAGGACCAGCAGATTCCCCTTCCGACTCGTGGAGTGCTTTGCCGATCCCCTGCCAGATGATAACCCGCCAATACGTGACGTGCCTGGCCGATCTCCAAGGCCTGGAGTGCCCGGTCGATCCCCATACCGAGGCGTGGAGTACCCAGCCGATTCCCCTGCCGACGCGTGGAGTGCCTAGCCGATTCCCCTGCCAGCTGATAACCCGCCAATACGTGAAGTGCCTGGCCGATCTCCCTTCCAAGGCCTGGAGTGCCCGGTCGATCCCCATGCCGAGGCGTAAAGTGCCCACCCGATTCCCCTGCCGATGCGTGGAGTGCCTAGCCGATTCTTCTGCCAGCTGATAACCCGCTAATACGTGAAGACCTGCCAAGGCCTGGAGTGCCCAGCCGATTCCCCTGCCGTCGCGTGGAGTGCCTGGACGATCTCCCTGCCAAGGCCTGGAGGGCCCGGTCGATCCCCATGCCGAGGCGTGGAGTGCCCAGCCGATTCCCCTACCGACGCGTGGAGTGCCTAGCCGATTCCCCTGCCAGCTGATAACCCGCCAATACGTGAAGTGCCTGGCCGATCTCCCTGCCAAGGCCTGGAGGCCCAGCCGATTCCCCTTCCGACGCGTGGAGTGCTTGGCCGATCCCCTGCCAGCTGATAACCCGCCAATGCGTGAAGTGCCTGGCCGATCTCCCTGCAGAGGCCTGGAGGACCAGCCGATTCCCCTTCCGACGCGTGGAGTGCTTGGCCGATCCCCTGCCAGCTGATAACCCGCCAATACGTGACGTGCCTTCCCGATCTCCCTGCCAAGGCCTGGAGTGCCCGGTCGATCCCCATGCCGTGGCGTGGAGTGCCCGGCCGATTCCCCTTCCGACGCGTGGAGTGCTTGGCCGATCCCCTGCCAGCTGATAACCCGCCAATGCGTGAAGTGCCTGGCCGATCTCCCTGCGTGGAGTGCCCAGCCGATTCCCCTACCGACGCGTGGAGTGCCTAGCCGATTCCCCTGCCAGCTGATAACCCGCCAATACGTGAAGTGCCTGGCCGATCTCCCTGCCAAGGCCTGGAGGCCCAGCCGATTCCCCTTCCGACGCGTGGAGTGCTTGGCCGATCCCCTGCCAGTTGATAACCCGCCAATGCGTGAAGTGCCTGGCCGATCTCCCTGCAGAGGCCTGGAGGACCAGCCGATTCCCCTTCCGACGCGTGGAGTGGTTGGCCGATCCCCTGCCAGCTAATAACCCGCCAATACGTGACGTGCCTTGCCGATCTCCCTGCCAAGGCCTGGAGTGCCCGGTCGATCCCCATGCCGTGGCGTGGAGTGCCCAGCCGATTCCCCTTCCGACGCGTGGAGTGCTTGGCCGATCCCCTGCCAGCTGATAACCCGCCAATGCGTGAAGTGCCTGGCCGATCTCCCTGCAGAGGCCTGGAGGAGCAGCCGATTCTTCTTCCGACGCGTGGAGTGCTTGGCCGATCCCCTGCCAGCTGATAACCCGCCAATACGTGAAGTGCCTGGCCAATCTCCCTGCCAAGGCCTGGAGTGCCCGGTCGATCCCCATGCCGAGGCGTGGAATGCCCAGCCGATTCCCCTTCCGACGCGTGGAGTGCTTGGCCGATCCCCTGCCAGTTGATAACCCGCCAATGCGTGAAGTGCCTGGCCGATCTCCCTGCAGAGGCCTGGAGGACCAGCCGATTCCCCTTCCGACGCGTGGAGTGGTTGGCCGATCCCCTGCCAGCTAATAACCCGCCAATACGTGACGTGCCTTGCCGATCTCCCTGCCAAGGCCTGGAGTGCCCGGCCGATCCCCCTGCCGAGGCGTGGAGTGCCCAGCCGATTCCCCTGCCGACGCGTGGAGTGCCTGGCCGATCCACTGCCAGTTGATAACCCGCCAATGCGTGAAGTGCCTGGCCGATCTCCCTGCCAAGGCCTGGAGTGCCCGGCCGATCCCCCTGCCGAGGCGTGGAGTGCCCAGCCGATTCCCCTGCCGACGCGTGGAGTGCCTGGCCGATCCCCTGCCAGTTGATAACCCGCCAATACGTGAAGTGCCCGGCCGATCCCCATGCCGAGGCGTGGAGTGCCCAGCCGATTCCCCTGCCGACGCGTGGAGTGCCTAGCCGATTCCCCTGCCAGCTGATAACCCACCAATACGTGAAGTGCCATCTCCCTGCCAAGGCCTGGAGTGAACAGCCGATTCCCTTGCCGACGCGAGGAGTGCTTGGCCGATCCCCTGCCAGCTGATAACCCGCCAATACGTGAAGTGCCTGGCCGATCTCCCTGCCAAGGCCTGGAGTGCCCGGTCGATCCCCATGCCGAGGCGTGGACTGCCCAGCCGATTCCCCTGCCGACGCGTGGAGTGCCTAGCCGATTCCCCTGCCACCTGATAACCCGCCAATACGTGAAGTGCCCGGTCGATCCCCATGCCGAGGCGTGGAGTGCCCAGCCGATTCCCCTGCCGACGCGTGGAGTGCCTAGCCGATTCCCCTGCCAGCTGATAACCCGCCAATACGTGAAGTGCCTGGCCGATCTCCCTGCCAAGGCCTGGAGGCCCAGCCGATTCCCCTTCCGACGCGTGGAGTGCTTGGCCGATCCCCTGCCAGTTGATAACCCGCCAATGCGTGAAGTGCCTGGCCGATCTCCCTGCAGAGGCCTGGAGGACCAGCCGATTCCCCTTCCGACGCGTGGAGTGGTTGGCCGATCCCCTGCCAGCTAATAACCCGCCAATACGTGAAGTGCCTTGCCGATCTCTCCTGCCAAGGCCTGGAGTGCCCGGTCGATCCCCATGCCGTGGCGTGGAGTGCCCAGCCGATTCCCCTTCCGACGCGTGGAGTGCTTGGCCGATCCCCTGCCAGCTGATAACCCGCCAATGCGTGAAGTGCCTGGCCGATCTCCCTGCAGAGGCCTGGAGGAGCAGCCGATTCTTCTTCCGACGCGTGGAGTGCTTGGCCGATCCCCTGCCAGCTGATAACCCGCCAATACGTGAAGTGCCTGGCCAATCTCCCTGCCAAGGCCTGGAGTGCCCGGTCGATCCCCATGCCGAGGCGTGGAATGCCCAGCCGATTCCCCTTCCGACGCGTGGAGTGCCTAGCCGATTCCCCTGCCAGCTGATAACCCGCCAATACGTGAAGTGCCTGGCCGATCTCCCTGCCAAGGCCTGGAGTGAACAGCCGATTTCCCTGCCGACGCGTGGAGTGCTTGGCCGATCCCCTGCCAGCTGATAACCCGCCAATACTTGAAGTGCCTGGCCGATCTCCCTGCCAAGGCCTGGAGTGCCCGGTCGATCCCCATGCCGAGGCGTGGAGTGCCCAGCCGATCCCCCTGCCGACGCGTGGAGTGCCTAGCCGATTCCCCTGCCACCTGATAACCCGCCAATACGTGAAGTGCCCGGTCGATCCCCATGCCGAGGCGTGGAGTGCCCAGCCGATTCCCCTGCCGACGCGTGGAGTGCCTAGCCGATTCCCCTGCCAGCTGATAACCCACCAATACGTGAAGTGCCTGGCCGATCTCCCTGCCAAGGCCTGGAGTGAACAGCCGATTCCCCTGCCGACGCGAGGAGTGCTTGGCCGATCCCCTGCCAGCTGATAACCCGCCAATACGTGAAGTGCCTGGCCGATCTCCCTGCCAAGGCCTGGAGTGCCCGGTCGATCCCCATGCCGAGGCGTGGACTGCCCAGCCGATTCCCCTGCCGACGCGTGGAGTGCCTAGCCGATTCCCCTGCCACCTGATAACCCGCCAATACGTGAAGTTCCCGGTCGATCCCCATGCCGAGGCGTGGAGTGCCCAGCCGATTCCCCTGCCGACGCGTGGAGTGCCTAGCCGATTCCCCTGCCAGCTGATAACCCGCCAATACGTGAAGTGCCTGGCCGATCTCCCTGCCAAGGCCTGGAGTGCCCAGACGATTCCCCTGCCGACGCGTGGAGTGCTTGGCCGATCCCCTGCCAGCTGATAACCCGCCAATACGTGAAGTGCCTGGTCGATCTCCCTGCCAAGGCCTGGAGGCCCAGCCGATTTCCCTGCCGACGCGTGGAGTGCTTGGCCGATCCCCTGCCAGATGATAACCCGCCAATACGCGACGTGCCTGGCCGATCTCCCTGCCAAGGCCTGGAGTGCCCGGTCGATCCCCATGCCGAAGCGTGGAGTGCCCACCCGATTCCCCTGCCGATGCGTGGAGTGCCTAGCCGATTCCCCTGCCAGCTGATAACCCGCCAATACGTGAAGTGCCTGGCCGATCTCCCTGCCAAGGCCTGGAGTGCCCGGTCGATCCCCATGCCGAGGCGTGGAGTGCCCACCCGATTCCCCTGCCGATGCGTGAAGTGCCTGGCCGATCTCCCTGCCAAGGCCTGGAGGCCCAGCCGATTCCCCTGCCGACGCGGGGAGTGCCTAGCCGTTTCCCCTGCCAGCTGATAACCCGCCAATACGTGAAGTGCCCGGTCGATCCCCATGCCGAGGCGTGGAGTGCCCAGCCGATTCCCATGCCAGCTGATAACCCGCCAATACGTGAAGTGCGTGGCCGATCTCCCTGCCAAGGCCTGGAGGCCCAGCCGATTCCCCTGCCGACGCGTGGAGTGCTTGGCCGATCCCCTGCCAGATGATAACCCGCCAATACGCGACGTGCCTGGCCGATCTCCCTGCCAAGGCCTGGAGTGCCCGGTCGATCCCCATGCCGTGGCGTGGAGTGCCCGGCCGATTCCCCTTCCGACGCGTGGAGTGCTTGGCCGATCCCCTGCCAGCTGATAACACGCCAATGCGTGAAGTGCCTGGCCGATCTCCCTGCGTGGAGTGCCCAGCCGATTCCCCTACCGACGCGTGGAGTGCCTAGCCGATTCCCCTGCCAGCTGATAACCCGCCAATACGTGAAGTGCCTGGCCGATCTCCCTGCCAAGGCCTGGAGGCCCAGCCGATTCCCCTTCCGACGCGTGGAGTGGTTGGCCGATCCCCTGCCAGCTAATAACCCGCCAATACGTGACGTGCCTTGCCGATCTCCCTGCCAAGGCCTGGAGTGCCCGGTCGATCCCCATGCCGTGGCGTGGAGTGCCCAGCCGATTCCCCTTCCGACGCGTGGAGTGCTTGGCTGATCCCCTGCCAGCTGATAACCCGCCAATGCGTGAAGTGCCTGGCCGATCGCCCTGCAGAGGCCTGGAGGAGCAGCCGATTCTTCTTCCGACGCGGGGAGTGCTTGGCCGATCCCCTGCCAGCTGATAACCCGCCAATACGTGAAGTGCCTGGCCAATCTCCCTGCCAAGGCCTGGAGTGCCCGGTCGATCCCCATGCCGAGGCGTGGAATGCCCAGCCGATTCCCCTTCCGACGCGTGGAGTGCCTAGCCGATTCCCCTGCCAGCTGATAACCCGCCAATACGTGAAGTGCCTGGCCGATCTCCCTGCCAAGGCCTGGAGTGAACAGCCGATTCCCCTGCCGACGCGAGGAGTGCTTGGCCGATCCCCTGCCAGCTGATAACCCGCCAATACTTGAAGTGCCTGGCCGATCTCCCTGCCAAGGCCTGGAGTGCCCGGTCGATCCCCATGCCGAGGCGTGGAGTGCCCAGCCGATCCCCCTGCCGACGCGTGGAGTGCCTAGCCGATTCCCCTGCCACCTGATAACCCGCCAATACGTGAAGTGCCCGGTCGATCCCCATGCCGAGGCGTGGAGTGCCCAGCCGATTCCCCTGCCGACGCGTGGAGTGCCTAGCCGATTCCCCTGCCAGCTGATAACCCACCAATACGTGAAGTGCCTGGCCGATCTCCCTGCCAAGGCCTGGAGTGAACAGCCGATTCCCCTGCCGACGCGAGGAGTGCTTGGCCGATCCCCTGCCAGCTGATAACCCGCCAATACGTGAAGTGCCTGGCCGATCTCCCTGCCAAGGCCTGGAGTGCCCGGTCGATCCCCATGCCGAGGCGTGGACTGCCCAGCCGATTCCCCTGCCGACGCGTGGAGTGCCTAGCCGATTCCCCTGCCACCTGATAACCCGCCAATACGTGAAGTGCCCGGTCGATCCCCATGCCGAGGCGTGGAGTGCCCAGCCGATTCCCCTGCCGACGCGTGGAGTGCCTAGCCGATTCCCCTGCCAGCTGATAACCCGCCAATACGTGAAGTGCCTGGCCGATCTCCCTGCCAAGGCCTGGAGTGCCCAGACGATTCCCCTGCCGACGCGTGGAGTGCTTGGCCGATCCCCTGCCAGCTGATAACCCGCCAATACGTGAAGTGCCTGGTCGATCTCCCTGCCAAGGCCTGGAGGCCCAGCCGATTTCCCTGCCGACGCGTGGAGTGCTTGGCCGATCCCCTGCCAGATGATAACCCGCCAATACGCGACGTGCCTGGCCGATCTCCCTGCCAAGGCCTGGAGTGCCCGGTCGATCCCCATGCCGAAGCGTGGAGTGCCCACCCGATTCCCCTGCCGATGCGTGGAGTGCCTAGCCGATTCCCCTGCCAGCTAATAACCCGCCAATACGTGAAGTGCCTGGCCGATCTCCCTGCCAAGGCCTGGAGTGCCCGGTCGATCCCCATGCCGAGGCGTGGAGTGCCCACCCGATTCCCCTGCCGATGCGTGAAGTGCCTGGCCGATCTCCCTGCCAAGGCCTGGAGGCCCAGCCGATTCCCCTGCCGACGCGTGGAGTGCCTAACCGTTTCCCCTGCCAGCTGATAACCCGCCAATACGTGAAGTGCCCGGTCGATCCCCATGCCGAGGCGTGGAGTGCCCAGCCGATTCCCATGCCAGCTGATAACCCGCCAATACGTGAAGTGCGTGGCCGATCTCCCTGCCAAGGCCTGGAGGCCCAGCCGATTCCCCTGCCGACGCGTGGAGTGCTTGGCCGATCCCCTGCCAGATGATAACCCGCCAATACGCGACGTGCCTGGCCGATCTCCCTGCCAAGGCCTGGAGTGCCCGGTCGATCCCCATGCCGAAGCGTGGAGTGCCCACCCGATTCCCCTGCCGATGCGTGGAGTGCCTAGCCGATTCCCCTGCCAGCTGATAACCCGCCAATACGTGAAGTGCCTGGCCGATCTCCCTGCCAAGGCCTGGAGTGCCCGGTCGATCCCCATGCCGAGGCGTGGAGTGCCCACCCGATTCCCCTGCCGATGCGTGAAGTGCCTGGCCGATCTCCCTGCCAAGGCCTGGAGGCCCAGCCGATTCCCCTTCCGACGCGTGGAGTGCTTGGCTGATCCCCTGCCAGCTGATTACTCGCCAAGACGTGAAGTGCCTGGCCAATCTCCCTGCCAAGGCCTGGAGTGCCCAGACGATTCCCCTGCCGACGCGTAGAGTGCCTAGCCGATTCCCCTGCCAGCTGATAACCCGCCAATACGTGAAGTGCCTGGCCGATCTCCCTGCCAAGGCCTGGAGGCCCAGCCGATTCCCCTGCCGACGCGTGGAGTGCTTGGCCGATCCCCTGCCAGCTGATAACCCGCCAATACGTGAAGTGAATGGCCGATCTCCCTGCCAAGCCCTGGAGGCCCAGCCGATTCCCCTGCCGACGCGTGGAGTGCTTGGCCGATCCCCTGCCAGCTGATAACCCGCCAATACGTGAAGTGCCTGGCCGATCTCCCTGCCAAGGCCTGGAGGCCCAGCCGATTCCCCTGCCGACGCGTGGAGTGCTTGGCCGATCCCCTGCCAGATGATAACCCGCCAATACGCGACGTGCCTGGCCGATCTCCCTGCCAAGGCCTGGAGTGCCCGGTCGATCCCCATGCCGAAGCGTGGAGTGCCCACCCGATTCCCCTGCCGATGCGTGGAGTGCCTAGCCGATTCCCCTGCCAGCTGATAACCCGCCAATACGTGAAGTGCATGGCCGATCTCCCTGCCAAGGCCTGGAGGCCCAGCCGATTCCCCTTCCGACGCGTGGAGTGCTTGGCTGATCCCCTGCCAGCTGATTACTCGCCAAGACGTGAAGTGCCTGGCCAATCTCCTTGCCAAGGCCTGGAGTGCCCAGACGATTCTCCTGCCGAGGCGTGGAGTGCCCACCCGATTCCCCTGCCGATGCGTGGAGTGCCTAGCCGATTCCCCTGCCAGCTGATAACCCGCCAATACGTGAAGTGCCTGGCCGATCTCCCTGCCAAGGCCTGGAGGCCCAGCCGATTCCCCTTCCGACGCGTGGAGTGCTTGGCTGATCCCCTGCCAGCTGATTTCTCGCCAAGACGTGAAGTGCCTTGCCAATCTCCCTGCCAAAGCCTGGAGTGCCCAGACGATTCCCCTGCCGACGCGTGGAGTGCTTGGCCGATCCCCTGCCAGCTGATAACCCGCCAATACGTGAAGTGCCTGGCCGATCTCCCTCCCAAGGCCTGGAGGCCCAGCCGATTCCCCTTCCGACGCGTGGAGTGCTTGGCTGATTCCCTGCCAGCTGATTACTCGCCAAGACGTGAAGTGCCTGGCCAATCTCCCTGCCAAGGCCTGGAGTGCCCAGACGATTCCCCTGCCGACGCGTGGAGTGCTTGGCCGATCCCCTGCCAGCTGATAACCCGCCAATACGTGAATTGCCTGGCCGATCTCCCTGCCAAGGCCTGGAGGCACAGCCGATTCCCCTGCCGACACGTGGAGTGCTTGGCCGATCCCCTGCCCGCTGATAACCCGCCAATACGTGAAGTGAATGGCCGATCTCCCTGCCAAGCCCTGGAGGCCCAGACGATTCCCCTGCCGACGCGTGGAGTGCTTGGCCGATCCCCTGCCAGCTGATAACCCGCCAATACGTGAAGTGCCTGGCCAATCTCCCTGCCAAGGCCTGGAGGCCCAGCCGATTCCCCTGCCAAGGCGTGGAGTGCCCACCCGATTCCCCTGCCGATGCGTGAAGTGCCTGGCCGATCTCCCTGCCAAGGCCTGGAGGCCCAGCTGATTCCCCTTCCGACGCGTGGAGTGCTTGGCTGATCCCCTGCCAGCTGATTACCCGCCAAGACGTGAAGTGCCTGGCCAATATCTCTGCCAAGGCCTGGAGTGCCTAGTCGATTCCCATGCCGAGGCGTGGAATGCCCAGTCGATCCCCCTGCCGACGCGTGGAGTGCCTAGCCGATTCCCCTGTTAGCTGATAACCCGCCAATACGTGAAGTGCGTGGCCGATCTCCCTGCCAAGCCCTGGAGGCCCAGCCGATTCCCCTGCCGCCGCGTGGAGTGCTTGGCCGATCCCCTGCCAGCTGATAACCCGCCAATACGTGAAGTGCCTGGCCGATCTCCCTGCCAAGGCCTGGAGGCCCAGCCGATTCCCCTGCCGACGCGTGGAGTGTTTGCCCGATCCCCTGCCAGATGATAACCCGCCAATACGCGACGTGCCTGGCCGATCTCCCTGCCAAGGCCTGGAGTGCCCGGTCGATCCCCATGCCGAAGCGTGGAGTGCCCACCCAATTCCCCTGCCGATGCGTGGCGTGCCCAGCCGATTCCCTTGCGCGTGGAGTGCTTGGCCGATCCCCTGCCAGATGATAACCCGCCAATACGTGACGTGCCTGGCCGATCTCCCTGCCAAGGCCTGGAGTGCCCAGACGATTCCCCTGCCGACGCGTGGAGTGCTTGGCCGATCCCCTGCCAGCTGATAACCCGCCAATACGTGAAGTGCCTGGCCGATCTCCCTGCCAAGGCCTGGAGTCCCAGCCGATTCCCCTTCCGACGCGTGGAGTGCTTGGCTGATCCCCTGCCAGCTGATTACTCGCCAAGACGTGAAGTGCCTGGCCAATCTCCCTGCCAAGGCCTGGAGTGCCCAGACGATTCCCCTGCCGAGGCGTGGAGTGCTTGGTCGATCCCCTGCCAGCTGATAACCCGCCAATACGTGAATTGCCTGGCCGATCTCCCTGCCAAGGCCTGGAGGCCCAGCCGATACCCTGCCGACGCGTGGAGTGCTTGGCCGATCCCCTGCCAGATGATAACCCGCCAATACGTGACGTGCCTGGCCGATCTCCCTGCCAAGGCCTGGAGTGCCCAGACGATTTCCCTGCCGACGCGTAGAGTGCCTAGCCGATTCCCCTGCCAGCTGATAACCCGCCAATACGTGAAGTGCCTGGCCGATCTCCCTGCCAAGGCCTGGAGGCCCAGCCGATTCCCCTGCCGACGCGTGGAGTGCTTGGCCGATCCCCTGCCAGCTGATAACCCGCCAATACGTGAAGTGAATGGCCGATCTCCCTGCCAAGCCCTGTAGGCCCAGCCGATTCCCCTGCCGACGCGTGGAGTGCTTGGCCGATCACCTGCTAGCTGATAAACCGCCAATACGTGAATTGCCTGGCCGATCTCCCTGGCAAGGGCTGGAGGCCCAGCCGATTCCCCTGCCGACGCGTGGAGTGCTTGGCCGATCCCCTGCCAGATGATAACCCGCCAATACGTGACGTGCCTGGCCGATCTCCCTGCCAAGGCCTGGAGTGCCCAGACGATTCCCCTGCCGACACGTGGAGTGCTTGGCCGATCCCCTGCCAGCTGATAACCCGCCAATACGTGAAGTGCCTGGCCGATCTCCCTGCCAAGGCCTGGAGGCCCAGCCGATTCCCCTGCCGACGCGTGGAGTGCTTGGCCGATCCCCTGCCAGATGATAACCCGCCAATACGCGACGTGCCTGGCCGATCTCCCTGCCAAGGCCTGGAGTGCCCGGTCGATCCCCATGCCGAAGCGTGGAGTGCCCACCCGATTCCCCTGCCGATGCGTGGAGTGCCTAGCCGATTCCCCTGCCAGCTGATAACCCGCCAATACGTGAAGTGCATGGCCGATCTCCCTGCCAAGGCCTGGAGGCCCAGCCGATTCCCCTTCCGACGCGTGGAGTGCTTGGCTGATCCCCTGCCAGCTGATTACCCGCCAAGACGTGAAGTGCCTGGCCAATCTCCCTGCCAAGGCCTGGAGTGCCCAGACGATTCCCCTGCCGACGCGTGGAGTGCTTGGCCGATCCCCTGCCAGCTGATAACCCGCCAATACGTGAAGTGCCTGGCCGATCTCCCTGCCAAGGCCTGGAGGCCCAGCCGATTCCCCTGCCGACGCGTGGAGTGCTTGGCCGATCCCCTGCCAGATGATTACTCGCCAAGACGTGAAGTGCCTGGCCAATCTCCTTGCCAAGGCCTGGAGTGCCCAGATGATTCTCCTGCCGAGGCGTGGAGTGCCCACCCGATTCCCCTGCCGATGCGTGGAGTGCCTAGCCGATTCCCCTGCCAGCTGATAACCCGCCAATACGTGAAGTGCCTGGCCGATCTCCCTGCCAAGGCCTGGAGGCCCAGACGATTCCCCTTCCGACGCGTGGAGTGCTTGGCTGATCCCCTGCCAGCTGATTTCTCGCCAAGACGTGAAGTGCCTGGCCGATCTCCCTGCCAAGGCCTGGAGGCCCAGCCGATTCCCCTTCCGACGCGTGGAGTGCTTGGCTGATCCCCTGCCAGCTGATTACTCGCCAAGACGTGAAGTGCCTGGCCAATCTCCTTGCCAAGGCCTGGAGTGCCCAGACGATTCTCCTGCCGAGGCGTGGAGTGCCCACCCGATTCCCCTGCCGATGCGTGGAGTGCCTAGCCGATTCCCCTGCCAGCTGATAACCCGCCAATACGTGAAGTGCCTGGCCAATCTCCCTGCCAAGGCCTGGAGGCCCAGCCGATTCCCCTTCCGACGCGTGGAGTGCTTGGCTGATCCCCTGCCAGCTGATTACTCGCCAAGACGTGAAGTGCCTGGCCAATCTCCTTGCCAAGGCCTGGAGTGCCCAGACGATTCTCCTGCCGAGGCGTGGAGTGCCCACCCGATTCCCCTGCCGATGCGTGGAGTGCCTAGCCGATTCCCCTGCCAGCTGATAACCCGCCAATACGTGAAGTGCCTGGCCGATCTCCCTGCCAAGGCCTGGAGGCCCAGACGATTCCCCTTCCGACGCGTGGAGTGCTTGGCTGATCCCCTGCCAGCTGATTTCTCGCCAAGACGTGAAGTGCCTGGCCAATCTCCCTTGCAAGGCCTGGAGTGCCCAGACGATTCCCCTGCCGACGCGTGGAGTGCTTGGCCGATCCCCTGCCAGCTGATAACCCGCCAATACGTGAAGTGCCTGGCCGATCTCCCTGCCAAGGCCTGGAGACCCAGCCGATTCCCCTTCCGACGCGTGGAGTGCTTGGCTGATCCCCTGCCAGCTGATTACTCGCCAAGACGTGAAGTGCCTGGCCAATCTCCCTGCCAAGGCCTGGAGTGCCCAGTCGATCCCCCTGCCGACGCGTGGAGTGCCTAGCCGATCCCCTGCCAGCTGATAACCCGCCAATACGTGAAGTGCGTGGCCGATCTCCCTGCCAAGGCCTGGAGGCCCAGCCGATTCCCCTGCCGACGCGTGGAGTGCTTGGCCGATCCCCTGCCAGCTGATAACCCGCCAATACGTGAAGTGCCTGGCCGATCTCCCTGCCAAGGCCTGGAGGCCCAGCCGATTCCCCTGCCGACGCGTGGAGTGCTTGCACGATCCCCTGCCAGATGATAACCCGCCAATACGCGACGTGCCTGGCCGATCTCCCTGCCAAGGCCTGGAGTGCCCGGTCGATCCCCATGCCGAAGCGTGGAGTGCCCACCCGATTCCCCTGCCGATGCGTGGCGTGCCCAGCCGATTCCCTTGCCGACGCGTGGAGTGCTTGGCCGATCCCCTGCCAGATGATAACCCGCCAATACGTGACGTGCCTGGCCGATCTCCATGCCAAGGCCTGGAGTGCCCAGACGATTCCCCTGCCGACGCGTGGAGTGCTTGGCCGATCCCCTGCCAGCTGATAACCCGCCAATACGTGAAGTGCCTGGCCGATCTCCCTGCCAAGGCCTGGAGGCCCAGCCGATTCCCCTGCCGACGCGTGGAGTGCTTGGCCGATCCCCTGCCAGATGATAACCCGCCAATACGTGAAGTGCCTGGCCGATCTCCCTGCCAAGGCCTGGAGGCCCAGCCGATTCCCCTTCCGACGCGTGGAGTGCTTGGCTGATCCCCTGCCAGCTGATTACTCGCCAAGACGTGAAGTGCCTGGCCAATCTCCCTGCCAAGGCCTGGAGTGCCCAGACGATTCCCCTGCCGACGCGTGGAGTGCTTGGCCGATCCCCTGCCAGCTGATAACCCGCCAATACGTGAATTGCCTGGCCGATCTCCCTGCCAAGGCCTGGAGGCCCAGCCGATTCCCCTGCCGACGCGTGGAGTGCTTGGCCGATCCCCTGCCAGATGATAACCCGCCAATACGTGACGTGCCTGGCCGATCTCCCTGCCAAGGCCTGGAGTGCCCAGACGATTTCCCTGCCGACGCGTAGAGTGCCTGGCCGATTCCCCTGCCAGCTGATAACCCGCCAATACGTGAAGTGCCTGGCCGATCTCCCTGCCAAGGCCTGGAGTGCCCAGCCGATTCCCCTTCCGACGCGTGGAGTGCTTGGCCGATCCCCTGCCAGCTGATAACCCGCCAATGCGTGAAGTGAATGGCCGATCTCCCTGCCAAGCCCTGGAGGCCCAGCCGATTCCCCTGTCAGCTGATAACCCGCCAACACGTGAAGTGCCTGGCCGATCTCCCTGCCAAGGCCTGGAGGCCCAGCCGATTCCCCTGCCGACGCGTGGAGTGCTTGGCCGATCCCCTGCCAGCTGATAGCCCGCCAATACGTGAATTGCCTGGCCGATCTCCCTGCCAAGGCCTGGAGGCCCAGCCGATTCCCCTGCCGACGCGTGGAGTGCTTGGCCGATCCCCTGCCAGATGATAACCCGCCAATACGTTACTTGCCTGGCCGATCTCCCTGCCAAGGCCTGGAGGCCCAGCCGATTCCCCTGCCGACGCGTGGAGTGCTTGGCCGATCCCCTGCCAGATGATAACCCGCCAATACGTTACGTGCCTGGCCGATCTCCCTGCCAAGGCCTGGAGTGCCCAGACGATTCCCCTGCCGACGCGTAGAGTGCCTAGCCGATTCCCCTGCCAGCTGATAACCCGCCAATACGTCATGTGCCTGGCCGATCTCCCTGCCAAGGCCTGGAGTGCCCAGCCGATTCCCCTTCCGACGCGTGGAGTGCTTGGCCGATCCCCTGCCAGCTGATAACCCGCCAATACGTGAAGTGAATGGCCGATCTCCCTGCCAAGCCCTGGAGGCCCAGCCGATTCCCCTGCCAGCTGATAACCCGCCAATACGTGAAGTGCCTGGCCGATCTCCCTGCCAAGGCCTGGAGGCCCAGCCGATTCCCCTGCCGACGCGTGGAGTGCTTGGCCGATCTCCTGCCAGCTGATAACCCGCCAATACGTGAAGTGAATGGCCGATCTCCCTGCCAAGCCCTGGAGGCCCAGCCGATTCCCCTGCCGACGCGTGGAGTGCTTGGCCGATCCCCTGCTAGCTGATAACCCACCAATACGTGAATTGCCTGGCCGATCTCCCTGCCAAGGCCTGGAGGCCCAGCCGATTCCCCTGCCGACGCGTGGAGTGCTTGGTCGATCCCCTGCCAGATGATAACCCGCCAATACGTGACGTGCCTGGCCGATCTCCCTTCCAAGGCCTGGAGTGCCCAGACGATTCCCCTGCCGACGCGTGGAGTGCTTGGCCGATCCCCTGCCAGCTGATAACCCGCCAATACGTGAAGTGCCTGGCCGATCTCCCTGCCAAGGCCTGGAGGCCCAGCCGATTCCCCTGCCGACGCGTGGAGTGCTTGGCCGATCCCCTGCCAGATGATAACCCGCCAATACACGACGTGCCTGGCCGATCTCCCTGCCAAGGCCTGGAGTGCCCGGTCGATCCCCATGCCGAAGCGTGGAGTGCCCACCCGATTCCCCTGCCGATGCGTGGAGTGCCTAGCCGATTCCCCTGTCAGCTGATAACCCGCCAATACGTGAAGTGCCTGGCCAATCTCCCTGCCAAGGCCTGGAGGCCCAGCCGATTCCCCTTCCGACGCGTGGAGTGCTTGGCTGATCCCCTGCCAGCTGATTACCCGCCAAGACGTGAAGTGCCTGGCCGATCTCCCTGCCAAGGCCTGGAGGCCCAGCCGATTCCCCTGCCGACGCGTGGAGGGCTTGGCCGATCCCCTGCCAAATGATAACCCGCCAATACACGACGTGCCTGGCCGATCTCCCTGCCAAGGCCTGGAGTGCCCGGTCGATCCCCATGCCGAAGCGTGGAGTGCCCACCCGATTCCCCTGCCGATGCGTGGAGTGCCTAGCCGATTCCCCTGCCAGCTGATAACCCGCCAATACGTGAAGTGCGTGGCCGATCTCCCTGCCAAGCCCTGGAGGCCCAGCCGATTCCCCTTCCGACGCGTGGAGTGCTTGGCTGATCCCCTGCCAGCTGATTACCCGCCAAGACGTGAAGTGCCTGGCCAATCTCCTTGCCAAGGCCTGGAGTGCCCAGACGATTCTCCTGCCGAGGCGTAGAGTGCCCACCCGATTCCCCTGCCGATGCGTGGAGTGCCTAGCCGATTCCCCTGCCAGCTGATAACCCGCCAATACGTGAAGTGCCTGGCCGATCTCCCTGCCAAGGCCTGGAGGCCCAGCCGATTCCCCTTCCGACGCGTGGAGTGCTTGGCTGATCCCCTGCCAGCTGATTACTCGCCAAGACGTGAAGTGCCTGGCCAATCTCCCTGCCAAGGCCTGGAGTGCCCAGACGATTCCCCTGCCGACGCGTGGAGTGCTTGGCCGATTCCCCTGCCGATGCGTGGAATGCCTAGCCGATTCCCCTGCCAGCTGATAACCCGCCAATACGTGAAGTGCCTGGCCGATCTCCCTGCCAAGGCCTGGAGGCCCAGCCGATTCCCCTTCCGACGCGTGGAGTGCTTGGCTGATCCCCTGCCAGCTGATTTCTCGCCAAGACGTGAAGTGCCTGGCCAATCTCCCTGCCAAGGCCTGGAGTGCCCAGACGATTCCCCTGCCGACGCGTGGAGTGCTTGGCCGATCCCCTGCCAGCTGATAACCCGCCAATACGTGAAGTGCCTGGCCGATCTCCCTCCCAAGGCCTGGAGGCCCAGCCGATTCCCCTTCCGACGCGTGGAGTGCTTGGCTGATCCCCTGCCAGCTGATTACTCGCCAAGACGTGAAGTGCCTGGCCAATCTCCCTGCCAAGGCCTGGAGTGCCCAGACGATTCCCCTGCCGATGCGTGAAGTGCCTGGCCGATCTCCCTGCCAAGGCCTGGAGGCCCAGCCGATTCCCCTTCCGACGCGTGGAGTGCTTGGCTGATCCCCTGCCAGCTGATTACCCGCCAAGACGTGAAGTGCCTGGCCAATATCTCTGCCAAGGCCTGGAGTGCCCGGTCGATTCCCATGCCGAGGCGTGGAATGCCCAGTCGATCCCCCTGCCGACGCGTGGAGTGCCTAACCGATTCCCCTGTTAGCTGATAACCCGCCAATACGTGAAGTGCGTGGCCGATCTCCCTGCCAAGCCCTGGAGGCCCAGCCGATTCCCCTGCCGACGCGTGGAGTGCTTGTCCGATCCCCTGCCAGCTGATAACCCGCCAATACGTGAAGTGCCTGGCCGATCTCCCTGCCAAGGCCTGGAGGCCCAGCCGATTCCCCTGCCGACGCGTGGAGTGTTTGCCCGATCCCCTGCCAGATGATAACCCGCCAATACGCGACGTGCCTGGCCGATCTCCCTGCCAAGGCCTGGAGTGCCCGGTCGATCCCCATGCCGAAGCGTGGAGTGCCCACCCGATTCCCCTGCCGATGCGTGGCGTGCCCAGCCGATTCCCTTGCCGACGCGTGGAGTGCTTGGCCGATCCCCTGCCAGATGATAACCCGCCAATACGTGACGTGCCTGGCCGATCTCCCTGCCAAGGCCTGGAGTGCCCAGACGATTCCCCTGCCGACGCGTGGAGTGCTTGGCCGATCCCCTGCCAGCTGATAACCCGCCAATACGTGAAGTGCCTGGCCGATCTCCCTGCCAAGGCCTGGAGTCCCAGCCGATTCCCCTTCCGACGCGTGGAGTGCTTGGATGATCCCCTGCCAGCTGATTACTCGCCAAGACGTGAAGTGCCTGGCCAATCTCCCTGCCAAGGCCTGGAGTGCCCAGACGATTCCCCTGCCGACGCGTGGAGTGCTTGGCCGATCCCCTGCCAGCTGATAACCCTCCAATACGTGAATTGCCTGGCCGATCTCCCTGCCAAGGCCTGGAGGCCCAGCCGATGCCCCTGCCGACGCGTGGAGTGCTTGGCCGATCCCCTGCCAGATGATAACCCGCCAATACGTGACGTGCCTGGCCGATCTCCCTGCCAAGGCCTGGAGTGCCCAGACGATTTCCCTGCCGACGCGTAGAGTGCCTAGCCGATTCCCCTGCCAGCTGATAACCCGCCAATACGTGAAGTGCCTGGCCGATCTCCCTGCCAAGGCCTGGAGGCCCAGCCGATTCCCCTGCCGACGCGTGGAGTGCTTGGCCGATCCCCTGCCAGCTGATAACCCGCCAATACGTGAAGTGAATGGCCGATCTCCCTGTCAAGCCCTGTAGGCCCAGCCGATTCCCCTGCCGACTCGTGGAGTGCTTGGCCGATCCCCTGCTAGCTGATAACCCGCCAATACGTGAATTGCCTGGCCGATCTCCCTGCCAAGGCCTGGAGGCCCAGCCGATGCCCCTGCCGACGCGTGGAGTGCTTGGCCGATCCCCTGCCAGATGATAACCCGCCAATACGCGACGTGCCTGGCCGATCTCCCTGCCAAGGCCTGGAGTGCCCGGTCGATCCCCATGCCGAAGCGTGGAGTGCCCACCCGATTCCCCTGCCGATGCGTGGAGTGCCTAGCCGATTCCCCTGCCAGCTGATAACCCGCCAATACGTGAAGTGCATGGCCGATCTCCCTGCCAAGGCCTGGAGGCCCAGCCGATTCCCCTTCCGACGCGTGGAGTGCTTGGCTGATCCCCTGCCAGCTGATTACCCGCCAATACGTGAAGTGCCTGGCCAATCTCCTTGCCAAGGCCTGGAGTGCCCAGACGATTCTCCTGCCGAGGCGTGGAGTGCCCACCCGATTCCCCTGCCGATGCGTGGAGTGCCTAGCCGATTCCCCTGCCAGCTGATAACCCGCCAATACGTGAAGTGCCTGGCCGATCTCCCTGCCAAGGCCTGGAGGCCCAGACGATTCCCCTTCCGACGCGTGGAGTGCTTGGCTGATCCCCTGCCAGCTGATTTCTCGCCAAGACGTGAAGTGCCTGGCCAATCTCCCTGCCAAGGCCTGGACTGCCCAGACGATTCCCCTGCCGACGCGTGGAGTGCTTGGCCGATCCCCTGCCAGCTGATTACCCGCCAATACGTGAAGTGCCTGGCCGATCTCCCTGCCAAAGCCTGGAGGCCCAGCCGATTCCCCTTCCGACGCGTGGAGTGCTTGGCTGATCCCCTGCCAGCTGATTACTCGCCAAGACGTGAAGTTCCTGGCCAATCTCCCTGCCAAGGCCTGGAGTGCCCAGTCGATTCCCCTGCCGACGCGTGGAGTGCTTGGCCGATCCCCTGCCAGCTGATAACCCGCCAATACGTGAAGTGCCTGGCCGATCTCCCTGCCAAGGCCTGGAGGCCCAGCCGATTCCCCTGCCGACGCGTGGAGTGCTTGCCCGATCCCCTGCCAGATGATAACCCGCCAATACGCGACGTGCCTGGCCGATCTCCCTGCCAAGGCCTGGAGTGCCCGGTCGATCCCCATGCCGAAGCGTGGAGTGCCCACCCGATTCCCCTGCCGATGCGTGGCGTGCCCAGCCGATTCCCTTGCCGACGCGTGGAGTGCTTGGCCGATCCCCTGCCAGCTGATAACCCGCCAATACGTGAAGTGAATGGCCGATCTCCCTGCCAAGCCCTGGAGGCCCAGCCGATTCCCCTTCCGACGCGTGGAGTGCTTGGCTGATCCCCTGCCAGCTGATTACTCGCCAAGACGTGAAGTTCCTGGCCAATCTCCCTGCCAAGGCCTGGAGTGCCCAGTCGATTCCCCTGCCGACGCGTGGAGTGCTTGGCCGATCCCCTGCCAGCTGATAACCCGCCAATACGTGAAGTGCTTGGCCGATCCCCTGCCAGATGATAACCCGCCAATACGTGACGTGCCTGGCCGATCTCCCTGCCAAGGCCTGGAGTGCCCAGACGATTCCCCTGCCGACGCGTGGAGTGCTTGGCCGATCCCCTGCCAGCTGATAACCCGCCAATACGTGAAGTGCCTGGCCGATCTCCCTGCCAAGGCCTGGAGACCCAGCCGATTCCCCTGCCGACGCGTGGAGTGCTTGGCCGATCCCCTGCCAGATGATAACCCGCCAATACATGAAGTGCCTGGCCGATCTCTCTGCCAAGGCCTGGAGGCCCAGCCGATTCCCCTTCCGACGCTTGGAGTGCTTGGCTGATCCCCTGCCAGCTGATTACTCGCCAAGACGTGAAGTGCCTGGCCAATCTCCCTGCCAAGGCCTGGAGTGCCCAGGCGATTCCCCTGCCGACGCGTGGAGTGCTTGGCCGATCCCCTGCCAGCTGATAACCCGCCAATACGTGAAATGCCTGGCCGATCTCCCTGCCAAGGCCTGGAGGCCCAGCCGATTCCCCTGCCGACGGGTGGAGTGCTTGGCCGATCCCCTGCCAGATGATAACCCGCCAATACGTGACGTGCCTGGCCGATCTCCCTGCCAAGGCCTGGAGTGCCCAGACGATTTCCCTGCCGACGCGTAGAGTGCCTAGCCGATTCCCCTGCCAGCTGATAACCCGCCAATACGTGAAGTGCCTGGCCGATCTCCCTGCCAAGGCCTGGAGTGCCCAGCCGATTCCCCTTCCGACGCGTGGAGTGCTTGGCCGATCCCCTGCCAGCTGATAACCCGCCAATACGTGAAGTGAATGGCCGATCTCCCTGCCAAGCCCTGGAGGCCCAGCCGATTCCCCTGCCAGCTGATAACCCGCCAATACGTGAAGTGCCTGGCCAATCTCCTTGCCAAGGCCTGGAGTGCCCAGACGATTCTCCTGCCGAGGCGTGGAGTGCCCACCCGATTCCCCTGCCGATGCGTGGAGTGCCTAGCCGATTCCCCTGCCAGCTGATAACCCGCCAATACGTGAAGTGCCTGGCCGATCTCCCTGCCAAGGGCTGGAGGCCCAGACGATTCCCCTTCCGACGCGTGGAGTGCTTGGCTGATCCCCTGCCAGCTGATTTCTCGCCAAGACGTGAAGTGCCTGGCCAATCTCCCTGCCAAGGCCTGGACTGCCCAGACGATTCCCCTGCCGACGCGTGGAGTGCTTGGCCGATCCCCTGCCAGCTGAAGTGCCTGGCCGATCTCCCTGCCAAGGCCTGGAGGCCCAGCCGATTCCCCTTCCGACGCGTGGAGTGCTTGGCTGATCCCCTGCCAGCTGATTACTCGCCAAGACGTGAAGTGCCTGGCCAATCTCCCTGCCAAGGCCTGGAGTGCCCAGTCGATCCCCCTGCCGACGCGTGGAGTGCTTGGCCGATCCTCTGCCAGCTGATAACCCGCCAATACGTGAAGTGCGTGGCCGATCTCCCTGCCAAGGCCTGGAGGCCCAGCCGATTCCCCTGCCGACGCGTGGAGTGCTTGCCCGATCCCCTGCCAGATGATAACCCGCCAATACGCGACGTGCCTGGCCGATCTCCCTGCCAAGGCCTGGAGTGCCCGGTCGATCCCCATGCCGAAGCGTCGAGTGCCCACCCGATTCCCCTGCCGATGCGTGGCGTGCCCAGCCGATTCCCTTGCCGACGCGTGGAGTGCTTGGCCGATCCCCTGCCAGATGATAACCCGCCAATACGTGACGTGCCTGGCCGATCTCCCTGCCAAGGCCTGGAGTGCCCAGACGATTCCCCTGCCGACGCGTGGAGTGCTTGGCCGATCCCCTGCCAGCTGATAACCCGCCAATACGTGAAGTGCCTGGCCGATCTCCCTGCCAAGGCCTGGAGACCCAGCCGATTCCCCTGCCGACGCGTGGAGTGCTTGGCCGATCCCCTGCCAGATGATAACCCGCCAATACGTGAAGTGCCTGGCCTATCTCCCTGCCAAGGCCTGGAGGCCCAGCCGATTCCCCTTCCGACGCGTGGAGTGCTTGGCTGATCCCCTGCCAGCTGATTACTCGCCAAGACGTGAAGTGCCTGGCCAATCTCCCTGCCAAGGCCTGGAGTGCCCAGACGATTCCCCTGCCGACGCGTGGAGTGCTTGGCCGATCCCCTGCCAGCTGATAACCCGCCAATACGTGAAATGCCTGGCCGATCTCCCTGCCAAGGCCTGGAGGCCCAGCTGATTCCCCTGCCGACGGGTGGAGTGCTTGGCCGATCCCCTGCCAGATGATAACCCGCCAATACGTGACGTGCCTGGCCGATCTCCCTGCCAAGGCCTGGAGTGCCCAGACGATTTCCCTGCCGACGCGTAGAGTGCCTAGCCGATTCCCCTGCCAGCTGATAACCCGCCAATACGTGAAGTGCCTGGCCGATCTCCCTGCCAAGGCCTGGAGTGCCCAGCCGATTCCCCTTCCGACGCTTGGAGTGCTTGGCCGATCCCCTGCCAGCTGATAACCCGCCAATACGTGAAGTGAATGGCCGATCTCCCTGCCAAGCCCTGGAGGCCCAGCCGATTCCCCTGCCAGCTGATAACCCGCCAATACGTGAAGTGCCTGGCCGATCTCCCTGCCAAGGCCTGGAGGCCCAGCCGATTCCCCTGCCGACGCGTGGAGTGCTTGGCCGATCCCCTGCCAGCTGATAACCCGCCAATACGTGAATTGCCTGGCCGATCTCCCTGCAAAGGCCTGGAGGCCCAGCCGATTCCCCTGCCGACGCGTGGAGTGCTTGGCCGATCCCCTGCCAGATGATAACCCGCCAATACGTGAATTGCCTGGCCGATCTCCCTGCCAAGGCCTGGAGGCCCAGCCGATTCCCCTGCCGACGCGTGGAGTGCTTGGCCGGTCCCCTGCCAGATGATAACCCGCCAATACTTGACGTGCCTGGCCGATCTCCCTGCCAAGGCCTGGAGTGCCCAGACGATTCCCCTGCCGACGCGTAGAGTGCCTAGCCGATTCCCCTGCCAGCTGATAACCCGCCAATACGTGATGTGCCTGGCCGATCTCCCTGCCAAGGCCTGGAGTGCCCAGCCGATTCCCCTTCCGACGCGTGGAGTGCTTGGCCGATCCCCTGCCAGCTGATAACCCGCCAATACGTGAAGTGAATGGCCGATCTCCCTGTCAAGCCCTGGAGGCCCAGCCGATTCCCCTGCCAGCTGATAACCCGCCAATACGTGAAGTGCCTGGCCGATCTCCCTGCCAAGGCCTGGAGGCCCAGCCGATTCCCCTGCCGACGCATGGAGTGCTTGGCCGATCTCCTGCCAGCTGATAACCCGCCAATACGTGAAGTGAATGGCCGATCTCCCTGCCAAGGCCTGGAGGCCCAGCCGATTCCCCTGCCGACGCGTGGAGTGCTTGGCCGATCCCCTGCCAGATGATAACCCGCCAATACGTGACGTGCCTGGCCGATCTCCCTGCCAAGGCCTGGAGTGCCCAGACGATTACCCTGCCGACGCGTGGAGTGCTTGGCCGATCCCCTGCCAGCTGATAACCCGCCAATACGTGAAGTGCCTGGCCGATCTCCCTGCCAAGGCCTGGAGGCCCAGCCGATTCCCCTGCCGACGCGTGGAGTGCTTGGCCGATCCCCTGCCAGATGATAACCCGCCAATACTTGACGTGCCTGGCCGATCTCCCTGCCAAGGCCTGGAGTGCCCGGTCGATCCCCATGCCGAAGCGTGGAGTGCCCACCCGATTCCCCTGCCGATGCGTGGAGTGCCTAGCCGATTCCCCTGCCAGCTGATAACCCGCCAATACGTGAAGTGCGTGGCCGATCTCCCTGCCAAGCCTTGGAGGCCCAGCCGATTCCCCTTCCGACGCGTGGAGTGCTTGGCTGATCCCCTGCCAGCTGATTACCCGCCAAGACGTGAAGTGCCTGGCCAATCTCCTTGCCAAGGCCTGGAGTGCCCAGACGATTCTCCTGCCGAGGCGTAGAGTGCCCACCCGATTCCCCTGCCGATGCGTGGAGTGCCTAGCCGATTCCCCTGCCAGCTGATAACCCGCCAATACGTGAAGTGCCTGGCCGATCTCCCTGCCAAGGCCTGGAGGCCCAGCCGATTCCCCTTCCGACGCGTGGAGTGCTTGGCTGATCCCCTGCCAGCTGATTTCTCGCCAAGACGTGAAGTGCCTGGCCAATCTCCCTGCCAAGGCCTGGAGTGCCCAGACGATTCCCCTGCCGACGCGTGGAGTGCTTGGCCGATCCCCTGCCAGCTGATAACCCGCCAATACGTGAAGTGCCTGGCCGATCTCCCTGCCAAGGCCTGGAGGCCCAGCCGATTCCCCTTCCGACGCGTGGAGTGCTTGGCTGATCCCCTGCCAGCTGATTACTCGCCAAGACGTGAAGTGCCTGGCCAATCTCCCTGCCAAGGCCTGGAGCGCCCAGACGATTCCCCTGCCGACGCGTGGAGTGCTTGGCCGATCCCCTGCCAGCTGATAACCCGCCAATACGTGAAGTGCCTGGCCGATCTCCCTGCCAAGGCCTGGAGGCCCAGCCGATTCCCCTGCCGACGCGTGGAGTGCTTGGCCGATCCCCTGCCAGCTGATAACCCGCCAATACGTGAAGTGCCTGGCCGATCTCCCTGCCAAGGCCTGGAGGCCCAGCCGATTCCCCTGCCGACGCGTGGAGTGCTTGGCCGATCCCCTGCCAGCTGATAACCCGCCAATACGTGAAGTGCCTGGCCGATCTCCCTGCCAAGGCCTGGAGGCCCAGCCGATTCCCCTGCCGACGCGTGGAGTGCTTGGCCGATCCCCTGCCAGATGATAACCCGCCAATACGTGAAGTGCCTGGCCGATCTCCCTGCCAAGGCCTGGAGTGCCCAGCCGATTCTCCCCTGCCGACGCGTGGAGTGCTTGGCCGATTCCCCTGCCACGTGGATGCTCTCCAAGCCTGGAGGCCGATCCTGCGTGGGGCTGATACCCGCCGCGTGAAGTGCCTGGCCAATGGCCTGGAGTGCCCAGACGATTCTCCTGCCGAGGCGTGGAGTGCCCACCCATTCCCTGCCGATTCCTAGCCGATTCCCCTGCCAGCTGATAACCCGCCAATACGTGAAGTGCCTGGCCGATCTCCCTGCCAAGGCCTGGAGGCCCAGCCGATTCCCCTGCCGACGCGTGGAGTGCTTGGCCGATCCCCTGCCAGCTGATAACCCGCCAAGACGTGAAGTGCCTGGCCGATCTCCCTGCCAAGGCCTGGAGTGCCCAGCCGATCCCCCTGCCGACGCGTGGAGTGCTTGGCCGATCCCCTGCCAGCTGATAACCCGCCAATACGTGAAGTGCCTGGCCGATCTCCCTGCCAAGGCCTGGAGGCCCAGCCGATTCCCCTGCCGACGCGTGGAGTGCTTGGCCGATCCCCTGCCAGCTGATAACCCGCCAAGACGTGAAGTGCCTGGCCAATCTCCCTGCCAAGGCCTGGAGTGCCCAGACGATTCCCCTGCCGACGCGTGGAGTGCTTGGCCGATCCCCTGCCAGCTGATAACCCGCCAATACGTGAAGTGCCTGGCCGATCTCCCTGCCAAGGCCTGGAGGCCCAGCCGATTCCCCTGCCGACGCGTGGAGTGCTTGGCCGATCCCCTGCCAGATGATAACCCGCCAATACGCGACGTGCCTGGCCGATCTCCCTGCCAAGGCCTGGAGGGGTCGATCTCGCTGGAGTGCCCACCCGATTCCCCTGCCGACGCGTGGAGTGCTTGGCCGATCCCCTGCCAGCTGATAACCCGCCAATACGTGAAGTGCCTGGCCGATCTCCCTGCCAAGGCCTGGAGGCCCAGCCGATTCCCCTGCCGACGCGTGGAGTGCTTGGCTGATCCCCTGCCAGCTGATTACCCGCCAAGACGTGAAGTGCCTGGCCAATCTCCCTGCCAAGGCCTGGAGTGCCCAGACGATTCTCCTGCCGAGGCGTGGAGTGCCCACCCGATTCCCCTGCCGATGCGTGGAGTTAGCCGATTCCCCTGCCAGCTGATAACCCGCCAATACGTGAAGTGCCTGGCCGATCTCCCTGCCAAGGCCTGGAGGCCCAGCCGATTCCCCTGCCGACGCGTGGAGTGCTTGGCCGATCCCCTGCCAGCTGATAACCCGCCAATACGTGAAGTGCCTGGCCGATCTCCCTGCCAAGGCCTGGAGTGCCCAGACGATTCCCCTGCCGACGCGTGGAGTGCTTGGCCGATCCCCTGCCAGCTGATAACCCGCCAATACGTGAAGTGCCTGGCCGATCTCCCTGCCAAGGCCTGGAGGCCCAGCCGATTCCCCTGCCGACGCGTGGAGTGCTTGGCCGATCCCCTGCCAGATGATAACCCGCCAATACGTGAAGTGCCTGGCCGATCTCCCTGCCAAGGCCTGGAGTGCCCAGTCGATTCCCCTGCCGACGCGTGGAGTGCTTGGCCGATCCCCTGCCAGCTGATAACCCGCCAATACGTGAAGTGCCTGGCCGATCTCCCTGCCAAGGCCTGGAGGCCCAGCCGATTCCCCTGCCGACGCGTGGAGTGCTTGGCCGATCCCCTGCCAGCTGATTACTCGCCAATACGTGAAGTGCCTGGCCGATCTCCCTGCCAAGGCCTGGAGTGCCCAGACGATTCCCCTGCCGACGCGTGGAGTGCTTGGCCGATCCCCTGCCAGCTGATAACCCGCCAATACGTGAAGTGCCTGGCCGATCTCCCTGCCAAGGCCTGGAGGCCCAGCCGATTCCCCTGCCGACGCGTGGAGTGCTTGCCCGATCCCCTGCCAGATGATAACCCGCCAATACGCGACGTGCCTGGCCGATCTCCCTGCCAAGGCCTGGAGGCCCAGACCCGATCCCCCTGCCGACGCGTGGAGTGCTTAGCCGATCCCCTGCCAGCTGATAACCCGCCAATACGTGAAGTGCCTGGCCGATCTCCCTGCCAAGGCCTGGAGGCCCAGCCGATTCCCCTGCCGACGCGTGGAGTGCTTGGCCGATCCCCTGCCAGCTGATAACCCGCCAAGACGTGAAGTGCCTGGCCAATCTCCTTGCCAAGGCCTGGAGTGCCCAGACGATTCTCCTGCCGAGGCGTAGAGTGCCCACCCGATTCCCCTGCCGATGCGTGGAGTGCCTAGCCGATTCCCCTGCCAGCTGATAACCCGCCAATACGTGAAGTGCCTGGCCGATCTCCCTGCCAAGGCCTGGAGGCCCAGCCGATTCCCCTGCCGACGCGTGGAGTGCTTGGCCGATCTCCTGCCAGCTGATAACCCGCCAATACGTGAAGTGACTGGCCGATCTCCCTGCCAAGGCCTGGAGGCCCAGCCGATTCCCCTGCCGACGCGTGGAGTGCTTGGCCGATCCCCTGCCAGCTGATAACCCGCCAATACGTGAAGTGCCTGGCCGATCTCCCTGCCAAGGCCTGGAGGCCCAGCCGATTCCCCTGCCGACGCGTGGAGTGCCTGGCCGATCCCCTGCTAGCTGATAACCCGCCAATACGTGAAGTGCCTGGCCGATCTCCCTGCCAGGGCCTGAACTGCCCGGTCGATCCCCCTGCCGAAGCGTGGAGTGCTTGGCCGATCCCCTGCCAGCTGATAACCCGCCAATACGTGAAGTGCCTGGCCGATCTCCCTGCCAAGGCCTGGAGGCCCAGCCGATTCCCCTGCCGACGCGTGGAGTGCTTGGCCGATCCCCTGCCAGCTGATAACCCGCCAATACGTGAAGTGCCTGGCCGATCTCCCTGCCAAGGCCTGGAGTGCCCGGTCGATCCCCCTGCCGAAGCGTGGAGTGCCCACCCGATTCCCCTGCCGATGCGTGGAGTGCCTAGCCGATTCCCCTGCCAGCTGATAACCCGCCAATACGTGAAGTGCCTGGCCGATCTCCCTGCCAAGCCCTGGAGGCCCAGCCGATTCCCCTGCCGACGCGTGGAGTGCTTGGCCGATCCCCTGCCAGCTGATTACCCGCCAAGACGTGAAGTGCCTGGCCAATCTCCTTGCCAAGGCCTGGAGTGCCCAGACGATTCTCCTGCCGAGGCGTAAAGTGCCCACCCGATTCCCCTGCCGATGCGTGGAGTGCCTAGCCGATTCCCCTGCCAGCTGATAACCCGCCAATACGTGAAGTGCCTGGCCGATCTCCCTGCCAAGGCCTGGAGGCCCAGCCGATTCCCCTTCCGACGCGTGGAGTGCTTGGCTGATCCCCTGCCAGCTGATAACCCGCCAATACGTGAATTGCCTGGCCGATCTCCCTGCCAAGGCCTGGAGGCCCAGCCGATTCCCCTGCCGACGCGTGGAGTGCTTGGCCGATCCCCTGCCAGATGATAACCCGCCAATACGTGAAGTGCCTGGCCGATCTCCCTGCCAAGGCCTGGAGGCCCAGTCGATTCCCCTGCCGACGCGTGGAGTGCTTGGCCGATCCCCTGCCAGCTGATAACCCGCCAATACGTGAAGTGCCTGGCCGATCTCCCTGCCAAGGCCTGGAGGCCCACCCGATTCCCCTGCCGATGCGTGGAGTGCCTAGCCGATTCCCCTGCCAGCTGATAACCCGCCAATACGTGAAGTGCCTGGCCGATCTCCCTGCCAAGGCCTGGAGGCCCAGCCGATTCCCCTTCCGACGCGTGGAGTGCTTGGCTGATCCCCTGCCAGCTGATTACTCGCCAATACGTGAATTGCCTGGCCGATCTCCCTGCCAAGCCCTGGAGGCCCAGCCGATTCCCCTGCCGACGCGTGGAGTGCTTGGCCGATCCCCTGCCAGCTGATTACCCGCCAAGACGTGAAGTGCCTGGCCAATCTCCTTGCCAAGGCCTGGAGGCCCAGACGATTCTCCTGCCGAGGCGTAAAGTGCCCACCCGATTCCCCTGCCGATGCGTGGAGTGCCTAGCCGATTCCCCTGCCAGCTGATAACCCGCCAATACGTGAAGTGCCTGGCCGATCTCCCTGCCAAGGCCTGGAGGCCCAGCCGATTCCCCTTCCGACGCGTGGAGTGCTTGGCTGATCCCCTGCCAGCTGATAACCCGCCAATACGTGAATTGCCTGGCCGATCTCCCTGCCAAGGCCTGGAGGCCCAGCCGATTCCCCTGCCGACGCGTGGAGTGCTTGCCCGATCCCCTGCTAGATGATAACCCGCCAATACGCGACGTGCCTGGCCGATCTCCCTGCCAAGGCCTGGAGGCCCATTCGATCCCCCTGCCGACGCGTGGAGTGCTTGGCCGATCCCCTGCCAGCTGATAACCCGCCAATACGTGAAGTGCTTGGCCGATCTCCCTGCCAAGGCCTGGAGGCCCACCCGATTCCCCTGCCGATGCGTGGAGTGCCTAGCCGATTCCCCTGCCAGCTGATAACCCGCCAATACGTGAAGTGCCTGGCCGATCTCCCTGCCAAGGCCTGGAGGCCCAGCCGATTCCCCTTCCGACGCGTGGAGTGCTTGGCTGATCCCCTGCCAGCTGATTACTCGCCAAGACGTGAAGTGCCTGGCCAATCTCCCTGCCAAGGCCTGGAGTGCCCAGACGATTCCCCTGCCGACGCGTGGAGTGCTTGGCCGATCCCCTGCCAGCTGATAACCCGCCAATACGTGAAGTGCCTGGCCGATCTCCCTGCCAAGCCCTGGAGGCCCAGCCGATTCCCCTGCCGACGCGTGGAGTGCTTGGCCGATCCCCTGCCAGCTGATAACCCGCCAATACGTGAAGTGCCTGGCCGATCTCCCTGCCAAGGCCTGGAGGCCCAGCCGATTCCCCTGCCGAGGCGTGGAGTGCCCACCCGATTCCCCTGCCGATCGCGTGAAGTGCCTGGCCGATCTCCCTGCCAAGGCCTGGAGGCCCAGCCGATTCCCCTTCCGACGCGTGGAGTGCTTGGCTGATCCCCTGCCAGCTGATTACCCGCCAAGACGTGAAGTGCCTGGCCAATATCTCTGCCAAGGCCTGGAGTGCCCGGTCGATTCCCATGCCGAGGCGTGGAATGCCCAGTCGATCCCCCTGCCGACGCGTGGAGTGCCTAGCCGATTCCCCTGCCAGCTGATAACCCGCCAATACGTGAAGTGCGTGGCCGATCTCCCTGCCAAGCCCTGGAGGCCCAGCCGATTCCCCTGCCGACGCGTGGAGTGCTTGGCCCAGAGTGCCCAGACGATTCTCCTGCCGAGGCGTAGAGTGCCCACCCGATTCCCCTGCCGATGCGTGGAGTGCCTAGCCGATTCCCCTGCCAGCTGATAACCCGCCAATACGTGAAGTGCCTGGCCGATCTCCCTGCCAAGGCCTGGAGGCCCAGCCGATGCCCCTTCCGACGCGTGGAGTGCTTGGCTGATCCCCTGCCAGCTGATTTCTCGCCAAGACGTGAATTGCCTGGCCAATCTCCCTGCCAATGCCTGGAGTGCCCAGACGATTCCCCTGCCGACGCGTGGAGTGCTTGGCCGATCCCCTGCCAGCTGATAACCCGCCAATACGTGAAGTGCCTGGCCGATCTCCCTGCCAAGGCCTGGAGGCCCAGCCGATTCCCTTCCGACGCGTGGAGTGCTTGGCTGATCCCCTGCCAGCTGATTACTCGCCAAGACGTGAAGTGCCTGGCCAATCTCCCTGCCAAGGCCTGGAGTGCCCAGACGATTCCCCTGCCGACGCGTGGAGTGCTTGGCCGATCCCCTGCCAGCTGATAACCCGCCAATACGTGAAGTGCCTGGCCGATCTCCCTGCCAAGGCCTGGAGGCCCAGCCGATTCCCCTGCCGACGCGTGGAGTGCTTGGCCGATCCCCTGCCAGATGATAACCCGCCAATACGTGAAGTGCCTGGCCGATCTCCCTGCCAAGGCCTGGAGTGCCCAGCCGATTCCCCTTCCGACGCGTGGAGTGCTTGGCCGATCCCCTGCCAGCTGATAACCCGCCAATACGTGAAGTGAATGGCCGATCTCCCTGCCAAGCCCTGGAGGCCCAGCCGATTCCCCTGCCGACGCGTGGAGTGCTTGGCCGATCCCCTGCCAGCTGATAACCCGCCAATACGTGAAGTGCCTGGCCGATCTCCCTGCCAAGGCCTGGAGGCCCAGCCGATTCCCCTGCCGAGGCGTGGAGTGCCCACCCGATTCCCCTGCCGATGCGTGAAGTGCCTGGCCGATCTCCCTGCCAAGGCCTGGAGGCCCAGCCGATTCCCCTTCCGACGCGTGGAGTGCTTGGCTGATCCCCTGCCAGCTGATTACCCGCCAAGACGTGAAGTGCCTGGCCAATATCTCTGCCAAGGCCTGGAGTGCCCGGTCGATTCCCATGCCGAGGCGTGGAATGCCCAGTCGATCCCCCTGCCGACGCGTGGAGTGCCTAGCCGATTCCCCTGCCAGCTGATAACCCGCCAATACGTGAAGTGCGTGGCCGATCTCCCTGCCAAGCCCTGGAGGCCCAGCCGATTCCCCTGCCGACGCGTGGAGTGCTTGGCCGATCCCCTGCCAGCTGATAACCCGCCAATACGTGAAGTGCCTGGCCGATCTCCCTGCCAAGGCCTGGAGGCCCAGCCGATTCCCCTGCCGACGCGTGGAGTGCTTGCCCGATCCTGCCAGATGATAACCCGCCAATACGCGACGTGCCTGGCCGATCTCCCTGCCAAGGCCTGGAGTGCCCGGTCGATCCCCATGCCGAAGCGTGGAGTGCCCACCCGATTCCCCTGCCGATGCGTGGCGTGCTCAGCCGATTCCCTTGCCGACGCGTGTAGTGCTTGGCCGATCCCCTGCCAGATGATAACCCGCCAATACGTGACGTGCCTGGCCGATCTCCCTGCCAAGGCCTGGAGTGCCCAGACGATTCCCCTGCCGACGCGTAGAGTGCCTAGCCGATTCCCCTGCCAGCTGATAACCCGCCAATACGTGAAGTGCCTGGCCGATCTCCCTGCCAAGGCCTGGAGGCCCAGCCGATTCCCCTTCCGACGCTTGGAGTGCTTGGCTGATCCCCTGCCAGCTGATTACCCGCCAAGACGTGAAGTGCCTGGCCAATCTCCTTGCCAAGGCCTGGAGTGCCCAGACGATTCTCCTGCCGAGGCGTGGAGTGCCCAACCGATTCCCCTGCCGATGCGTGGAGTGCCTAGCCGATTCCCCTGCCAGCTGATAACCCGCCAATACGTGAAGTGCCTGGCCGATCTCCCTGCCAAGGCCTGGAGGCCTAGCCGATTCCCCTGCCGAGGCGTGGAGTGCCCACCCGATTCCCCTTCCGATGCGTGAAGTGCCTGGCCGATCTCCCTGCCAAGGCCTGGAGGCCCAGCCGATTCCCCTTCCGACGCGTGGAGTGCTTGGCTGATCCCCTGCCAGCTGATTACCCGCCAAGACGTGAAGGGCCTGGCCAATATCTCTGCCAAGGCCTGGAGTGCCCGGTCGATTCCCATGCCGAGGCGTGGAATGCCCAGTCGATCCCCCTGCCGACGCGTGGAGTGCCTAGCCGATTCCCCTGCCAGCTGATAACCCGCCAATACGTGAAGTGCGTGGCCGATCTCCCTGCCAAGCCCTGGAGGCCCAGCCGATTTCCCTGCCGACGCGTGGAGTGCTTGGCCGATCCCCTGCCAGCTGATAACCCGCCAATACGTGAAGTGCCTGGCCGATCTCCCTGCCAAGGCCTGGAGGCCCAGCCGATTCCCCTGCCGACGCGTGGAGTGCTTGCCCGATCCCCTGCCAGATGATAACCCGCCAATACGCGACGTGCCTGGCCGATCTCCCTGCCAAGGCCTGGAGTGCCCGGTCGATCCCCATGCCGAAGCATGGGTGCCCAGCCCGATTCCCCTGCCGATGCGTGGCGTGCCCAGCCGATTCCCTTGCCGACGCGTGTAGTGCTTGGCCGATCCCCTGCCAGATGATAACCCGCCAATACGTGACGTGCCTGGCCGATCTCCCTGCCAAGGCCTGGAGTGCCTAGCCGATTCCCCTGCCAGCTGATAACCCGCCAATACGTGAAGTGCCTGGCCGATCTCCCTGCCAAGGCCTGTAGGCCCAGCCGATTCCCCTGCCGACGCGTGGAGTGCTTGGCCGATCCCTTGCCAGCTGATAACCCGCCAATACGTGAAGTGCCTGGCCGATCTCCCTGCCAAGGCCTGGAGGCCCAGCCGATTCCCCTGCCGACGCGTGGAGTGCTTGGCCGATCCCCTGCCAGCTGATAACCCGCCAATACGTGAAGTGCCTGGCCGATCTCCCTGCCAAGGCCTGGAGGCCCAGCCGATTCCCCTGCCGAGGCGTGGAGTGCCCACCAGATTCCCCTGCCGATGCGTGAAGTGCCTGGCCGATCTCCCTGCCAAGGCCTGGAGGCCCAGCCGATTCCCCTTCCGACGCGTGGAGTGCTTGGCTGATCCCCTGCCAGCTGATTACCCGCCAAGACGTGAAGTGCCTGGCCAATATCCCTGCCAAGGCCTGGAGTGCCCGGTCGATTCCCATGCCGAGGCGTGGAATGCCCAGCCGATCCCCCTGCCGACGCGTGGAGTGCCTAGCCGATTCCCCTGCCAGCTGATAACACGCCAATACGTGAAGTGCGTGGCCTATCTCCCCTGCCAAGCCCTGGAGGCCCAGCCGATTCCCCTGCCGACGCGTGGAGTGCTTGCCCGATCCCCTGCCAGATGATAACCCGCCAATACGCGACGTGCCTGGCCGATCTCCCTGTCAAGGCCTGGAGTGCCCGGTCGATCCCCATGCCGAAGCGTGGAGTGCCCACCCGATTCCCCTGCCGATGCGTGGCGTGCCCAGCCGATTCCCTTGCCGACGCGTGGAGTGCTTGGCCGATCCCCTGCCAGATGATAACCCGCCAATACGTGACGTGCCTGGCCGATCTCCCTGCCAAGGCCTGGAGTGCCCAGACGATTCCCCTGCCGACGCGTAGAGTGCCTAGCCGATTCCCCTGCCAGCTGATAACCCGCCAATACGTGAAGTGCCTGGTCGATCTCCCTGCCAAGGCCTGGAGGCCCAGCCGATTCCCCTGCCGAGGCGTGGAGTGCCCACCAGATTCCCCTGCCGATGCGTGAAGTGCCTGGCCGATCTCCCTGCCAAGGCCTGGAGGCCCAGCCGATTCCCCTTCCGACGCGTGGAGTGCTTGGCTGATCCCCTGCCAGCTGATTACCCGCCAAGACGTGAAGTGCCTGGCCAATATCCCTGCCAAGGCCTGGAGTGCCCGGTCGATTCCCATGCCGAGGCGTGGAATGCCCAGTCGATCCCCCTGCCGACGCGTGGAGTGCCTAGCCGATTCCCCTGCCAGCTGATAACACGCCAATACGTGAAGTGCGTGGCCTATCTCCCTGCCAAGCCCTGGAGGCCCAGCCCATTCCCCTGCCGACGCGTGGAGTGCTTGCCCGATCCCCTGCCAGATGATAACCCGCCAATACGCGACGTGCCTGGCCGATCTCCCTGCCAAGGCCTGGAGTGCCCGGTCGATCCCCATGCCGAAGCGTGGAGTGCCCACCCGATTCCCCTGCCGATGCGTGGCGTGCCCAGCCGATTCCCTTGCCGACGCGTGGAGTGCTTGGCCGATCCCCTGCCAGATGATAACCCGCCAATACGTGACGTGCCTGGCCGATCTCCCTGCCAAGGCCTGGAGTGCCCAGACGATTCCCCTGCCGACGCGTAGAGTGCCTAGCCGATTCCCCTGCCAGCTGATAACCCGCCAATACGTGAAGTGCCTGGCCGATCTCCCTGCCAAGGCCTGGAGGCCCAGCCGATTCCCCTTCCGACGCGTGGAGTGCTTGGCTGATCCCCTGCCAGCTGATTACCCGCCAAGACGTGAAGTGCCTGGCCAATCTCCTTGGCAAGGCCTGGAGTGCCCAGACGATTCTCCTGCCGAGGCGTGGAGTGCCCACCCGATTCCCCTGCCGATGCGTGGAGTGCCTAGCCTATTCCCCTGCCAGCTGATAACCCGCCAATACGTGAAGTGCCTGGCCGATCTCCCTGCCAAGGCCTGGAGGCCCAGCCGATTCCCCTTCCGACGCGTGGAGTGCTTGGCTGATCCCCTGCCAGCTGATTACCCGCCAAGACGTGAAGTGCCTGGCCAATCTCCTTGCCAAGGCCTGGAGTGCCCATACAATTCTCCTGCCGAGGCGTGGAGTGCCCACCCGATTCCCCTGCCGATGCGTGGAGTGCCGAGCCGATTCCCCTGCCAGCTGATAACCCGCCAATACGTGAAGTGCCTGGCCGATCTCCCTGCCAAGGCCTGGAGGGCCAGCCGATTCCCCTTCCGACGCGTGGAGTGCTTGGCTGATCCCCTGCCAGCTGATTACTCGCCAAGACGTGAAGTGCCTGGCCAATCTCCCTGCCAAGGCCTGGAGTGCCCGGACGATTCCCCTGCCGACGCGTGGAGTGCTTGGCCGATCCCCTGCCAGCTGATAACCCGCCAATTCGTGAAGTGCCTGGCCGATCTCCCTGCCAAGGCCTGAAGTGCCTGGCCGATCTCCCTGCCAAGGCCTGGAGGCCCAGCCGATTCCCCTGCCGACGCGTGGAGTGCTTTGCCGATCCCCTGCCAGATGATAACCCGCCAATAAGTGACGTGCCTGGCCGATCTCCCTGCCAAGGCCTGGAGTGCCCAGTCGATCCCCATGCCGAGGCGTGGAGTGCCCAGCCGATTCCCCTGCCGACGCGTGGAGTGCCTAGCCGATTCTTCTGCCAGCTGATAACCCGCCAATACGTGAAGACCTGCCAAGGCCTGGAGTGCTCAGCCGATTCCCCTGCCGTCGCGTGGAGTGCTTGGCCGATCTCCCTGCCAAGGCCTTGTCGATCCCCATGCCGAGGCGTGGAGTACCCAGCCGATACCCCTGCCGAAGCGTGAAGTGCCTAGCCGATTCCCCTGCCAGCTGATAACCCGCTAATACGTGAAGACCTGCCAAGGCCTGGAGTGCCCAGCCGATTCCCCTGCCGTCGCGTGGAGTGCCTGGACGATCTCCCTGCCAAGGCCTGGAGGACCCGGTCGATCCCCATGCCGAGGCGTGGAGTGCCCAGCCGATTCCCCTACCGACGCGTGGAGTGCCTAGCCGATTCCCCTGTCGTCACGTGGAGTGCTTGGCCGATCTCCCTGCCAAGGCCTTGTCGATCCCCATGCCGAGGCGTGGAGTACCCAGTCGATTCCCCTACCGACGCGTGGAGTGCCTAGCCGATTCCCCTGCCAGCTGATAACCCGCCAATACGTGAAGTGCCTGGCCGATCTCCCTGCCAAGGCCTGGAGGCCCAGCCGATTCCCCTGCCGAGGCGTGGAGTGCCCACCAGATTCCCCTGCCGATGCGTGAAGTGCCTGGCCGATCTCCCTGCCAAGGCCTGGAGGCCCAGCCGATTCCCCTTCCGACGCGTGGAGTGCTTGGCTGATCCCCTGCCAGCTGATTACCCGCCAAGACGTGAAGTGCCTGGCCAATATCCCTGCCAAGGCCTGGAGTGCCCGGTCGATTCCCATGCCGAGGCGTGGAATGCCCAGTCGATCCCCCTGCCGACGCGTGGAGTGCCTAGCCGATTCCCCTGCCAGCTGATAACACGCCAATACGTGAAGTGCGTGGCCTATCTCCCTGCCAAGCCCTGGAGGCCCAGCCCATTCCCCTGCTGACGCGTGGAGTGCTTGGCCGATCCCCTGCCAGATGATAACCCGCCAATACGCGACGTGCCTGGCCGATCTCCCTGCCAAGGCCTGGAGTGCCCGGTCGATCCCCATGCCGAAGCGTGGAGTGCCCACCCGATTCCCCTGCCGATGCGTGGCGTGCCCAGCCGATTCCCTTGCCGACGCGTGGAGTGCTTGGCCGATCCCCTGCCAGATGATAACCCGCCAATACGTGACGTGCCTGGCCGATCTCCCTGCCAAGGCCTGGAGTGCCCAGACGATTCCCCTGCCGACGCGTGGAGTGCCTAGCCGATTCCCCTGCCAGCTGATAACCCGCCAATACGTGAAGTGCCTGGCCGATCTCCCTGCCAAGGCCTGGAGGCCCAGCCGATTCCCCTTCCGACGCGTGGAGTGCTTGGCTGATCCCCTGCCAGCTGATTACCCGCCAAGACGTGAAGTGCCTGGCCAATCTCCTTGGCAAGGCCTGGAGTGCCCAGACGATTCTCCTGCCGAGGCGTGGAGTGCCCACCCGATTCCCCTGCCGATGCGTGGAGTGCCTAGCCGATTCCCCTGCCAGCTGATAACCCGCCAATACGTGAAGTGCCTGGCCGATCTCCCTGCCAAGGCCTGGAGGCCCAGCCGATTCCCCTTCCGACGCGTGGAGTGCTTGGCTGATCCCCTGCCAGCTGATTACCCGCCAAGACGTGAAGTGCCTGGCCAATCTCCTTGGCAAGGCCTGGAGTGCCCAGACGATTCTCCTGCCGAGGCGTGGAGTGCCCACCCGATTCCCCTGCCGATGCGTGGAGTGCCTGGCCGATTCCCCTGCCAGCTGATAACCCGCCAATACGTGAAGTGCCTGGCCGATCTCCCTGCCAAGGCCTGGAGGCCCAGCCGATTCCCCTTCCGACGCGTGGAGTGCTTGGCTGATCCCCTGCCAGCTGATTACTCGCCAAGACGTGAAGTGCCTGGCCAATCTCCCTGCCAAGGCCTGGAGTGCCCAGACGATTCCCCTGCCGACGCGTGGAGTGCTTGGCCGATCCCCTGCCAGCTGATAACCCGCCAATACGTGAAGTGCCTGGCCGATCTCCCTGCCAAGGCCTGAAGTGCCTGGCCGATCTCCCTGCCAAGGCCTGGAGGCCCAGCCGATTCCCCTGCCGACGCGTGGAGTGCTTTGCCGATCCCCTGCCAGATGATAACCCGCCAATAAGTGACGTGCCTGGCCGATCTCCCTGCCAAGGCCTGGAGTGCCCAGTCGATCCCCATGCCGAGGCGTGGAGTGCCCAGCCGATTCCCCTGCCGACGCGTGGAGTGCCTAGCCGATTCCCCTGCCAGCTGATAACCCGCCAATACGTGAAGTGCCTGGCCGATCTCCCTGCCAAGCCCTGGAGGCCCAGCCGATTCCCCTGCCGACGCGTGGAGTGCTTGGCCGATCCCCTGCCAGCTGATAACCCGCCAATACGTGAAGTGCCTGGCCGATCTCCCTGCCAAGGCCTGGAGTGCCCAGCCGATTCCCCTGCCGACGCGTGGAGTGCTTGGCCGATCCCCTGCCAGATGATAACCCGCCAATACGCGAAGTGCCTGGCCGATCTCCCTGCCAAGGCCTGGAGTGCCCGGTCGATTCCCCATGCCGAAGCGTGGAGTGCCCACCCCTGATTCCCCTGCCGATGCGTGGCGTGCCCAGCCGATTCCCTTGCCGACGCGTGGAGTGCTTGGCCGATCCCCTGCCAGCTGATAACCCGCCAATACGTGAAGTGCCTGGCCGATCTCCCTGCCAAGGCCTGGAGTGCCCAGACGATTCCCCTGCCGACGCGTGGAGTGCCTAGCCGATTCCCCTGCCAGCTGATAACCCGCCAATACGTGAAGTGCCTGGCCGATCTCCCTGCCAAGGCCTGGAGGCCCAGCCGATTCCCCTGCCGACGCGTGGAGTGCTTTGCCGATAACCTGCCGTCGCGTGGAGTGCCTGGACGATCTCCCTGCCAAGGCCTGGAAGTGCCCGGTCGATCTCCCTGCCAAGGCCTGGAGTGCCCAGCCGATTCCCCTGCCGACGCGTGGAGTGCTTTGCCGATAACCTGCCAGATGATAACCCGCCAATACGTGAAGTGCCTGGCCGATCTCCCTGCCAAGGCCTGGAGGCCCAGCCGATTCCCCTGCCGACGCGTGGAGTGCTTGCCCGATCCCCTGCCAGATGATAACCCGCCAATACGTGACGTGCCTGGCCGATCTCCCTGCCAAGGCCTGGAGTGCCCGGTCGATCCCCATGCCGAAGCGTGGAGTGCCCACCCGATTTCCCTGCCGATGCGTGGCGTGCCCAGCCGATTCCCCTGCCGACGCGTGGAGTGCTTGGCCGATCCCCTGCCAGATGATAACCCGCCAATACGTGAAGTGCCTGGCCGATCTCCCTGCCAAGGCCTGGAGTGCCCAGACGATTCCCCTGCCGACGCGTAGAGTGCCTAGCCGATTCCCCTGCCAGCTGATAACCCGCCAATACGTGAAGTGCCTGGCCGATCTCCCTGCCAAGGCCTGGAGGCCCAGCCGATTCCCCTTCCGACGCGTGGAGTGCTTGGCTGATCCCCTGCCAGCTGATTACCCGCCAAGACGTGAAGTGCCTGGCCAATCTCCCTTGCCAAGGCCTGGAGTGCCCAGACGATTCTCCTGCCGAGGCGTGGAGTGCCCAGCCGATTCCCCTGCCGATGCGTGGAGTGCCTAGCCTGCATTCCCCTGCCAGCTGATAACCCGCCAATACGTGAAGTGCCTGGCCGATCTCCCTGCCAAGGCCTGGAGGCCCAGCCGATTCCCCTTCCGACGCGTGGAGTGCTTGGCTGATCCCCTGCCAGCTGATTACCCGCCAAGACGTGAAGTGCCTGGCCAATCTCCTTGCCAAGGCCTGGAGTGCCCATACGATTCTCCTGCCGAGGCGTGGAGTGCCCACCCGATTCCCCTGCCGATGCGTGGAGTGCCTAGCCGATTCCCCTGCCAGCTGATAACCCGCCAATACGTGAAGTGCCTGGCCGATCTCCCTGCCAAGGCCTGGAGGGCCCAGCCGATTCCCCTTCCGACGCGTGGAGTGCTTGGCTGATCCCCTGCCAGCTGATTACTCGCCAAGACGTGAAGTGCCTGGCCAATCTCCCTGCCAAGGCCTGGAGTGCCCAGACGATTCCCCTGCCGACGCGTGGAGTGCTTGGCCGATCCCCTGCCAGCTGATAACCCGCCAATACGTGAAGTGCCTGGCCGATCTCCCTGCCAAGGCCTGAAGTGCCTGGCCGATCTCCCTGCCAAGGCCTGGAGGCCCAGCCGATTCCCCTGCCGACGCGTGGAGTGCTTGGCCGATCCCCTGCCAGCTGATAACCCGCCAATACGTGAAGTGCCTGGCCGATCTCCCTGCCAAGGCCTGGAGTGCCCAGTCGATCCCCATGCCGAGGCGTGGAGTGCCCAGCCGATTCCCCTGCCGACGCGTGGAGTGCCTGGCCGATTCCCCTGCCAGCTGATAACCCGCCAATACGTGAAGTGCCTGCCGATCTCCCTGCCAAGGCCTGGAGTGCCCAGCCGATTCCCCTGCCGACGCGTGGAGTGCTTGGCCGATCCCCTGCCAGCTGATAACCCGCCAAGACGTGAAGTGCCTGGCCGATCTCCCTGCCAAGGCCTGGAGTGCCCAGCCGATTCCCCTGCCGACGCGTGGAGTGCCTGGCCGATTCCCCTGCCAGCTGATAACCCGCCAATACGTGAAGACTCCTGCCAAGGCCTGGAGTGCCCAGCCGATTCCCCTGCCGACGCGTGGAGTGCTTGGCCGATCCCCTGCCAGCTGATAACCCGCCAAGGCGTGAAGTGCCTGGCCGATCTCCCTGCCAAGGCCTGGAGTGCCCAGCCGATTCCCCTGCCGACGCGTGGAGTGCTTGGCCGATCCCCTGCCAGCTGATAACCCGCCAATACGTGAAGTGCCTGGCCGATCTCCCTGCCAAGGCCTGGAGTGCCCAGCCGATTCCCCTGCCGACGCGTGGAGTGCCTAGCCGATTCCCCTGCCAGCTGATAACCCGCCAATACGTGAAGTGCCTGGCCGATCTCCCTGCCAAGGCCTGGAGTGCCCAGCCGATTCCCCTGCCGACGCGTGGAGTGCTTGGCCGATCCCCTGCCAGCTGATAACCCGCCAAGACGTGAAGTGCCTGGCCGATCCCCTGCCAAGGCCTGGAGTGCCCAGCCGATTCCCCTGCCGACGCGTGGAGTGCTTGGCCGATCCCCTGCCAGCTGATAACCCGCCAATACGTGAAGTGCCTGGCCGATCTCCCTGCCAAGGCCTGGAGGCCCAGCCGATTCCCCTTCCGACGCGAGGAGTGCTTGGCCGATCCCCTGCCAGCTGATAACCCGCCAATACGTGAAGTGCCTGGCCAATCTCCCTGCCAAGGCCTGGAGTGCCCAGCCGATTCCCCTGCCGACGCGTGGAGTGCTTGGCCGATCCCCTGCCAGCTGATAACCCGCCAATACGTGAAGTGCCTGGCCGATCTCCCTGCCAAGGCCTGGAGTGCCCAGACGATTCCCCTGCCGACGCGTGGAGTGCTTGGCCGATCCCCTGCCAGCTGATAACCCGCCAATACGTGAAGTGCCTGGCCGATCTCCCTGCCAAGGCCTGGAGTGCCCAGCCGATTCCCCTGCCGACGCGAGGAGTGCTTGGCCGATCCCCTGCCAGCTGATAACCCGCCAATACGTGAAGTGCCTGGCCGATCTCCCTGCCAAGGCCTGAAGTGCCTGGTGATCTCCCTGCCAAGGCCTGGAGTGCCCAGCGATTCCCCTGCCGACGCGTGGAGTGCTTGGCCGATCCCCTGCCAGCTGATAACCCGCCAATACGTGAAGTGCCTGGCCAATCTCCCTGCCAAGGCCTGGAGTGCCCAGACGATTCCCCTGCCGACGCGTGGAGTGCTTGGCCGATCCCTGCCAGCTGATAACCCGCCAATACGTGAAGTGCCTGGCCGATTCCCCTGCCAAGGCCTGGAGTGCCCAGCCGATTCCCCTGCCGACGCGTGGAGTGCTTGGCCGATCCCCTGCCAGCTGATAACCCGCCAATACGTGACGTGCCTGGCCGATCTCCCTGCCAAGGCCTGGAGTGCCCAGACGATTCCCCTGCCGACGCGTGGAGTGCTTGGCCGATCCCCTGCCAGCTGATAACCCGCCAATACGTGAAGTGCCTGGCCGATCTCCCTGCCAAGGCCTGGAGGCCCAGCCGATTCCCCTTCCGACGCGAGGAGTGCTTGGCCGATCCCCTGCCAGATGATAACCCGCCAATACGTGACGTGCCTGGCCGATCTCCCTGCCAAGGCCTGAAGTGCCCAGATGATTCCCCTGCCGACGCGTAGAGTGCCTAGCCGATTCCCCTGCCAGCTGATAACCCGCCAATACGTGACGTGCCTGGCCAATCTCCCTGCCGATGCCTGGAGTGCCCAGGCGATTCCCCTTCCGACGCGTGGAGTGCTTGGCTGATCCCCTGCCAGCTGATTACCCGCCAAGACGTGAAGTGCCTGGCCGATCTCCCTGCCAAGGCCTGGAGCGCCCGGTCGATCCCCATGCCGAGGCGTGGAGTGCCCAGCCGATTCCCCTGCCGACGCGTGGAGTGCCTAGCCGATTCCCCTGCCAGCTGATAACCCGCCAATACGTGAAGGGCCTGGCCGATCTCCCTGCCAAGGCCTGGAGTGAACAGCCGATTCCCCTGCCGACGCGAGGAGTGCTTGGCCGATCCCCTGCCAGCTGATAACCCGCCAATACGTGAAGTGCCTGGCCGATCTCCCTGCCAAGGCCTGGAGCGCCCGGTCGATCCCCATGCCGAGGCGTGGAGTGCCCAGCCGATTCCCCTGCCGACGCGTGGAGTGCCTAGCCGATTCCCCTGCCAGCTGATAACCCGCCAATACGTGAAGTACGTGGCCGATCTCCCTGCCAAGGCCTGGAGTGCCCAGACGATTCCCCTGCCGACGCGTGGAGTGCTTGGCCGATCCCCTGCCAGCTGATAACCCGCCAATACGTGAAGTGCCTGGCCGATCTCCCTGCCAAGGCCCAGCCGATTCCCCTTCCGACGCGTGGAGTGCTTGGCTGATCCCCTGCCAGCTGATTACCCGCCAAGACGTGAAGTGCCTGGCCAATCTCCTTGCCAAGGCCTGGAGTGCCCAGACGATTCTCCTGCCGAGGCGTGGAGTGCCCACCCGATTCCCCTGCCGATGCGTGGAGTGCCTAGCCGATTCCCCTGCCAGCTGATAACCCGCCAATACGTGAAGTGCCTGGCCGATCTCCCTGCCAAGGCCTGGAGGCCCAGCCGATTCCCCTTCCAACGCGTGGAGTGCTTGGCTGATCCCCTGCCAGCTGATTACCCGCCAAGACGTGAAGTGCCTGGCCAATCTCCTTGCCAAGGCCTGGAGTGCCCATACGATTCTCCTGCCGAGGCGTGGATTGCCCACCCGATTCCCCTGCCGATGCGTGGAGTGCCTAGCCGATTCCCTTGCCAGCTGATAACCGGCCAATACGTGAAGTGCCTGGCCGATCTCCCTGCCAAGGCCTGGAGGCCCAGCCGATTCCCCTTCCGACGCGTGGAGTGCTTGGCTGATCCCCTGCCAGCTGATTACTCGCCAAGACGTGAAGTGCCTGGCCAATCTCCCTGCCAAGGCCTGGAGTGCCCAGACGATTGCCCTGCCGACGCGTGGAGTGCTTGGCCGATCCCCTGCCAGCTGATAACCCGCCAATACGTGAAGTGCCTGGCCGATCTCCCTGCCAAGGTCTGGAGTGCCCAGACGATTCCTCTGCCGACGCGTGGAGTGCTTGGCCGATCCCCTGCCAGCTGATAACCCGCCAATACGTGAAGTGCCTGGCCGATCTCCCTGCCAAGGCCTGGAGTGCCCAGACGATTCCCCTTCCGACGCGTGGAGTGCTTGGCCGATCCCCTGCCAGCTGATAACCCGCCAATACGTGAAGTGCCTGGCCGATCTCCCTGCCAAGGCCTGGAGTGCCCAGCCGATTCCCCTTCCGACGCGTGGAGTGCTTGGCTGATCCCCTGCCAGCTGATTACCCGCCAAGACGTGAAGTGCCTGGCCAATCTCCTTGCCAAGGCCTGGAGTGCCCAGACGATTCTCCTGCCGAGGCGTGGAGTGCCCAGCCGATTCCCCTGCCGACGCGTGGAGTGCCTAGCCGATTCCCCTGCCAGCTGATAACCCGCCAATACGTGAAGTGCGTGGCCGATCTCCCTGCCAAGGCCTGGAGTGCCCAGACGATTCCCCTGCCGACGCGTGGAGTGCTTGGCCGATCCCCTGCCAGCTGATAACCCGCCAATACGTGAAGTGCCTGGCCAATCTCCCTGCCAAGGCCTGGAGGCCCAGCCGATTCCCCTTCCGACGCGTGGAGTGCTTGGCTGATCCCCTGCCAGCTGATTACCCGCCAAGACGTGAAGTGCCTGGCCAATCTCCTTGCCAAGGCCTGGAGTGCCCATACCATTCTCCTGCCGAGGCGTGGGGTGCCCACCCGATTCCCCTGCCGATGCGTGGAGTGCCTAGTCGATTCCCCTGCCAGCTGATAGCCCGCCAATACGTGAAGTGCCTGGCCGATCTCCCTTCCAAGGCCTGGAGGCCCAGCCGATTCCCCTTCCGACGGGTGGAGTGCTTGGCTGATCCCCTGCCAGCTGATTACTCGCCAAGACGTGAAGTGCCTGGCCAATCTCCCTGCCAAGGCCTAGAGTGCCCAGACGATTGCCCTGCCGACGCGTGGAGTGCTTGGCCGATCCCCTGCCAGCTGATAACCCGGCAATACGTGAAGTGCCTGGCCGATCTCCCTGCCAGGGGCTGGAGTGCCCAGACGATTCCCCTGCCGACGCGTGGAGTGCTTGGCCGATCCCCTGCCAGCTGATAACCCGCCAATACGTGAAGTGCCTGGCAGATCTCCCTGCCAAGGCCTGGAGGCCCAGCCGATTCCCCTTCCGACGCGTGGAGTGCTTGGCTGATCCTCTGCCAGCTGATAACCCGCCAATACGTAAAGTGCCTGGCCAATCTCCCTGCCAAGGCCTGGAGGCCCAGCCGGTTCCCCTTCCGACGCGTGGAGTGCTTGGCTGATCCCCTGCCAGCTGATTACTCGCCAAGACGTGAAGTGCCTGGCCAATCGCCCTGCCAAGGCCTGGAGTGCCCAGACGATTCCCCTGCCGACGCGTGGAGTGCTTGGCCGATCCCCTGCCAGCTGATAACCCGCCAATACGTGAAGTGCCTGGCCGATCTCCCAAGGCCTGGAGGCCCAGCCGATTCCCCTGCCGACGCGTGGAGTGCTTGGCCGATCCCCTGCCAGATGATAACCCGCCAATACGTGACGTGCCTGGCCGATCTCCCTGCCAAGGCCTGGAGTGCCCAGACGATTCCCCTGCCGACGCGTGGAGTGCTTGGCCGATCCCCTGCCAGCTAATAACCCGCCAATACGTGAAGTGCCTGGCCGATCTCCCTGCCAAGGCCTGAAGTGCCCAGATGATTCCCCTGCCGACGCGTAGAGTGCCTAGCCGATTCCCCTGCCAGCTGATAACCCGCCAATACGTGAAGTGCCTGGCCGATCTCCCTCCCAAGGGCTGGAGTGCCCAGGCGATTCCCCTTCCGACGCGTGGAGTGCTTGGCCGATCCCCTACCAGCTGATAACCCGCCAATACGTGAAGTGCCTGGCCGATCTCCCTGCCAAGGCCTAGGGGCCCAGCCGATTCCCCTTCCGACGCGTGGAGTGCTTGGCTGATCCCCTGCCAGCTGATTACTCGCCAAGACGTGAAGTGCCTGGCCAATCGCCCTGCCAAGGCCTGGAGTGCCCAGACGATTCCCCTGCCGACGCGTGGAGTGCTTGGCCGATCCCCTGCCAGCTGATAGCCCGCCAATACGTGAAGTGCCTGGCCGATCTCCCAAGGCCTGGAGGCCCAGCCGATTCCCCTGCCGACGCGTGGAGTGCTTGGCCGATCCCCTGCCAGATGATAACCCGCCAATACGTGACGACGCGTGGAGTGCTTGGCTGATCCCCTGCCAGCTGATAACTCGCCAATACGTGACGTGCCTGGCCGATCTCCCTGCCAAGGCCTGGAGTGCCCAGACGATTCCCCTGCCGACGCGTGGAGTGCTTGGCCGATCCCCTGCCAGCTGATAACCCGCCAATACGTGAAGTGCCTGGCCGATCTCCCTGCCAAGGCCTGAAGTGCCCAGACGATTCCCCTGCCGACGCGTGGAGTGCTTGGCCGATCCCCTGCCAGCTGATAACCCGCCAATACGTGAAGTGCCTGGCCGATCTCCCTGCCAAGGGCTGGAGTGCCCAGCCGATTCCCCTTCCGACGCGTGGAGTGCTTGGCCGATCCCCTGCCAGCTGATAACCCGCCAAGACGTGAAGTGCCTGGCCGATCTCCCTGCCAAGGCCTGGAGTGCCCAGACGATTCCCCTGCCGACGCGTGGAGTGCTTGGCCGATCCCCTGCCAGCTGATAACCCGCCAATACGTGAAGTGCCTGGCCGATCTCCCTGCCAAGGCCTGGAGGCCCAGCCGATTCCCCTGCCGACGCGTGGAGTGCTTGGCCGATCCCCTGCCAGCTGATAACCCGCCAATACGTGAAGTGCCTGGCCGATCTCCCTGCCAAGGCCTGGAGTGCCCAGACGATTCCCCTGCCGACGCGTGGAGTGCTTGGCCGATCCCCTGCCAGCTGATAACCCGCCAATACGTGAAGTGCCTGGCCGATCTCCCTGCCAAGGCCTGGAGGCCCAGCCGATTCCCCTTCCGACGCGTGGAGTGCTTGGCCGATCCCCTGCCAGATGATAACCCGCCAATACGTGAAGTGCCTGGCCGATCTCCCTGCCAAGGCCTGGAGTGCCCAGACGATTCCCCTGCCGACGCGTAGAGTGCCTAGCCGATTCCCCTGCCAGCTGATAACCCGCCAATACGTGAAGTGCCTGGCCGATCTCCCTGCCAAGGCCTGGGTGCCCAGCCGATTCCCCTTCCGACGCGTGGAGTGCTTGGCTGATCCCCTGCCAGCTGATTACTCGCCAAGACGTGAAGTGCCTGGCCAATCTCCCTGCCAAGGCCTGGAGTGCCCAGACGATTCCCCTGCCGATTCCCCTGCCGACGCGTGGAGTGCTTGGCCGATCCCCTGCCAGCTGATAACCCGCCAATACGTGAAGTGCCTGGCCGATCTCCCTGCCAAGGCCTGGGTGCCCAGCCGATTCCCCTTCCGACGCGTGGAGTGCTTGGCTGATCCCCTGCCAGCTGATTACTCGCCAAGACGTGAAGTGCCTGGCCAATCTCCCTGCCAAGGTCTGGACGCCCAGCCGATTCCCCTGCCGACGCGTGGAGTGCTTGGCCGATGCCCTGCCAGCTGATAACCCGCCAATACGTGAAGTGCCTGGCCGATCTCCCTGCCAAGGCCTGGAGTGCCCAGACGATTCCCCTGCCGACGCGTGGAGTGCTTGGCCGATCCCCTGCCAGCTGATAACCCGCCAATACGTGAAGTGCCTGGCCGATCTCCCTGCCAAGGCCTGGAGTGCCCAGACGATTCCCCTGCCGACGCGTGGAGTGCTTGGCCGATCCCCTGCCAGCTGATAACCCGCCAATACGTGAAGTGCCTGGCCGATCTCTCCCTGCCAAGGCCTGGAGTGCCCAGCCGATTCCCCTGCCGACGCGTGGAGTGCTTGGCCGATCCCCTGCCAGCTGATAACCCGCCAATACGTGAAGTGCCTGGCCGATCTCCCTGCCAAGGCCTGGAGTGCCCAGACGATTCCCCTGCCGACGCGTGGAGTGCTTGGCTGATCCCCTGCCAGCTGATAACCCGCCAATACGTGAAGTGCCTGGCCAATCTCCCTGCCAAGGCCTGGAGTGCCCAGCCGATTCCCCTGCCGACGCGTGGAGTGCCTTGGCCTGATTCCCCTGCCAGCTGATAACCCGCCAATACGTGAAGTGCCTGGCCGATCTCCCTGCCAAGGCCTGGAGTGCCCAGACGATTCCCCTGCCGACGCGTGGAGTGCTTGGCCGATCCCCTGCCAGCTGATAACCCGCCAATACGTGAAGTGCCTGGCCGATCTCCCTGCCAAGGCCTGGAGGCCCAGCCGATTCCCCTTCCGACGCGTGGAGTGCTTGGCTGATCCCCTGCCAGCTGATTACCCGCCAAGACGTGAAGTGCCTGGCCAATCTCCCTGCCAAGGCCTGGAGTGCCCAGACGATTCCCCTGCCGACGCGTGGAGTGCTTGGCCGATCCCCTGCCAGCTGATAGCCCGCCAATACGTGAAGTGCCTGGCCGATCTCCCTGCCAAGGCCTGGAGGCCCAGCCGATTCCCCTTCCGACGCGTGGAGTGCTTGGCTGATCCCCTGCCAGCTGATTACTCGCCAAGACGTGAAGTGCCTGGCCAATCGCCCTGCCAAGGCCTGGAGTGCCCAGACGATTCCCCTGCCGACGCGTGGAGTGCTTGGCCGATCCCCTGCCAGCTGATAACCCGCCAATACGTGAAGTGCCTGGCCGATCTCCCTGCCAAGGCCTGGAGTGCCCAGACGATTCCCCTGCCGACGCGTGGAGTGCTTGGCCGATCCCCTGCCAGCTGATAACCCGCCAATACGTGAAGTGCCTGGCCGATCTCCCTGCCAAGGCCTGGAGTGCCCAGACGATTCCCCTGCCGACGCGTGGAGTGCTTAGCCGATTCCCCTGCCAGCTGATAACCCGCCAATACGTGAAGTGCCTGGCCGATCTCCCTGCCAAGGGCTGGAGTGCCCAAGCGATTCCTCTTCCGACGCGTGGAGTGCTTGGCCGATCCCCTGCCAGCTGATTACTCGCCAAGACGTGAAGTGCCTGGCCAATCGCCCTGCCAAGGCCTGGAGTGCCCAGACGATTCCCCTGCCGACGCGTGGAGTGCTTGGCCGATCCCCTGCCAGCTGATAACCCGCCAATACGTGAAGTGCCTGGCCGATCTCCCTGCCAAGGCCTGGAGGCCCAGCCGATTCCCCTGCCGACGCGTGGAGTGCTTGGCCGATCCCCTGCCAGATGATAACCCGCCAATACGTGACGTGCCTGGCCGATCTCCCTGCCAAGGCCTGGAGTGCCCAGACGATTCCCCTGCCGACGCGTGGAGTGCTTGGCCGATCCCCTGCCAGCTGATAACCCGCCAATACGTGAAGTGCCTGGCCGATCTCCCTGCCAAGGCCTGGAGTGCCCAGCCGATTCCCCTGCCGACGCGTGGAGTGCTTGGCCGATCCCCTGCCAGCTGATAACCCGCCAAGACGTGAAGTGCCTGGCCGATCTCCCTGCCAAGGCCTGGAGTGCCCAGGCCGATTCCCCTGCCGACGCGTGGAGTGCTTGGCCGATCCCCTGCCAGCTGATAACCCGCCAATACGTGAAGTGCCTGGCCGATCTCCCTGCCAAGGCCTGGAGTGCCCAGCCGATTCCCCTGCCGACGCGTGGAGTGCTTGGCCGATCCCCTGCCAGCTGATAACCCGCCAATACGTGAAGTGCCTGGCCGATCTCCCTGCCAAGGCCTGGAGTGCCCAGACGATTCCCCTGCCGACGCGTGGAGTGCTTGGCCGATCCCCTGCCAGCTGATAACCCGCCAATACGTGAAGTGCCTGGCCGATCTCCCTGCCAAGGCCTGGAGTGCCCAGCCGATTCCCCCTGCCGACGCGTGGAGTGCTTGGCCGATCCCCTGCCAGCTGATAACCCGCCAATACGTGAAGTGCCTGGCCGATCTCCCTGCCAAGGCCTGGAGTGCCCAGACGATTCCCCTGCCGACGCGTGGAGTGCTTGGCCGATCCCCTGCCAGCTGATAACCCGCCAATACGTGAAGTGCCTGGCCGATCTCCAAGCCTGCCAAGCCTGGAGTGCCCAGGCGATTCCCCTGCCGACGCGTGGAGTGCTTGGCCGATCCCCTGCCAGCTGATAACCCGCCAATACGTGAAGTGCCTGGCCGATCTCCCTGCCAAGGCCTGGAGTGCCCAGCCGATTCCCCTGCCGACGCGTGGAGTGCTTGGCCGATCCCCTGCCAGCTGATAACCCGCCAATACGTGAAGTGCCTGGCCGATCTCCCTGCCAAGGCCTGGAGTGCCCAGACGATTCCCCTGCCGACGCGTGGAGTGCTTGGCCGATCCCCTGCCAGCTGATAACCCGCCAATACGTGAAGTGCCTGGCCGATCTCCCTGCCAAGGCCTGGAGGCCCAGCCGATTCCCCTGCCGACGCGTGGAGTGCTTGGCCGATCCCCTGCCAGCTGATAACCCGCCAATACGTGAAGTGCCTGGCCGATCTCCCTGCCAAGGCCTGGAGTGCCCAGACGATTCCCCTGCCGACGCGTGGAGTGCTTGGCCGATCCCCTGCCAGCTGATAACCCGCCAATACGTGAAGTGCCTGGCCGATCTCCCTGCCAAGGCCTGGAGTGCCCAGACGATTCCCCTGCCGACGCGTGGAGTGCTTGGCCGATCCCCTGCCAGCTGATAACCCGCCAATACGTGAAGTGCCTGGCCGATCTCCCTGCCAAGGCCTGGAGTGCCCAGCCGATTCCCCTGCCGACGCGTGGAGTGCTTGGCCGATCCCCTGCCAGCTGATAACCCGCCAATACGTGAAGTGCCTGGCCGATCTCCCTGCCAAGGCCTGGAGTGCCCATGCCGATTCCCCTGCCGACGCGTGGAGTGCTTGGCCGATCCCCTGCCAGCTGATAACCCGCCAATACGTGAAGTGCCTGGCCGATCTCCCTGCCAAGGCCTGGAGTGCCCAGACGATTCCCCTGCCGACGCGTGGAGTGCTTGGCCGATCCCCTGCCAGCTGATAACCCGCCAATACGTGAAGTGCCTGGCCGATCTCCCTGCCAAGGCCTGGAGGCCCAGCCGATTCCCCTGCCGACGCGTGGAGTGCTTGGCCGATCCCCTGCCAGCTGATAACCCGCCAATACGTGAAGTGCCTGGCCGATCTCCCTGCCAAGGCCTGGAGGCCCAGCCGATTCCCCTGCCGACGCGTGGAGTGCTTGGCCGATCCCCTGCCAGCTGATAACCCGCCAATACGTGAAGTGCCTGGCCGATCTCCCTGCCAAGGCCTGAAGTGCCCAGATGATTCCCCTGCCGACGCGTAGAGTGCCTAGCCGATTCCCCTGCCAGCTGATAACCCGCCAATACGTGAAGTGCCTGGCCGATCTCCCTGCCAAGGCCTGGAGTGCCCAGCCGATTCCCCTTCCGACGCGTGGAGTGCTTGGCTGATCCCCTGCCAGCTGATTACTCGCCAAGACGTGAAGTGCCTGGCCAATCTCCCTGCCAAGGCCTGGAGTGCCCAGACGATTCCCCTGCCGACGCGTGGAGTGCTTGGCCGATCCCCTGCCAGCTGATAACCCGCCAATACGTGAAGTGCCTGGCCGATCTCCCTGCCAAGGCCTGGAGTGCCCAGACGATTCCCCTGCCGACGCGTGGAGTGCTTGGCCGATTCCCCTGCCAGCTGATAACCCGCCAATACGTGAAGTGCCTGGCCGATCTCCCTGCCAAGGCCTGGAGTGCCCAGCCGATTCCCCTGCCGACGCGTGGAGTGCTTGGCCGATCCCCTGCCAGCTGATAACCCGCCAATACGTGAAGTGCCTGGCCGATCTCCCTGCCAAGGCCTGGAGTGCCCAGCCGATTCCCCTGCCGACGCGTGGAGTGCTTGGCCGATCCCCTGCCAGCTGATAACCCGCCAATACGTGAAGTGCCTGGCCGATCTCCCTGCCAAGGCCTGGAGTGCCCAGCCGATTCCCCTGCCGACGCGTGGAGTGCTTGGCCGATCCCCTGCCAGCTGATAACCCGCCAATACGTGAAGTGCCTGGCCGATCTCCCTGCCAAGGCCTGGAGTGCCCAGACGATTCCCCTGCCGACGCGTGGAGTGCTTGGCCGATCCCCTGCCAGCTGATAACCCGCCAATACGTGAAGTGCCTGGCCGATCTCCCTGCCAAGGCCTGGAGTGCCCAGCCGATTCCCCTTCCGACGCGTGGAGTGCTTGGCCGATCCCCTGCCAGCTGATAACCCGCCAATACGTGAAGTGCCTGGCCGATCTCCCTGCCAAGGCCTGGAGTGCCCAGACGATTCCCCTGCCGACGCGTGGAGTGCTTGGCCGATCCCCTGCCAGCTGATAACCCGCCAATACGTGAAGTGCCTGGCCGATCTCCCTGCCAAGGCCTGGAGTGCCCAGCCGATTCCCCTTCCGACGCGTGGAGTGCTTGGCTGATCCCCTGCCAGCTGATAACCCGCCAATACGTGAAGTGCCTGGCCGATCTCCCTGCCAAGGCCTGGAGGCCCAGCCGATTCCCCTGCCGACGCGTGGAGTGCTTGGCCGATCCCCTGCCAGCTGATAACCCGCCAATACGTGAAGTGCCTGGCCGATCTCCCTGCCAAGGCCTGGAGGCCCAGCCGATTCCCCTGCCGACGCGTGGAGTGCTTGGCCGATCCCCTGCCAGCTGATAACCCGCCAATACGTGAAGTGCCTGGCCGATCTCCCTGCCAAGGCCTGGAGTGCCCAGACGATTCCCCTGCCGACGCGTGGAGTGCTTGGCCGATCCCCCCTGCCAGCTGATAACCCGCCAATACGTGAAGTGCCTGGCCGATCTCCCTGCCAAGGCCTGGAGTGCCCAGCCGATTCCCCTGCCGACGCGTGGAGTGCTTGGCCGATCCCCTGCCAGCTGATAACCCGCCAATACGTGAAGTGCCTGGCCGATCTCTCCTGCCAAGGCCTGGAGTGCCCAGACGATTCCCCTGCCGACGCGTGGAGTGCTTGGCCGATCCCCTGCCAGCTGATAACCCGCCAATACGTGAAGTGCCTGGCCGATCTCCCTGCCAAGGCCTGGAGTGCCCAGCCGATTCCCCTGCCGACGCGTGGAGTGCTTGGCCGATCCCCTGCCAGCTGATAACCCGCCAATACGTGAAGTGCCTGGCCGATCTCCCTGCCAAGGCCTGGAGTGCCCAGTCGATTCCCCTGCCGACGCGTGGAGTGCCTAGCCGATTCCCCTGCCTGACCAGCTGATAACCCGCCAATACGTGAAGTGCCTGGCCGATCTCCCTGCCAAGGCCTGGAGATGCCCAGCCGATTCCCCTTCCGACGCGTGGAGTGCTTGGCTGATCCCCTGCCAGCTGATTACTCGCCAAGACGTGAAGTGCCTGGCCAATCTCCCTGCCAAGGCCTGGAGTGCCCAGACGATTCCCCTGCCGACGCGTGGAGTGCTTGGCCGATCCCCTGCCAGCTGATAACCCGCCAATACGTGAAGTGCCTGGCCGATCTCCCTGCCAAGGCCTGGAGGCCCAGCCGATTCCCCTGCCGACGCGTGGAGTGCTTGGCCGATCCCCTGCCAGCTGATAACCCGCCAATACGTGAACGTGCCTGGCCGATCTCCCTGCCAAGGCCTGGAGTGCCCAGCCGATTCCCCTGCCGACGCGTGGAGTGCTTGGCCGATCCCCTGCCAGCTGATAACCCGCCAATACGTGAAGTGCCTGGCCGATCTCCCTGCCAAGGCCTGGAGTGCCCAGACGATTCCTCCCCTGCCGACGCGTAGAGTGCCTAGCCGATTCCCCTGCCAGCTGATAACCCGCCAATACGTGAAGTGCCTGGCCGATCTCCCTGCCAAGGCCTGGAGTGCCCAGCCGATTCCCCTTCCGACGCGTGGAGTGCTTGGCCGATCCCCTGCCAGCTGATAACCCGCCAATACGTGAAGTGCCTGGCCGATCTCCCTGCCAAGGCCTGGAGGCCCAGCCGATTCCCCTGCCGACGCGTGGAGTGCTTGGCCGATCCCCTGCCAGCTGATAACCCGCCAAGACGTGAAGTGCCTGGCCGATCTCCCTGCCAAGGCCTGGAGGCCCAGCCGATTCCCCTGCCGACGCGTGGAGTGCTTGGCCGATCCCCTGCCAGCTGATAACCCGCCAATACGTGAAGTGCCTGGCCGATCTCCCTGCCAAGGCCTGGAGTGCCCAGCCGATTCCCCTGCCGACGCGTGGAGTGCTTGGCCGATTCCCCTGCCAGCTGATAACCCGCCAATACGTGAAGTGCCTGGCCGATCTCCCTGCCAAGGCCTGGAGGCCCAGCCGATTCCCCTTCCGACGCGTGGAGTGCTTGGCTGATCCCCTGCCAGCTGATTACCCGCCAAGACGTGAAGTGCCTGGCCAATCTCCCTGCCAAGGCCTGGAGTGCCCAGACGATTCCCCTGCCGAGGCGTGGAGTGCCCACCCGATTCCCCTGCCGATGCGTGGAGTGCCTAGCCGATTCCCCTGCCAGCTGATAACCCGCCAATACGTGAAGTGCCTGGCCGATCTCCCTGCCAAGGCCTGGAGTGCCCAGCCGATTCCCCTTCCGACGCGTGGAGTGCTTGGCCGATCCCCTGCCAGCTGATAACCCGCCAATACGTGAAGTGCCTGGCCGATCTCCCTGCCAAGGCCTGGAGGCCCAGCCGATTCCCCTGCCGATGCGTGGAGTGCTTGGCCGATTCCCCTGCCAGCTGATAACCCGCCAATACGTGAAGTGCCTGGCCGATCTCCCTGCCAAGGCCTGGAGGCCCAGCCGATTCCCCTGCCGACGCGTGGAGTGCTTGGCCGATCCCCTGCCAGCTGATAACCCGCCAATACGTGAAGTGCCTGGCCGATCTCCCTGCCAAGGCCTGAAGTGCCCAGATGATTCCCCTGCCGACGCGTAGAGTGCCTAGCCGATTCCCCTGCCAGCTGATAACCCGCCAATACGTGAAGTGCCTGGCCGATCTCCCTGCCAAGGCCTGGAGTGCCCAGCCGATTCCCCTTCCGACGCGTGGAGTGCTTGGCTGATCCCCTGCCAGCTGATTACTCGCCAAGACGTGAAGTGCCTGGCCAATCTCCCTGCCAAGGCCTGGAGTGCCCAGACGATTCCCCTGCCGACGCGTGGAGTGCTTGGCCGATCCCCTGCCAGCTGATAACCCGCCAATACGTGAAGTGCCTGGCCGATCTCCCTGCCAAGGCCTGGAGTGCCCAGCCGATTCCCCTGCCGACGCGTGGAGTGCTTGGCCGATCCCCTGCCAGCTGATAACCCGCCAATACGTGAAGTGCCTGGCCGATCTCCCTGCCAAGGCCTGGAGTGCCCAGCCGATTCCCCTGCCGACGCGTGGAGTGCTTGGCCGATCCCCTGCCAGCTGATAACCCGCCAATACGTGAAGTGCCTGGCCGATCTCCCTGCCAAGGCCTGGAGTGCCCAGATGATTCCCCTGCCGACGCGTGGAGTGCCTGGCCGATTCCCCTGCCAGCTGATAACCCGCCAATACGTGAAGTGCCTGGCCGATCTCCCTGCCAAGGCCTGGAGTGCCCAGCCGATTCCCCTTCCGACGCGTGGAGTGCTTGGCTGATCCCCTGCCAGCTGATTACTCGCCAAGACGTGAAGTGCCTGGCCAATCTCCCTGCCAAGGCCTGGAGTGCCCAGACGATTCCCCTGCCGACGCGTGGAGTGCTTGGCCGATCCCCTGCCAGCTGATAACCCGCCAATACGTGAAGTGCCTGGCCGATCTCCCTGCCAAGGCCTGGAGTGCCCAGACGATTCCCCTGCCGACGCGTGGAGTGCTTGGCCGATTCCCCTGCCAGCTGATAACCCGCCAATACGTGAAGTGCCTGGCCGATCTCCCTGCCAAGGCCTGGAGTGCCCAGACGATTCCCCTGCCGACGCGTGGAGTGCTTGGCCGATCCCCTGCCAGCTGATAACCCGCCAATACGTGAAGTGCCTGGCCGATCTCCCTGCCAAGGCCTGGAGTGCCCAGACGATTCCCCTGCCGACGCGTGGAGTGCTTGGCCGATCCCCTGCCAGCTGATAACCCGCCAATACGTGAAGTGCCTGGCCGATCTCCCTGCCAAGGCCTGGAAGTGCCCAGATGATTCCCCTGCCGACGCGTAGAGTGCCTAGCCGATTCCCCTGCCAGCTGATAACCCGCCAATACGTGAAGTGCCTGGCCGATCTCCCTGCCAAGGCCTGGAGTGCCCAGCCGATTCCCCTTCCGACGCGTGGAGTGCTTGGCTGATCCCCTGCCAGCTGATTACTCGCCAAGACGTGAAGTGCCTGGCCAATCTCCCTGCCAAGGCCTGGAGTGCCCAGACGATTCCCCTGCCGACGCGTGGAGTGCTTGGCCGATCCCCTGCCAGCTGATAACCCGCCAATACGTGAAGTGCCTGGCCGATCTCCCTGCCAAGGCCTGGAGTGCCCAGACGATTCCCCTGCCGACGCGTGGAGTGCTTGGCCGATTCCCCTGCCAGCTGATAACCCGCCAATACGTGAAGTGCCTGGCCGATCTCCCTGCCAAGGCCTGGAGTGCCCAGCCGATTCCCCTTCCGACGCGTGGAGTGCTTGGCTGATCCCCTGCCAGCTGATTACTCGCCAAGACGTGAAGTGCCTGGCCAATCTCCCTGCCAAGGCCTGGAGTGCCCAGACGATTCCCCTGCCGACGCGTGGAGTGCTTGGCCGATCCCCTGCCAGCTGATAACCCGCCAATACGTGAAGTGCCTGGCCGATCTCCCTGCCAAGGCCTGGAGTGCCCAGATGATTCCCCTGCCGACGCGTGGAGTGCTTGGCCGATTCCCCTGCCAGCTGATAACCCGCCAATACGTGAAGTGCCTGGCCGATCTCCCTGCCAAGGCCTGAAGTGCCCAGATGATTCCCCTGCCGACGCGTAGAGTGCCTAGCCGATTCCCCTGCCAGCTGATAACCCGCCAATACGTGAAGTGCCTGGCCGATCTCCCTGCCAAGGCCTGGAGTGCCCAGCCGATTCCCCTTCCGACGCGTGGAGTGCTTGGCTGATCCCCTGCCAGCTGATTACTCGCCAAGACGTGAAGTGCCTGGCCAATCTCCCTGCCAAGGCCTGGAGTGCCCAGACGATTCCCCTGCCGACGCGTGGAGTGCTTGGCCGATCCCCTGCCAGCTGATAACCCGCCAATACGTGAAGTGCCTGGCCGATCTCCCTGCCAAGGCCTGGAGTGCCCAGACGATTCCCCTGCCGACGCGTGGAGTGCTTGGCCGATCCCCTGCCAGCTGATAACCCGCCAATACGTGAAGTGCCTGGCCGATCTCCCTGCCAAGGCCTGGAGTGCCCAGACGATTCCCCTGCCGACGCGTGGAGTGCCTAGCCGATTCCCCTGCCAGCTGATAACCCGCCAATACGTGAAGTGCCTGGCCGATCTCCCTGCCAAGGCCTGGAGGCCCAGCCGATTCCCCTGCCGACGCGTGGAGTGCTTGGCCGATCCCCTGCCAGCTGATAACCCGCCAATACGTGAAGTGCCTGGCCGATCTCCCTGCCAAGGCCTGAAGTGCCCAGATGATTCCCCTGCCGACGCGTAGAGTGCCTAGCCGATTCCCCTGCCAGCTGATAACCCGCCAATACGTGAAGTGCCTGGCCGATCTCCCTGCCAAGGCCTGAAGTGCCCAGATGATTCCCCTGCCGACGCGTAGAGTGCCTAGCCGATTCCCCTGCCAGCTGACAACCCGCCAATACGTGAAGTGCCTGGCCGATCTCCCTGCCAAGGCCTGGAGTGCCCAGCCGATTCCCCTTCCGACGCGTGGAGTGCTTGGCTGATCCCCTGCCAGCTGATTACTCGCCAAGACGTGAAGTGCCTGGCCAATCTCCCTGCCAAGGCCTGGAGTGCCCAGACGATTCCCCTGCCGACGCGTGGAGTGCTTGGCCGATCCCCTGCCAGCTGATAACCCGCCAATACGTGAAGTGCCTGGCCGATCTCCCTGCCAAGGCCTGAAGTGCCCAGATGATTCCCCTGCCGACGCGTAGAGTGCCTAGCCGATTCCCCTGCCAGCTGATAACCCGCCAATACGTGAAGTGCCTGGCCGATCTCCCTGCCAAGGCCTGGAGTGCCCAGCCGATTCCCCTTCCGACGCGTGGAGTGCTTGGCCGATCCCCTGCCAGCTGATAACCCGCCAATATGTGAAGTGAATGGCCGATCTCCCTGCCAAGGCCTGGAGGCCCAGCCGATTCCCCTGCCGACGCGTGGAGTGCTTGGCCGATCCCCTGCCAGCTGATAACCCGCCAATACGTGAAGTGCCTGGCCGATCTCCCTGCCAAGGCCTGAAGTGCCCAGATGATTCCCCTGCCGACGCAAAGAGTGCCTAGCCGATTCCCCTGCCAGCTGACAACCCGCCAATACGTGAAGTGCCTGGCCGATCTCCCTGCCAAGGCCTGGAGTGCCCAGCCGATTCCCCTTCCGACGCGTGGAGTGCTTGGCTGATCCCCTGCCAGCTGATTACTCGCCAAGACGTGAAGTGCCTGGCCAATCTCCCTGCCAAGGCCTGGAGTGCCCAGACGATTCCCCTGCCGACGCGTGGAGTGCTTGGCCGATCCCCTGCCAGCTGATAACCCGCCAATACGTGAAGTGCCTGGCCGATCTCCCTGCCAAGGCCTGGAGTGCCCAGATGATTCCCCTGCCGACGCGTGGAGTGCCTTGGCCGATTCCCCTGCCAGCTGATAACCCGCCAATACGTGAAGTGCCTGGCCGATCTCCCTGCCAAGGCCTGGAGTGCCCAGACGATTCCCCTGCCGACGCGTGGAGTGCTTGGCCGATCCCCTGCCAGCTGATAACCCCCCAATACGTGAAGTGCCTGGCCGATCTCCCTGCCAAGGCCTGAAGTGCCCAGACGATTCCCCTGCCGACGCGTGGAGTGCTTGGCCGATCCCCTGCCAGCTGATAACCCGCCAATACGTGAAGTGCCTGGCCGATCTCCCTGCCAAGGCCTGGAAGCCCAGGCGATTCCCCTTCCGACGCGTAGAGTGCCTAGCCGATTCCCCTGCCAGCTGATTACCCGCCAAGACGTGAAGTGCCTGGCCAATCTCCTTGCCAAGGCCTGGAGTGCCCAGACGATTCCCCTGCCGAGGCGTGGAGTGCCCACCCGATTCCCTGCCGATGCAGAGTGCCCAGCCGATTCCCCTGCCAGCTGATAACCCGCCAATACGTGAAGTGCCTGGCCGATCTCCCTGCCAAGGCCTGGAGGCCCAGCCGATTCCCCTTCCGACGCGTGGAGTGCTTGGCTGATCCCCTGCCAGCTGATTACTCGCCAAGACGTGAAGTGCCTGGCCAATCTCCCTGCCAAGGCCTGGAGTGCCCAGACGATTCCCCTGCCGACGCGTGGAGTGCTTGGCCGATCCCCTGCCAGCTGACAACCCGCCAATACGTGAAGTGCCTGGCCGATCTCCCTGCCAAGGCCTGGAGTGCCCAGCCGATTCCCCTTCCGACGCGTGGAGTGCTTGGCCGATCCCCTGCCAGCTGATAACCCGCCAATATGTGAAGTGCATGGCCGATCTCCCTGCCAAGGCCTGGAGGCCCAGCCGATTCCCCTGCCGACGCGTGGAGTGCTTGGCCGATCCCCTGCCAGCTGATAACCCGCCAATACGTGAAGTGCCTGGCCGATCTCCCTGCCAAGGCCTGGAGGCCCAGCCGATTCCCCTGCCGACGCGTGGAGTGCTTGGCCGATCCCCTGCCAGATGATAACCCGCCAATACGCGAAGTGCCTGGCCGATCTCCCTGCCAAGGCCTGGAGTGCCCAGCCGATTCCCTGCCGACGGGTCCCTTCCCCTGCCGATGCCGTGGAGTGCCCAGACGATTCCCCTGCCGACGCGTGGAGTGCTTGGCCGATCCCCTGCCAGCTGATAACCCGCCAATACGTGAAGTGCCTGGCCGATCTCCCTGCCAAGGCCTGGAAGCCCAGCCGATTCCCCTGCCGACGCGTGGAGTGCTTGGCCGATCCCCTGCCAGATGATAACCCGCCAATACGTGACGTGCCTGGCCGATCTCCCTGCCAAGGCCTGGAGTGCCCAGACGATTCCCCTGCCGACGCGTAGAGCGCCTAGCCGATTCCCCTGCCAGCTGATAACCCGCCAAGACGTGAAGTGCCTGGCCGATCTCCCTGCCAAGGCCTGGAGTGCCCAGACGATTCCCCTGCCGAGGCGTGGAGTGCCCACCCGATTCCCCTGCCGATGCGTGGAGTGCCCAGCCGATTCCCCTGCCAGCTGATAACCCGCCAATACGTGAAGTGCCTGGCCGATCTCCCTGCCAAGGCCTGGAGGCCCAGCCGATTCCCCTTCCGACGCGTGGAGTGCTTGGCTGATCCCCTGCCAGCTGATTACTCGCCAAGACGTGAAGTGCCTGGCCAATCTCCCTGCCAAGGCCTGGAGTGCCCAGACGATTCCCCTGCCGACGCGTGGAGTGCTTGGCCGATCCCCTGCCAGCTGATAACCCGCCAATACGTGAAGTGCCTGGCCGATCTCCCTGCCAAGGCCTGGAGGCCCAGCCGATTCCCCTGCCGACGCGTGGAGTGCTTGGCCGATCCCCTGCCAGATGATAACCCGCCAATACGTGAAGTGCCTGGCCGATCTCCCTGCCAAGGCCTGGAGTGCCCAGACGATTCCCCTGCCGACGCGTGGAGTGCTTGGCCGATCCCCTGCCAGCTGATAACCCGCCAATACGTGAAGTGCCTGGCCGATCTCCCTGCCAAGGCCTGGAGTGCCCAGCCGATTCCCCTTCCGACGCGTGGAGTGCTCGGCCGATCCCCTGCCAGCTGATAACCCGCCAATACGTGAAGTGCCTGGCCGATCTCCCTGCCAAGGCCTGGAGTGCCCAGACGATTCCCCTGCCGACGCGTAGAGTGCCTAGCCGATTCCCCTGCCAGCTGATAACCCGCCAATACGTGAAGTGCCTGGCCGATCTCCCTGCCAAGGCCTGGAAGCCCAGCCGATTCCCCTGCCGACGCGTGGAGTGCTTGGCCGATCCCCTGCCAGATGATAACCCGCCAATACGTGACGTGCCTGGCCGATCTCCCTGCCAAGGCCTGGAGTGCCCAGACGATTCCCCTGCTGACGCGTAGAGTGCCTAGCCGATTCCCCTGCCAGCTGATAACCCGCCAATACGTGAAGTGCCTGGCCGATCTCCCTGCCAAAGCCTGGAGTGCCCAGCCGATTCCCCTTCCGACGCGTGGAGTGCTTGGCCGATCCCCTGCCAGCTGATAACCCGCCAATACGTGACGTGCCTGGCCGATCTCCCTGCCAAGGCCTGGAGTGCCCAGACGATTCCCCTGCCGACGCGTGGAGTGCTTGGCCGATCCCCTGCCAGATGATAACCCGCCAATACGTGACGTGCCTGGCCGATCTCCCTGCCAAGGCCTGGAGTGCCCAGACGATTCCCCTGCCGACGCGTAGAGTGCCTAGCCGATTCCCCTGCCAGCTGATAACCCGCCAATACGTGAAGTGCCTGGCCGATCTCCCTGCCAAGGCCTGGAGTGCCCAGCCGATTCCCCTTCCGACGCGTGGAGTGCTTGGCCGATCCCCTGCCAGCTGATAACCCGCCAATACGTGAAGTGACTGGCCGATCTCCCTGCCAAGGCCTGGAGGCCCAGCCGATTCCCCTGCCGACGCGTGGAGTGCTTGGCCGATCCCCTGCCAGCTGATAACCCGCCAATACGTGAAGTGCCTGGCCGATCTCCCTGCCAAAGCCTGGAGGCCCAGCCGATTCCCCTTACGACGCGTGGAGTGCTTGGCTGATCCCCTGCCAGCTGATTACCCGCCAAGACGTGAAGTGCCTGGCCAATCTCCTTGCCAAGGTCTGGAGTGCCCAGACGATTCCCCTGCCGAGGCGTGGAGTGCCCACCCGATTACCCTGCCAGCTGACAACCCGCCAATACGTGAAGTGACTGGCCGATCTCCCTGCCAAGGCCTGGAGTGCCCAGCCGATTCCCCTTCCGACGCGTGGAGTGCTTGGCCGATCCCCTGCCAGCTGATAACCCGCCAATATGTGAAGTGCCTGGCCGATCTCCCTGCCAAGGCCTGGAGGCCCAGCCGATTCCCCTGCCGACGCGTGGAGTGCTTGGCCGATCCCCTGCCAGCTGATAACCCGCCAATACGTGAAGTGCCTGGCCGATCTCCCTGCCAAGGCCTGGAGGCCCAGCCGATTCCCCTGCCGACGCGTGGAGTGCTTGGCCGATCCCCTGCCAGATGATAACCCGCCAATACGTGAAGTGCCTGGCCGATCTCCCTGCCAAGGCCTGGAGTGCCCAGTCGATTCCCCTGCCGAAGCGTGGAGTGCCCACCCGATTCCCCTGCCGATGGTGGGTGCCTAGCCGATTCCCCTGCCAGCTGATAACCCGCCAATACGTGAAGTGCCTGGCCGATCTCCCTGCCAAGGCCTGGAGGCCCAGCCGATTCCCCTTCCGACGCGTGGAGTGCTTGGCTGATCCCCTGCCAGCTGATTACCCGCCAAGACGTGAAGTGCCTGGCCAATCTCCCTGCCAAGGCCTGGAGTGCCCAGACGATTCCCCTGCCGAGGGTGGAGCCCGATTCCCCTGCCGATGCGTGGAGTGCCTGGCCGATTCCCCTGCCAGCTGATAACCCGCCAATACGTGAAGTGCCTGGCCGATCTCCCTGCCAAGGCCTGGAGGCCCAGCCGATTCCCCTTCCGACGCGTGGAGTGCTTGGCTGATCCCCTGCCAGCTGATTACTCGCCAAGACGTGAAGTGCCTGGCCAATCTCCCTGCCAAGGCCTGGAGTGCCCAGCCGATTCCCCTGCCGACGCGTGGAGTGCTTGGCCGATCCCCTGCCAGCTGATAACCCGCCAATACGTGAAGTGCCTGGCCGATCTCCCTGCCAAGGCCTGGAGGCCCAGCCGATTCCCCTGCCGACGCGTGGAGTGCTTGGCCGATCCCCTGCCAGATGATAACCCGCCAATACGTGACGTGCCTGGCCGATCTCCCTGCCAAGGCCTGGGGTGCCCAGACGATTCCCCTGCCGACGCGTAGAGTGCCTAGCCGATTCCCCTGCCAGCTGATAACCCGCCAATACGTGAAGTGCCTGGCCGATCTCCCTGCCAAGGCCTGGAGTGCCCAGCCGATTCCCCTTCCGACGCGTGGAGTGCTTGGCCGATCCCCTGCCAGCTGATAACCCGCCAATACGTGAAGTGAATGGCCGATCTCCCTGCCAAGGCCTGGAGGCCCAGCCGATTCCCCTGCCGACGCGTGGATGGCTTGGCCGATCCCCTGCCAGCTGATAACCCGCCAATACGTGAAGTGCCTGGCCGATCTCCCTGCCAAGGCCTGGAGGCCCAGCCGATTCCCCTGCCGACGCGTGGAGTGCTTGGCCGATCCCCTGCCAGATGATAACCCGCCAATACGCGAAGTGCCTGGCCGATCTCCCTGCCAAGGCCTGGGGCAGTGATCCCCATCGAAGCGTGATTCCCCTGCCGACGCGTGGAGTGCCTAGCCGATTCCCCTGCCAGCTGATAACCCGCCAATACGTGAAGTGCCTGGCCGATCTCCCTGCCAAGGCCTGGATGCCCAGCCGATTCCCCTTCCGACGCGTGGACTGCTTGGTTGATCCCCTGCCAGCCGATTACTCGCCAAGACGTGAAGTGCCTGGCCAATCTCCCTGCCAAGGCCTGGAGTGCCCAGACGATTCCCCTGCCGACGCGTGGAGTGCTTGGCCGATCCCCTGCCAGCTGATAACCCGCCAATACGTGAAGTGCCTGGTCGATCTCCCTGCCAAGGCCTGGAGGCCCAGCCGATTCCCCTGCCGACGCGTGGAGTGCTTGGCCGATCCCCTGCCAGATGATAACCCGCCAATACGCGACGTGCCTGGCCGATCTCCCTGCCAAGGCCTGGAGTGCCGGTCGATCCCCATGGAAGCGTGGAGTGCCCCCGATTCCCCTGCCGATGCGTGGAGTGCCTAGCCGATTCCCCTGCCAGCTGATAACCCGCCAATACGTGAAGTGCCTGGCCGATCTCCCTGCCAAGGCCTGGAGGCCCAGCCGATTCCCCTTCCGACGCGTGGAGTGCTTGGCTGATCCCCTGCCAGCTGATTACCCGCCAAGACGTGAAGTGCCTGGCCAATCTCCCTGCCAAGGCCTGGAGTGCCCAGACGATTCCCCTGCCGAGGCGTGGAGTGCCCACCTGATTCCCCTGCCGATGCGTGGAGTGCCTGGCCGATTCCCCTGCCAGCTGATAACCCGCCAATACGTGAAGTGCCTGGCCGATCTCCCTGCCAAGGCCTGGAGGCCCAGCCGATTCCCCTTCCGACGCGTGGAGTGCTTGGCTGATCCCCTGCCAGCTGATAACCCGCCAATACGTGAAGTGCCTGGCCGATCTCCCTGCCAAGGCCTGGAGGCCCAGCCGATTCCCCTGCCGACGCGTGGAGTGCTTGGCCGATCCCCTGCCAGATGATAACCCGCCAATACGTGACGTGCCTGGCCGATCTCCCTGCCAAGGCCTGGAGTGCCCGGTCGATTCCCCATGCCGACGCGTGGAGTGCCCACCCGATTCCCCTGCCGATGCGTGGAGTGCCTAGCCGATTCCCCTGCCAGCTGATAACCCGCCAATACGTGAAGTGCCTGGCCGATCTCCCTGCCAAGGCCTGGATGCCCAGCCGATTCCCCTTCCGACGCGTGGACTGCTTGGCTGATCCCCTGCCAGCCGATTACTCGCCAAGACGTGAAGTGCCTGGCCAATCTCCTTGCCAAGGCCTGGAGTGCCCAGACGATTCCCCTGCCGACGCGTGGAGTGCTTGGCCGATCCCCTGCCAGCTGATAACCCGCCAATACGTGAAGTGCCTGGCCGATCTCCCTGCCAAGGCCTGGAGGCCCAGCCGATTCCCCTGCCGACGCGTGGAGTGCTTGGCCGATCCCCTGCCAGATGATAACCCGCCAATACGTGACGTGCCTGGCCGATCTCCCTGCCAAGGCCTGGAGTGCCCAGACGATTCCCCTGCCGACGCGTAGAGTGCCTAGCCGATTCCCCTGCCAGCTGATAACCCGCCAATACGCGACGTGCCTGGCCGATCTCCCTGCCAAGGCCTGGAGTGCCCGGTCGATCCCCATGCCGAAGCGTGGAGTGCCCACCCGATTCCCCTGCCGATGATAACCAGCTGATAACCCGCCAATACGTGAAGTGCCTGGCCGATCTCCCTGCCAAGGCCTGGATGCCCAGCCGATTCCCCTTCCGACGCGTGGACTGCTTGGCTGATCCCCTGCCAGCCGATTACTCGCCAAGACGTGAAGTGCCTGGCCAATCTCCCTGCCAAGGCCTGAAGTGCCCAGACGATTCCCCTGCCGACGCGTGGAGTGCTTGGCCGATCCCCTGCCAGATGATAACCCGCCAATACGTGACGTGCCTGGCCGATCTCCCTGCCAAGGCCTGGAGTGCCCGGTCGATCCCCATGCCGAAGCGTGGAGTGCCCACCCGATTCCCCTGCCGATGCGTGGAGTGCCTAGCCGATTCCCCTGCCAGCTGATAACCCGCCAATACGTAAAGTGCCTGGCCAATCTCCTTGCCAAGGCCTGGAGGCCCAGCCGATTCTCCTTCCGACGCGTGGAGTGCTTGGCTGATCCCCTGCCAGCTGATAACCCGCCAATACGTGAAGTGCCTGGCCGATCTCCCTGCCAAGGCCTGGAGGCCCAGCCGATTCCCCTTCCGACGCGCGGAGTGCTTGGCTGATCCCCTGCCAGCTGATTACCCGCCAAGACGCGAAGTGCCTGGCCAATCTCCCTGCCAAGGCCTGGAGTGCCCAGACGATTCCCCTGCCGACGCGTGGAGTGCTTGGCCGATCCCCTGCCAGCTGATAACCCGCCAATACGTGAAGTGCCTGGTCGATCTCCCTGCCAAGGCCTGGAGGCCCAGCCGATTCCCCTGCCGACGCGTGGAGTGCTTGGCCGATCCCCTGCCAGATGATAACCCGCCAATACGCGACGTGCCTGGCCGATCTCCCTGCCAAGGCCCTGGGTGACCGGTCGATCCCCATGCCGAAGCGTGGAGTGCCCACCCGATTCCCCTGCCGATGCGTGGAGTGCCTAGCCGATTCCCCTGCCAGCTGATAACCCGCCAATACGTGAAGTGCCTGGCCGATCTCCCTGCTAAGGCCTGGAGGCCCAGCCGATTCCCCTTCCGACGCGTGGAGTGCTTGGCTGATCCCCTGCCAGCTGATTACCCGCCAAGACGTGAAGTGCCTGGCCAATCTCCTTGCCAAGGCCTGGAGTGCCCAGACGATTCCCCTGCCGACGCGTGGAGTGCCCACCCGATTCCCCTGCCGATGCGTAGAGTGCCTAGCCGATTCCCCTGCCAGCTGATAACCCGCCAATACGTGAAGTGCCTGGTCGATCTCCCTGCCAAGGCCTGGAGGCCCAGCCGATTCCCCTTCTGACGCGTGGAGTGCTTGGCTGATCCCCTGCCAGCTGATAACCCGCCAATACGTGAAGTGCCTGGCCGATCTTCATGCCAAGGCCTGGAGGCCCAGCCGATTCCCCTGCCGACGCGTGGAGTGCTTGGCCGATCCCCTGCCAGATGATAACCCGCCAATACGCGACGTGCCTGGCCGATCTCCCTGCCAAGGCCTGGAGTGCCCGGTCGATCCCCATGCCGAAGCGTGGAGTGCCCACCCGATTCCCCTGCCGATGCGTGGAGTGCCTAGCCGATTCCCCTGCCAGCTGATAACCCGCCAATACGTGAAGTGCCTGGCCGATCTCCCTGCCAAGGCCTGGATGCCCAGCCGATTCCCCTTCCGACGCGTGGACTGCTTGGCTGATCCCCTGCCAGCCGATTACTCGCCAAGACGTGAAGTGCCTGGCCAATCTCCTTGCCAAGGCCTGGAGTGCCCAGACGATTCCCCTGCCGACGCGTGGAGTGCTTGGCCGATCCCCTGCCAGATGATAACCCGCCAATACGTGACGTGCCTGGCCGATCTCCCTGCCAAGGCCTGGAGTGCCCGGTCGATCCCCATGCCGAAGCGTGGAGTGCCCACCCGATTCCCCTGCCGATGCGTGGAGTGCCTAGCCGATTCCCCTGCCAGCTGATAACCCGCCAATACGTGAAGTGCCTGGCCGATCACCCTGCCAAGGCCTGGAGGCCCAGCCGATTCCCCTTCCGACGCGTGGAGTGCTTGGCTGATCCCCTGCCAGCTGATAACCCGCCAATACGTGAAGTGCCTGGCCGATCTCCCTGCCAAGGCCTGGAGGCCCAGCCGATTCCCCTTCCGACGCGCGGAGTGCTTGGCTGATCCCCTACCAGCTGATTACCCGCCAAGACGCGAAGTGCCTGGCCAATCTCCTTGCCAAGGCCTGGAGTGCCCAGACGATTCCCCTGCCGAGGCGTGGAGTGCCCACCCGATTCCCCTGCCGATGCGTGGAGTGCCTAGCCGATTCCCCTGCCAGCTGATAACCCGCCAATACGTGAAGTGCCTGGCCGATCTCCCTGCCAAGGCCTGGAGGCCCAGCCGATTCCCCTGCCGACGCGTGGAGTGCTTGGCCGATCCCCTGCCAGATGATAACCCGCCAATACGTGACGTGCCTGGCCGATCTCCCTGCCAAGGCCTGGAGTGCCCAGACGATTCCCCTGCCGACGCGTAGAGTGCCTAGCCGATTCCCCTGCCAGCTGATAACCCGCCAATACGTGAAGTGCCTGGCCGATCTCCCTGCCAAGGCCTGGAGGCCCAGCCGATTCCCCTGCCGACGCGTGGAGTGCTTGGCCGATCCCCTGCTAGATGATAACCCGCCAATACGTGACGTGCCTGGCCGATCTCCCTGCCAAGGCCTGGAGTGCCCAGCCGATTCCCCTGCCGACGCGTGGAGTGCCTAGCCGATTCTTCTGCCAGCTGATAACCCGCCAATACGTGAAGACCTGCCAAGGCCTAGAGTGCACAGCCGATTCCCCTGCCGTCGCATGGAGTGCCTGGCCGATCTCCCTGCTAAGGCCTGGTCGATCCCCATGCCGAGGCGTGGAGTACCCAGCCGAATCCCCTGCCGACGCGTGGAGTGCCTAGCCGATTCCCATGCCAGCTGATAACCCGCCAATACGTGAAGTGCGTGGCCGATCTCCCTGCCAAGGCCTGGAGTGCCCTGACGATTCCCCTGCCGACGCGTGGAGTGCTTGGCCGATCCCCTGCCAGCTGATAACCCGCCAATACGTGAAGACCTGCCAAGTCCTGGAGTGCCCAGACGATTCCCCTGCCGACGCGTGGAGTGCTTGGCCGATCCCCTGCCAGCTGATAACCCGCCAATACGTGAAGTGCCTGGCCGATCTCCTTGCCAAGGCCTGGAGGCCCAGCCGATTCCCCTTCCGACGCGTGGAGTGCTTGGGCGATCCCCTGCCAGCTGATAACCCGCCAATACGTGAAGTGAATGGCCGATCTCCCTGCCAAGGCCTGGAGGCCCAGCCGATTCCCCTGCCGACGCGTGGAGTGCTTGGCCGATCCCCTGCCAGACGATAACCCGCCAATACGTGACGTGCCTGGCCGATCTCCCTGCCAAGGCCTGGAGTGCCCGGTCGATACCCATGCCGAAGCGTGGAGTGCCCACCCGATTCCCCTGCCGATGGGTGGAGTGCCTAGCTGATTCCCTGCCAGCTGATAACCCGCCAATACGTGAAGTGCCTGGCCGATCTCCCTGCCAAGGCCTGGAGGCCCAGCCGATTCCCCTTCCGACGCGTGGAGTGCTTGGCTGATCCCCTGCCCGCTGATTACCCGCCAAGACGTGAAGTGCCTGGCCAATCTCCTTGCCAAGGCCTGGAGTGCCCAGACGATTCCCCTGCCGAGGCGTGGAGTGCCCACCCGATTCCCCTGCCGATGCGTGGAGTGCCTAGCCGATTCCCCTGCCAGCTGATAACCCGCCAATACGTGAAGTGCCTGGCCGATCTCCCTGCCAAGGCCTGGAGGCCCAGCCGATTCCCCTTCCGACGCGTGGAGTGCTTGGCTGATCCCCTGGCAGCTGATTACCCGCCAAGACGTGAAGTGCCTGGCCAATCTCCTTGCCAAGGCCTGGAGTGCCCAAACGATTCTCCTGCCGAGGCGTGGAGTGCCCCCGATTCCCCTGCCGATGCGTGGAGTGCCTAGCCGATTCCCCTGCCAGCTGGTAACCCGCCAATACGTGAAGTGCCTGGCCGATCTCCCTGCCAAGGCCTGGAGGGCCAGCCGATTCCCTTTCCGACGCGTGGAGTGCTTGGCTGATCCCCTGCCAGCTGATTACTCGCCAAGACGTGAAATGCCTGGCCACTTTCCCTGCCAAGGCCTGGAGTGCCCAGACGATTCCCCTGCCGACGCGTGGAGTGCTCGGCCGATCCCCTGCCAGCTGATAACCCGCCAATACGTGAAGTGCCTGGCCGATCTCCCTGCCAAGGCCTGGAGGCCCAGCCGATTCCCCTTCCGACGCGTGGAGTGCTTGGCCGATCCCCTGCCAGCTGATAACCCGCCAATACGTGAAGTGAATGGCCGATCTCCCTGCCAAGGCCTGGAGGCCCAGCCGATTCCTCTGCCGACGCGTGGAGTGCTTGGCCGATCCCCTGCCAGATGATAACCCGCCAATACGTGACGTGCCTGGCCGATCTCCCTGCCAAGGCCTGGAGTGCCCAGACGATTCCCCTGCCGATGCGTGGAGTGCCTAGCCGATTCCCCTGCCAGCTGATAACCCGCCAATACGTGAAGTGCCTGGCCGATCTCCCTGCCAAGGCCTGGAGGCCCAGCCGATTCCCCTTCCGACGCGTGGAGTGCTTGGCTGATCCCCTGCCAGCTGATTACTCGCCAAGACGTGAAATGCCTGGCCACTTTCCCTGCCAAGGCCTGGAGTGCCCAGACGATTCCCCTGCCGACGCGTGGAGTGCTCGGCCGATCCCCTGCCAGCTGATAACCCGCCAATACGTGAAGTGCCTGGCCGATCTCCCTGCCAAGGCCTGGAGGCCCAGCCGATTCCCCTTCCGACGCGTGGAGTGCTTGGCCGATCCCCTGCCAGCTGATAACCCGCCAATACGTGAAGTGAATGGCCGATCTCCCTGCCAAGGCCTGGAGGCCCAGCCGATTCCCCTGCCGACGCGTGGAGTGCTTGGCCGATCCCCTGCCAAATGATAACCCGCCAATACGTGATGTGCCTGGCCGATTTCCCTGCCAAGGCCTGGAGTGCCCAGACGATTCCCCTGCCGATGCGTGGAGTGCCTAGCCGATTCCCCTGCCAGATGATTACCCGCCAAGACGTGAAGTGCCTGGCCAATCTTCTTGCCAAGGCCTAGAGTGCCCAGACGATTCCCCTGCCGAGGCGTGGAGTGCCCACCCGATTCCCCTGCCGATGCGTGGAGTGCCTAGCCGATTCCCCTGCCAGCTGATAACCCGCCAATACGTGAAGTGCCTGGCCGATCTCCTTGCCAAGGCCTGGAGTGCCCAGACGATTCCCCTGCCGACGCGTGGAGTGCTTGGCCGATCCCCTGCCAGATGATAACCCGCCAATACGTGACGTGCCTGGCCAATCTCCCTGCCAAGGCCTGGAGTGCCCGGTCGATCCCCATGCCGAAGCGTGGAGTGCCCACCCGATTCCCCTGCCGATGCGTGGAGTGCCTAGCCGATTCCCTGCCAGCTGATAACCCGCCAATACGCGAAGTGCCTGGCCGATCTCCCTGCCAAGGCCTGGAGGCCCAGCCGATTCCCCTTCCGACGCGTGGAGTGCTTGGCTGATTCCCTGCCCGCTGATTACCCGCCAAGACGTGAAGTGCCTGGCCAATCTCCTTGCCAAGGCCTGGAGTGCCCAGACGATTCCCCTGCCGAGGCGTGGAGTGCCCACCCGATTCCCCTGCCGATGCGTGGAGTGCCTAGCCGATTCCCCTGCCAGCTGATAACCGGCCAATACGTGAAGTGCCTGGCCGATCTCCCTGCCAAGGCCTGGAGGCCCAGCCGATTCCCCTTCCGACGCGTGGAGTGCTTGGCTGATCCCCTGCCAGCTGATTACCCGCCCAGACGTGAAGTGCCTGGCCAATCTCCTTGCCAAGGCCTGGAGTGCCCAGACGATTCCCCTGCCGAGGCGTGGAGCGCTTGGCCGATCCCCTGCCAGCTGATAACCCGCCAATACGTGAAGTGAATGGCCGATCTCCCTGCCAAGGCCTGGAGGCCCAGCCAATTCCCCTGCCGACGCGTGGAGTGCTTGGCCGATCCCCTGCCAGATGATAACCCGCCAATACGTGACGTGCCTGGCCGATCTCCCTGCCAAGGCCTGGAGTGCCCAGACGATTCCCCTGCCGATGCGTGGAGTGCCTAGCCGATTCCCCTGCCAGCTGATAACCCGCCAATACGTGAAGTGCCTGGCCGATCTCCCTGCCAAGGCCTGCAGGCCCAGCCGATTCCCCTTCCGACGCGTGGAGTGCTTGGCTGATCCCTTGCCAGCTGATTACCCGCCAAGACGTGAAGTGCCTGGCCAATCTCCTTGCCAAGGCCTGGAGTGCCTGGCCGATCTCCATGCCAAGGCCTGGAGGCCCAGCCGATTCCCCTGCCGATGCGTGGAGTGCCTAGCCGATTCCCCTGCCAGCTGATAACCCGCCAATACGTGAAGTGCCTGGCCGATCTCCCTGCCAAGGCCTGGAGGCCCAGCCGATTCCCCTTCCGACGCGTGGAGTGCTTGGCTGATCCCCTGCCAGCTGATTACTCGCCAATACGTGAAGTGCCTGGCCAATTTCCCTGCCAAGGCCTGGAGTGCCCAGCCGATTCCCCTGCCGACGCGTGGAGTGCTTGGCCGATCCCCTGCCAGATGATAACCCGCCAATACGTGACGTGCCTGGCCGATCTCCCTGCCAAGGCCTGGAGTGCCCAGACGATTCTCCTGCCGAGGCGTGGAGTGCCCACCTGATTCCCCTGCCGATGCGTGGAGTGCCTAGCCGATTCCCCTGCCAGCTGATAACCCGCCAATACGTGAAGTGCCTGGCCGATCTCCCTCCCAAGGCCTGGAGGCCCAGCCGATTCCCCTTCCGACGCGTGGAGTGCTTGGCTGACCCCTGCCAGCTGATTACTCGCCAATACGTGAAGTGCCTGGCCAATTTCCCTGCCAAGGCCTGGAGTGCCCAGCCGATTCCCCTGCCGACGCGTGGAGTGCTTGGCCGATCCCCTGCCAGATGATAACCCTCCAATACGTGACGTGCCTGGCCGATCTCCCTGCCAAGGCCTGGAGGCCCAGACGATTCTCCTGCCGAGGCGTGGAGTGCCCACCCGATTCCCCTGCCGATGCGTGGAGTGCCTAGCCGATTCCCCTGCCAGCTGATAACCCGCCAATACGTGAAGTGCCTGGCCGATCTCCCTCCCAAGGCCTGGAGGCCCAGCCGATTCCCCTTCCGACGCGTGGAGTGCTTGGCTGATCCCCTGCCAGCTGATTACTCGCCAATACGTGAAGTGCCTGGCCGATCTCCCTGCCAAGGCCTGGAGTGCCCAGCCGATTCCCCTTCCGACGCGTGGAGTGCTTGGCCGATCCCCTGCCAGCTGATAACCCGCCAATACGTGAAGTGAATGGCCGATCTCCCTGCCAAGGCCTGGAGGCCCAGCCGATTCCCCTGCCGACGCGTGGAGTGCTTGGCCGATCCCCTGCCAGATGATAACCCGCCAATACGTGACGTGCCTGGCCGATCTCCCTGCCAAGGCCTGGAGTGCCCAGACGATTCCCCTGCCGATGCGTGGAGTACCTAGCCGATTCCCCTGCCAGCTGATAACCCGCCAATACGTGAAGTGCCTGGCCGATCTCCCTGCCAAGGCCTGGAGGCCCAGCCGATTCCCCTTCCGACGCGTGGAGTGCTTGGCTGATCCCCTGCCAGCTGATTACCCGCCAAGACGTGAAGTGCCTGGCCAATCTCCTTGCCAAGGCCTGGAGTGCCCAGACGATTCTCCTGCCGAGGCGTGGGGTGCCCACCCGATTCCCCTGCCTATGCGTGGAGTGCCTAGCCGATTCCCCTGCCAGCTGATAACCCGCCAATACGTGAAGTGCCTGGCCGATCTCCCTGCCAATGCCTGGAGGCCCAGCCGATTCCCCTTCCGACGCGTGGAGTGCTTGGCTGATCCCCTGCCAGCTGATTACTCGCCAAGACGTGAAGTGCCTGGCCAATCTCCCTGCCAAGGCCTGGAGTGCCCAGACGATTCCCCTGCCGACGAGTAGAGTGCCTAGCCGATTCCCCTGCCAGCTGATAACCCGCCAATACGTGAAGTGCCTGGCCGATCTCCCTGCCAATGCCTGGAGGCCCAGCCGATTCCCCTTCCGACGCGTGGAGTGCTTGGCCGATCCCCTGCCAGCTGATAACCCGCCAATACGTGAAGTTAATGGCCGATCTCCCTGCCAAGGCCTGGAGGCCCAGCCGATTCCCCTTCCGACGCGTGGAGTGCTTGGCTGATCCCCTGCCAGCTGATTACCCGCCAAGACGTGAAGTGCCTGGCCAATCTCCTTGCCAAGGCCTGGAGTGCCCAGACGATTCTCCTGCCGAGGCGTGGGGTGCCCACCCGATTCCCTGCCAGCTGATAACCCGCCAATACGTGAAGTTAATGGCCGATCTCCCTGCCAAGGCCTGGAGGCCCAGCCGATTCCCCTTCCGACGCGTGGAGTGCTTGGCTGATCCCCTGCCAGCTGATTACCCGCCAAGACGTGAAGTGCCTGGCCAATCTCCTTGCCAAGGCCTGGAGTGCCCAGACGATTCTCCTGCCGAGGCGTGGGGTGCCCACCCGATTCCCCTGCCTATGCGTGGAGTGCCTAGCCGATTCCCCTGCCAGCTGATAACCCGCCAATACGTGAAGTGCCTGGCCGATCTCCCTGCCAATGCCTGGAGGCCCAGCCGATTCCCCTTCCGACGCGTGGAGTGCTTGGCCGATCCCCTGCCAGCTGATAACCCGCCAATACGTGAAGTTAATGGCCGATCTCCCTGCCAAGGCCTGGAGGCCCAGCCGATTCCCCTGCCGACGCGTGGAGTGCTTGGCCGATCCCCTGCCAGATGATAGCCCGCCAATACGTGAAGTGCTTGGCCGATCTCCCTGCCAAGGCCTGGAGGCCCAGCCGATTCCCCTGCCGAGGCGTGGAGTGCCCACCCGATCCTGCCCTGCCGATGCGTGAAGTGCCTGGCCGATCTCCCTGCCAAGGCCTGGAGGCCCAGCCGATTCCCCTTCCGACGCGTGGAGTGCTTGGCTGATCCCCTGCCAGCTGATTACCCGCCAAGACGTGAAGTGCCTGGCCAATCTCCTTGCCAAGGCCTGGAGTGCCCAGACGATTCCCCTGCCGAGGCGTGGAGTGCCCACCAAATTTCCCTGCCGATGCGTGGAGTGCCTAGCCGATTCCCCTGCCAGCTGATAACCCGCCAATACGTGAAGTGCCTGGCCGATCTCCCTGCCAAGGCCTGGAGGCCCAGCCGGTTCCCCTTCCGACGCGTGGAGTGCTTGGCTGATCCCCTGCCAGCTGATTACTCGCCAAGACGTGAAGTGCCTGGCCAATTTCCCTGCCAAGGCCTGGAGTGCCCAGCCGATTCCCCTGCCGACGCGTGAAGTGCTTGGCCGATCCCCTGCCAGATGATAACCCGCCAATACGTGACGTGCCTGGCCGATCTCCCTGCCAAGGCCTGGAGTCCCCAGACGATTCCCCTGCCGACGCGTGGAGTGCTTGGCCGATACCCTGCCAGCTGATAACCCGCCAATACGTGAAGTGCCTGGCCGATCTCCCTGCCAAGGCCTGGAGTGCCCAGACGATTCCCCTGCCGACGAAAAGAGTGCCTAGCCGATTCCCCTGCCAGCTGATAACCCGCCAATACGTGAAGTGCCTGGCCGATCTCCCTGCCAAGGCCTGGAGTGCTCAGCCGATTCCCCTTCCGACGCGTGGAGTGCTTGGCCGATCCCCTGCCAGCTGATAACCCGCCAATACGTGAAGTTAATGACCGATCTCCCTGCCAAGGCCTGGAGGCCCAGCCGATTCCCCTGCCGACGCGTGGAGTGCTTGGCCGATCCCCTGCCAGATGATATCCGCCAATACGTGAAGTGCTTGGCCGATCTCCCTGCCAAGGCCTGGAGGCCCAGCCGATTCCCCTGCCGAGGCGTGGAGTGCCCACCCGATTGCCCTGCCGATGCGTGAAGTGCCTGGCCGATCTCCCTGCCAAGGCCTGGAGGCCCAGCCGATTCCCCTTCCGACGCGTGGAGTGCTTGGCTGATCCCCTGCCAGCTGATTACCCGCCAAGACGTGAAGTGCCTGACCAATATCCCTGCCAAGGCCTGGAGGCCCAGCCGATTCCCCTGCCGACGCGTGGAGCGCTTGGCCGATCCCCTGCCAGATGATAACCCGCCAATACGCGACGTGCCTGGCCGATCTCCCTGCCAAGGCCTGGAGTGCCCGGTCGATCCCCATGCCGAAGCGTGGAGTGCCCACCCGATTCCCCTGCCGATGCGTGGAGTGCCTAGCCGATTCCCCTGCCAGCTGATAACCCGCCAATACGTGAAGTGCGTGGCCGATGTCCCTGCCAAGGCCTGGAGGCCCAGCCGATTCCCCTTCCGACGCGTGGAGTGCTTGGCTGATCCCCTGCCAGCTGATTACCCGCCATGACGTGAAGTGCCTGGCCAATCTCCTTGCCAAGGCCTGGAGTGCCCAGACGATTCCCCTGCCGAGGCGTGGAGTGCCCACCAAATTTCCCTGCCGATGCGTGGAGTGCCTAGCCGATTCCCCTGCCAACTGATAACCCGCCAATACGTGAAGTGCCTGGCCGATCTCCCTGCCAAGGCCTGGAGGCCCAGCCGGTTCCCCTTCCGACGCGTGGAGTGCTTGGCTGATCCCCTGCCAGCTGATTACTCGCCAAGACGTGAAGTGCCTGGCCAATTTCCCTGCCAAGGCCTGGAGTGCCCAGCCGATTCCCCTGCCGACGCGTGAAGTGCTTGGCCGATCCCCTGCCAGATGATAACCCGCCAATACGTGACGTGCCTGGCCGATCTCCCTGCCAAGGCCTGGAGTCCCCAGACGATTCCCCTGCCGACGCGTGGAGTGCTTGGCCGATACCCTGCCAGCTGATAACCCGCCAATACGTGAAGTGCCTGGCCGATCTCCCTGCCAAGGCCTGGAGTGCCCAGACGATTCCCCTGCCGACGAAAAGAGTGCCTAGCCGATTCCCCTGCCAGCTGATAACCCGCCAATACGTGAAGTGCCTGGCCGATCTCCCTGCCAAGGCCTGGAGTGCTCAGCCGATTCCCCTTCCGACGCGTGGAGTGCTTGGCCGATCCCCTGCCAGCTGATAACCCGCCAATACGTGAAGTTAATGACCGATCCCCTGCCAGCTGATTACCCGCCAAGACGTGAAGTGCCTGGCCAATCTACTTGCCAAGGCCTGGAGTGCCCAGACGATTCCCCTGCCGATGCGTGGAGTGCCTAGCCGATTCCCCTGCCAGCTGATAACCCGCCAATACGTGAAGTGCCTGGCCGATCTCCCTGCCAAGGCCTGGAGGCCCAGCCGATTCCCCTTCCGACGCGTGGAGTGCTTGGCTGATCCCCTGCCAGCTGATTACTCGCCAAGACGTGAAGTGCCTGGCCGATCTCCCTGCCAAGGCCTGGAGTGCCCAGCCGATTCCCCTTCCGACGCGTGGAGTGCTTGGCTGATCCCCTGCCAGCTGATTACCCGCCAATACGTGACGTGCCTGGCCGATCTCCCTGCCAGGGCCTGGAGTGCCCAGACGATTCCCCTGCCGATGCGTGGAGTGCCTAGCCGATTCCCCTAAACCCGCCAAGCGGCCCCCAGCCTGGACCACACAGGAGGCCTCATCCCCTGCCAGCTGATAACCCGCCAATACGTGACGTGCCTGGCCGATCTCCCTGCCAAGGCCTGGAGTGCCCAGACGATTCCCCTGCCGACGCGTGGAGTGCTTGGCCGATACCCTGCCAGTTGATAACCCGCCAATACGTGAAGTGCCTGGCCGATCTCCCTGCCAAGGCCAGGAGTGCCCGGTCGATTCCCATGCCGAGGCGTGGAATGCCCAGTCGATCCCCCTGCCGACGCGTGGAGTGCCTAGCCGATTCCCCTGCCAGCTGATAACCCGCCAATACGTGAAGTGCGTGGCCGATCTCCCTGCCAAGGCCTGGAGTGCCCAGACGATTCCCCTGCCGACGCGTGGAGTGCTTGGCCGATCCCCTGCCAGCAAATAACCCGCCAATACGTGAAGTGCCTGGCCGATCTCCCTGCCAAGGCCTGGAGTGCCCAGCCGATTCCCCTTCCGACGCGTGGAGTGCTTGGCCGATCCCCTGCCAGCTGATAACCCGCCAATACGTGAAGTGCCTGGCCGATCTCCCTGCCAAGGCCTGGAGTGCCCAACCGATTCCCCTTCCGACGCGTGGAGTGCTTGGCCGATCCGCTGCCAGCTGATAACCCGCCAATACGTGAAGTGAATGGCCGATCTCCCTGCCAAGGCCTGGAGGCCCAGCCGATTCCCCTGCCGACGCGTGGAGTGCTTGGCTTGGCGATCCCCTGCCAGATGATAACCCGCCAATACGTGAAGTGCCTGGCCGATCTCCCTGCCAAGGCCTGGAGTGCCCAGACGATTCCCCTGCCGATGCGTGGAGTGCCTAGCCGATTCCCCTGCCAGCTGATAACCCGCCAATACGTGAAGTGCCTGGCCGATTTCCCTGCCAAGGCCTGGAGGCCCAGCCGATTCCCCTTCCGACGCGTGGAGTGCTTGGCCGATCCCCTGCCAGCTAATAACCCGCCAATACGTGAAAAGCCTGGCCAATCTCCCTGCCAAGGCCTGGAGTGCCCAGACGATTCCCCTGCCGACGCGTGGAGTGCTTGGCCGATCCCCTGCCAGTTGATAACCCGCCAATACGTGAAGTGCCTGGCCGATCTCCCTGCCAAGGCCAGGAGTGCCCAGACGATTCCCCTGCCGACGCGTAGAGTGCCTAGCCGATTCCCCTGCCAGCTGATAACCCGCCAATACGTGAAGTGCCTGGCCAATCTCCCTGCCAAGGCCTGGAGTGCCCAGACGATTCCCCTGCCGACGCGTGGAGTGCTTGGCCGATCCCCTGCCAGCTGATAACCCGCCAATACGTGAAGTGCCTGGCCGATCTCCCTGCCAAGGCCTGGAGTGCCCAGACGATTCCCCTGCCGACGCGTAGAGTGCCTAGCCGATTCCCCTGCCAGCTGATAACCCGCCAATACGTGAAGTGCCTGGCCGATCTCCCTGCCAAGGCCTGGAGTGCCCAGCCGATTCCCCTGCCGACGCGTGGAGTGCTTGGCCGATCCCCTGCCAGCTGATAACCCGCCAATACGTGAAGTGCATGGCCGATCTCCCTGCCAAGGCCTGGAGGCCCAGCCGATTCCCCTGCCGACGCGTGGAGTGCTTGGCCGATCCCCTGCCAGATGATAACCCGCCAATACGTGAAGTGCTTGGCCGATCTCCCTGCCAAGGCCTGGAGGCCCAGCCGATTCCCCTGCCGAGGCGTGGAGTGCCCACCCGATTTCCCTGCCGATGCGTGAAGTGTCTGGCCGATCTCATTGCCAAGGCCTGGAGGCCCAGCCGATTCCCCTTCCGACGCGTGGAGTGCTTGGCTGATCCCCTGCCAGCTGATTACCCGCCAAGACGTGAAGTGCCTGGCCAATATCCCTGCCAAGGCCTGGAGTGCCCGGTCGATTCCCATGCCGAGGCGTGGAATGCCCAGTCGATCCCCCTGCCGACGCGTGGAGTGCCTAGCCGATTCCCCTGCCAGGTGATAACCCGCCAATACGTGACGTGCCTGGCCGATCTCCCTGCCAAGGCCTGGAGTGCCCAGACGATTCCCCTGCCGACGCGTGGAGTGCTTGGCCGATCCCCTGCCAGCTGATAACCCGCCAATACGTGAAGTGCCTGGCCAATCTCCCTGCCAAGGCCTGGAGTGCCCAGACGATTCCCCTGCCGACGCATGGAGTGCTTGGACGATCCCCTGCCAGCTGATTACCCGCCAAGACGTGAAGTGCCTGGCCAATCTCCCTGCCAAGGCCTGGAGTGCCCAGACGATTCTCCTGCCGAGGCGTGGAGTGCCCACCCGATTCCCTGCCGATGCGTGGAGTGCCTAGCCGATCCCCTGCCAGCTGATAACCCGCCAATACGTGAAGTGCCTGGCCGATCTCCCTGCCAAGGCCTGGAGGCCCAGCCGATTCCCCTTCCGACGCGTGGAGTGCTTGGCTGATCCCCTGCCAGCTGATTACCCGCCAAGACGTGAAGTGCCTGGCCAATCTCCGTGCCAAGGCCTGGAGTGCACAGACGATTCCCCTGCCGACGCGTGGAGTGCTTGGCCGATCCCCTGCCAGCTGATAACCCGCCAATACGTGAAGTGCCTGGCCGATCTCCCTGCCAAGGCCTGGAGGCCCAGCCGATTCCCCTGCCGACGCGTGGAGTGCTTGGCCGATCCCCTGCCAGCTGATAACCCGCCAAGACGTGAAGTGCCTGGCCGATCTCCCTGCCAAGGCCTGGAGTGCCCAGCCGATTCCCCTGCCGACGCGTGGAGTGCTTGGCCGATCCCCTGCCAGCTGATAACCCGCCAATACGTGACGTGCCTGGCCGATCTCCCTGCCAAGGCCTGGAGTGCCCAGCCGATTCCCCTGCCGACGCGTGGAGTGCTTGGCCGATCCCCTGCCAGATGATAACCCGCCAATACGTGACGTGCCTGGCCGATCTCCCTGCCAAGGCCTGGAGTGCCCAGACGATTCCCCTGCCGACGCGTAGAGTGCCTAGCCGATTCCCCTGCCAGCTGATAACCCGCCAATACGTGAAGTGCCTGGCCGATCTCCCTGCCAAGGCCTGGAGTGCCCAGCCGATTCCCCTTCCGACGCGTGGAGTGCTTGGCCGATCCCCTGCCAGCTGATAACCCGCCAATACGTGAAGTTAATGGCCGATCTCCCTGCCAAGGCCTGGAGGCCCAGCCGATTCCCCTGCCGACGCGTGGAGTGCTTGGCCGATCCCTTGCCAGATGATAACCCGCCAATACGTGAAGTGCCTGCCGATTGCCTGGAGGCCCAGCCGATTCCCCTGCCGAGGCGTGGAGTACCCGATTCCCCTGCCAATGCGTGAAGTGCCTGGCCGATCTCCCTGCCAAGGCCTGGAGTGCCCAGCCGATTCCCCTGCCGATGCGTGGAGTGCTTGGCCGATCCCCTGCCAGCTGATAACCCGCCAATACGTGAAGTGCCTGGCCGATCTCCCTGCCAAGGCCTGGAGTGCCCAGCCGATTCCCCTGCCGACGCGTGGAGTGCTTGGCCGATCCCCTGCCAGCTGATAACCCGCCAATACGTGACGTGCCTGGCCGATCTCCCTGCCAAGGCCTGGAGTGCCCAGACGATTCCCCTGCCGACGCGTGGAGTGCCTAGCCGATTCCCCTGCCAGCTGATAACCCGCCAATACGTGAAGTGCCTGGCCGATCTCCCTGCCAAGGCCTGGAGTGCCCAGACCGATTCCCCTGCCGACGCGTGGAGTGCTTGGCCGATCCCCTGCCAGCTGATAACCCGCCAATACGTGAAAAGCCTGGCCAATCTCCCTGCCAAGGCCTGGAGTGCCCAGCCGATTCCCCTGCCGACGCGTGGAGTGCTTGGCCGATCCCCTGCCAGCTGATAACCCGCCAATACGTGAAGTGCCTGGCCGATCTCCCTGCCAAGGCCTGGAGGCCCAGCCGATTCCCCTTCCGACGCGTGGAGTGCTTGGCTGATCCCCTGCCAGCTGATTACCCGCCAAGACGTGAAGTGCCTGGCCAATCTCCCTGCCAAGGCCTGGAGTGCCCAGACGATTCTCCTGCCGAGGCGTGGAGTGCCCACCCGATTCCCCTGCCGATGCGTGGAGTGCCTAGCCGATTCCCCTGCCAGCTGATAACCCGCCAATACGTGAAGTGCCTGGCCGATCTCCCTGCCAAGGCCTGGAGGCCCAGCCGATTCCCCTTCCGACGCGTGGAGTGCTTGGCCGATCCCCTGCCAGCTGATAACCCGCCAAGACGTGAAGTGCCTGGCCAATCTCCCTGCCAAGGCCTGGAGTGCCCAGACGATTCCCCTGCCGAGGCGTGGAGTGCCCACCGATTCCTGCCGAGGTGGAGTGCCTAGCCGATTCCCCTGCCAGCTGATAACCCGCCAATACGTGAAGTGCCTGGCCGATCTCCCTGCCAAGGCCTGGAGTGCCCAGACGATTCCCCTGCCGACGCGTGGAGTGCTTGGCCGATCCCCTGCCAGCTAATAACCCGCCAATACGTGAAAAGCCTGGCCAATCTCCCTGCCAAGGCCTGGAGTGCCCAGACGATTCCCCTGCCGACGCATGGAGTGCTTGGACGATCCCCTGCCAGCTGATAACCCGCCAATACGTGAAGTGCCTGGCCGATCTCCCTGCCAAGGCCGACCTAGCTGATTACCCTGCCGAGGCGTGGAGTGCCTGGCCAATCTCCCTGCCAAGGCCTGGGTGCCCGGTCGATTCTGCCGAGGCGTGGAATGCCCAGTCGATCCCCTGCCGACGCGTAGAGTGCCTAGCCGATTCCCCTGCCAGCTGATAACCCGCCAATACGTGAAGTGCCTGGCCGATCTCCCTGCCAAGGCCTGGAGTGCCCAGACGATTCCCCTGCCGACGCGTGGAGTGCTTGGCCGATCCCCTGCCAGCTGATAACCCGCCAATACGTGAAGTGCCTGGCCAATCTCCCTGCCAAGGCCTGGAGTGCCCAGACGATTCCCCTGCCGACGCGTGGAGTGCTTGGCCGATCCCCTGCCAGCTGATAACCCGCCAATACGTGAAGTGCCTGGCCGATCTCCCTGCCAAGGCCTGGAGTGCCCAGCCGATTCCCCTGCCGACGCGTGGAGTGCTTGGCCGATCCCCTGCCAGCTGATTACCCGCCAAGACGTGAAGTGCCTGGCCAATCTCCCTGCCAAGGCCTGGAGTGCCCAGACGATTCTCCTGCCGAGGCGTGGAGTGCCCACCCGATTCCCCTGCCGATGCGTGGAGTGCCTAGCCGATTCCCCTGCCAGCTGATAACCCGCCAATACGTGAAGTGCCTGGCCGATCTCCCTGCCAAGGCCTGGAGGCCCAGCCGATTCCCCTGCCGACGCGTGGAGTGCTTGGCCGATCCCCTGCCAGCTGATAACCCGCCAATACGTGAAGTGCCTGGCCAATCTCCCTGCCAAGGCCTGGAGTGCCCAGACGATTCCCCTGCCGACGCGTGGAGTGCCTGGCCGATTCCCCTGCCAGATGATAACCCGCCAATACGTGACGTGCCTGGCCGATCTCCCTGCCAAGGCCTGGAGTGCCCAGACGATTCCCCTGCCGACGCGTGGAGTGCCTAGCCGATTCCCCTGCCAGCTGATAACCCGCCAATACGTGAAGTGCCTGGCCGATCTCCCTGCCAAGGCCTGGAGTGCCCAGACCGATTCCCCTGCCGACGCGTGGAGTGCTTGGCCGATCCCCTGCCAGCTGATAACCCGCCAATACGTGAAGTGCCTGGCCGATCTCCCTGCCAAGGCCTGGAGTGCCCAGCCGATTCCCCTGCCGACGCGTGGAGTGCTTGGCCGATCCCCTGCCAGCTGATAACCCGCCAATACGTGAAGTGCCTGGCCGATCTCCCTGCCAAGGCCTGGAGTGCCCAGCCGATTCCCCTGCCGACGCGTGGAGTGCTTAGCCGATCCCCTGCCAGCTGATAACCCGCCAATACGTGAAGTGCCTGGCCGATCTCCCTGCCAAGGCCTGGAGGCCCAGCCGATTCCCCTGCCGACGCGTGGAGTGCTTGGCCGATCCCCTGCCAGCTGATAACCCGCCAATACGTGAAGTGCCTGGCCGATCTCCCTGCCAAGGCCTGGAGTGCCCAGACGATTCCCCTTGCCGACGCGTGGAGTGCTTGGCCGATCCCCTGCCAGCTGATAACCCGCCAATACGTGAAGTGCCTGGCCGATCTCCCTGCCAAGGCCTGGAGTGCCCAGCCGATTCCCCTGCCGACGCGTGGAGTGCTTGGCCGATCCCCTGCCAGCTGATAACCCGCCAATACGTGAAGTGCCTGGCTCCTGGCCTGGGTGCCCACCCGATTCCCCTGCCGATGCTTGGAGTGCTTGGCCGATCCCCTGCCAGCTGATAACCCGCCAATACGTGACGTGCCTGGCCGATCCCTGCCAAGGCCTGGAGTGCCCAGCCGATTCCCCTACCGACGCGTGGAGTGCTTGGCCGATCCCCTGCCAGATGATAACCCGCCAATACGTGACGTGCCTGGCCGATCTCCCTGCCAAGGCCTGGAGTGCCCAGACGATTCCCCTGCCGACGCGTAGAGTGCCTAGCCGATTCCCCTGCCAGCTGATAACCCGCCAATACGTGAAGTGCCTGGCCGATCTCCCTGCCAAGGCCTGGAGTGCCCAACCGATTCCCCTTCCGACGCGTGGAGTGCTTGGCCGATCCCCTGCCAGCTGATAACCCGCCAATACGTGAAGTGAATGGCCGATCTCCCTGCCAAGGCCTGGAGTGCCCAGCCGATTCCCCTGCCGACGCGTGGAGTGCTTGGCCGATCCCCTGCCAGATGATAACCCGCCAATACGTGACGTGCCTGGCCGATCTCCCTGCCAAGGCCTGGAGTGCCCAGACGATTCCCCTGCCGACGCGTGGAGTGCTTAGCCGATTCCCCTGCCAGCTGATAACCCGCCAATACGTGAAGTGCCTGTCTGGCCGATTCTCCTGCCAAGGCCTGGAGTGGCCCAGCCGATTCCCCTGCCGACGCGTGGAGTGCTTGGCCGATTCCCCTGCCAGCTGATAACCCGCCAATACGTGAAGTGCCTGGCCGATCTCCCTGCCAAGGCCTGGAGTGCCCAGACGATTTCCCCGTGCCGATCCCCTGCGTGGAGTGCTTGGCCGATCCCCTGCCAGCTGATAACCCGCCAATACGTGAAGTGCCTGGCCGATCTCCCTGCCAAGGCCTGGAGTGCCCAGACGATTCCCCTGCCGACGCGTGGAGTGCTTGGCCGATTCCCCTGCCAGCTGATAACCCGCCAATACGTGAAGTGCCTGGCCGATCTCCCTGCCAAGGCCTGGAGTGCCCAGCCGATTCCCCTGCCGACGCGTGGAGTGCTTGGCCGATCCCCTGCCAGCTGATAACCCGCCAATACGTGAAGTGCCTGGCCAATCTCCGTGCCAAGGCCTGGAGTGCCCAGACGATTCTCCTGCCGAGGCGTGGAGTGCCCACCCGATTCCCCTGCCGATGCGTGGAGTGCCTAGCCGATTCCCCTGCCAGCTGATAACCCGCCAATACGTGAAGTGCCTGGCCGATCTCCCTGCCAAGGCCTGGAGGCCCAGCCGATTCCCCTTCCGACGCGTGGAGTGCTTGGCTGATCCCCTGCCAGCTGATTACTCGCCAAGACGTGAAGTGCCTGGCCAATCTCCCTGCCAAGGCCTGGAGTGCCCAGACGATTCCCCTGCCGACGCGTGGAGTGCTTGGCCGATCCCCTGCCAGATGATAACCCGCCAATACGTGACGTGCCTGGCCGATCTCCCTGCCAAGGCCTGCAGTGCCCAGACGATTCCCCTGCCGACGCGTGGAGTGCCTCGTCGATTCCCCTGCCAGCTGATAACCCGCCAATACGTGAAGTGCCTGGCCGATCTCCCTGCCAAGGCCTGGAGTGCCCAACCGATTCCCCTTCCGACGCGTGGAGTGCTTGGCCGATCCCCTGCCAGCTGATAACCCGCCAATACGTGAAGTGAATGGCCGATCTCCCTGCCAAGGCCTGGAGGCCCAGCCGATTCCCCTGCCGACGCGTGGAGTGCTTGGCCGATCCCCTGCCAGATGATAACCCGCCAATACGTGACGTGCCTGGCCGATCTCCCTGCCAGGGCCTGGAGTGCCCAGACGATTCCCCTGCCGATGCGTGGAGTGCCTAGCCGATTCCCCTGCCAGCTGATAACCCGCCAATACGTGAAGTGCCTGGCCGATCTCCCTGCCAAGGCCTGGAGGCCCAGCCGATTCCCCTGCCGACGCGTGGAGTGCTTGGCCGATCCCCTGCCAGCTAATAACCCGCCAATACGTGAAAAGCCTGGCCAATCTCCCTGCCAAGGCCTGGAGTGCCCAGACGATTCCCCTGCCGACGCATGGAGTGCTTGGACGATCCCCTGCCAGCTGGAGTGCTTGGCCGATACCCTGCCAGCTGATAACCCGCCAATACGTGAAGTGCCTGGCCGATCTCCCTGCCAAGGCCTGGAGTGCCCAGACGATTCCCCTGCCGACGCGTAGAGTGCCTAGCCGATTCCCCTGCCAGCTGATAACCCGCCAATACGTGAAGTGCCTGGCCGATCTCCCTGCCAAGGCCTGGAGTGCCCAGACGATTCCCCTGCCGACGCGTGGAGTGCTTGGCCGATCCCCTGCCAGCTGATAACCCGCCAATACGTGAAGTGCCTGGCCGATCTCCCTGCCAAGGCCTGGAGTGCCCAGACGATTCCCCTGCCGACGCGTAGAGTGCCTAGCCGATTCCCCTGCCAGCTGATAACCCGCCAATACGTGAAGTGCCTGGCCGATCTCCCTGCCAAGGCCTGGAGTGCCCAGCCGATTCCCCTTCCGACGCGTGGAGTGCTTGGCCGATCCCCTGCCAGCTGATAACCCGCCAATACGTGAAGTTAATGGCCGATCTCCCTGCCAAGGCCTGGAGGCCCAGCCGATTCCCCTGCCGAGGCGTGGAGTGCCCACCCGATTCCCCTGCCAGTGATAACCGCCAAAGTGTCTGGCCGATCTCCCTGCCAAGGCCTGGAGGCCCAGCCGATTCCCCTTCCGACGCGTGGAGTGCTTGGCTGATCCCCTGCCAGCTGATTACCCGCCAAGACGTGAAGTGCCTGGCCAATCTCCTTGCCAAGGCCTGGAGTGCCCAGACGATTCTCCTGCCGAGGCGTGGAGTGCCCACCCGATTCCCCTGCCGATGCGTGGAGTGCCTAGCCGATTCCCCTGCCAGCTGATAACCCGCCAATACGTGACGTGCCTGGCCGATCTCCCTGCCAGGGCCTGGAGTGCCCAGACGATTCCCCTGCCGATGCGTGGAGTGCCTAGCCGATTCCCCTGCCAGCTGATAACCCGCCAATACGTGAAGTGCTTGGCCGATCTCCCTGCCAAGGCCTGGAGGCCCAGCCGATTCCCCTGCCGAGGCGTGGAGTGCCCACCCGATTCCCCTGCCGATGCGTGAAGTGTCTGGCCGATCTCCCTGCCAAGGCCTGGAGGCCCAGCCGATTCCCCTTCCGACACGTGGAGTGCTTGGCCGATCCCCTGCCAGCTAATAACCCGCCAATACGTGAAAAGCCTGGCCAATCTCCCTGCCAAGGCCTGGAGTGCCCAGACGATTCCCCTGCCGACGCGTGGAGTGCCCGGTCGATTCCCATGCCGAGGCGTGGAATGCCCAGTCGATCCCCCTGCCGACGCGTGGAGTGCCTAGCCGATTCCCCTGCCAGCTGATAACCCGCCAATACGTGAAGTGCCTGGCCGATCTCCCTGCCAAGGCCTGGAGTGCCCAGACGATTCCCCTGCCGACGCGTGGAGTGCTTGGCCGATCCCCTGCCAGCTAATAACCCGCCAATACGTGAAAAGCCTGGCCAATCTCCCTGCCAAGGCCTGGAGTGCCCAGACGATTCCCCTGCCGACGCATGGAGTGCTTGGACGATCCCCTGCCAGCTGATAACCCGCCAATACGTGAAGTGCCTGGCCGATCTCCCTGCCAAGGCCTGGAGGCCCAGCCGATTCCCCTTCCGACGCGTGGAGTGCTTGGCTGATCCCCTGCCAGCTGATTACCCGCCAAGACGTGAAGTGCCTGGCCAATCTCCGTGCCAAGGCCTGGAGTGCCCAGACGATTCTCCTGCCGAGGCGTGGAGTGCCCACCCGATTCCCCTGCCGATGCGTGGAGTGCCTAGCCGATTCCCCTGCCAGCTGATAACCCGCCAATACGTGAAGTGCCTGGCCGATCTCCCTGCCAAGGCCTGGAGGCCCAGCCGATTCCCCTTCCGACGCGTGGAGTGCTTGGCTGATCCCCTGCCAGCTGATTACTCGCCAAGACGTGAAGTGCCTGGCCAATCTCCCTGCCAAGGCCTGGAGTGCCCAGACGATTCCCCTGCCGACGCGTGGAGTGCTTGGCCGATCCCCTGCCAGCTGATAACCCGCCAATACGTGACGTGCCTGGCCGATCTCCCTGCCAAGGCCTGGAGGCCCAGCCGATTCCCCTGCCGACGCGTGGAGTGCTTGGCCGATCCCCTGCCAGCTGATAACCCGCCAATACGTGACGTGCCTGGCCGATCTCCCTGCCAAGGCCTGGAGTGCCCACCCGATTCCCCTGCCGATGCGTGGAGTGCTTGGCCGATCCCCTGCCAGCTGATAACCCGCCAATACGTGAAGTGCCTGGCCGATCTCCCTGCCAAGGCCTGGAGGCCCAGCCGATTCCCCTGCCGACGCGTGGAGTGCTTGGCCGATCCCCTGCCAGATGATAACCCGCCAATACGTGAAGTGCCTGGCCAATCTCCCTGCCAAGGCCTGGAGTGCCCAGACGATTCCCCTGCCGACGCGTGGAGTGCTTGGCCGATCCCCTGCCAGCTGATAACCCGCCAATACGTGAAGTGCCTGGCCAATCTCCCTGCCAAGGCCTGGAGTGCCCAGACGATTCCCCTGCCGACGCGTGGAGTGCTTGGACGATCCCCTGCCAGCTGATAACCCGCCAATACGTGAAGTGCCTGGCCGATCTCCCTGCCAAGGCCTGGAGGCCCAGCCGATTCCCCTTCCGACGCGTGGAGTGCTTGGCTGATCCCCTGCCAGCTGATTACCCGCCAAGACGTGAAGTGCCTGGCCGATCTCCCTGCCAAGGCCTGGAGGCCCAGCCGATTCCCCTTCCGACGCGTGGAGTGCTTGGCTGATCCCCTGCCAGCTGATTACTCGCCAAGACGTGAAGTGCCTGGCCGATCTCCCTGCCAAGGCCTGGAGTGCCCAGCCGATTCCCCTTCCGACGCGTGGAGTGCTTGGCTGATCCCCTGCCAGCTGATTACCCGCCAAGACGTGAAGTGCCTGGCCAATATCCCTGCCAAGGCCTGGAGTGCCCGGTCGATTCCCATGCCGAGGCGTGGAATGCCCAGTCGATCCCCCTGCCGACGCGTGGAGTGCCTAGCCGATTCCCCTGCCAGCTGATAACCCGCCAATACGTGAAGTGCGTGGCCGATCTCCCTGCCAAGGCCTGGAGTGCCCACAAGGCCTGGAGTGCCCGGTCGATCCCCATGCCGAAGCGTGGAGTGCCCACCCGATTCCCCTGCCGATGCGTGGAGTGCCTAGCCGATTCCCCTGCCAGCTGATAACCCGCCAATACGTGAAGTGCCTGGCCGATCTCCCTGCCAAGGCCTGGAGGCCCAGCCGATTCCCCTTCCGACGCGTGGAGTGCTTGGCTGATCCCCTGCCAGCTGATTACCCGCCAAGACGTGAAGTGCCTGGCCAATCTCCTTGCCAAGGCCTGGAGTGCCCAGACGATTCCCCTGCCGAGGCGTGGAGTGCCCACCCGATTCCCCTGCCGATGCGTGGAGTGCCTAGCCGATTCCCCTGCCAGCTGATAACCCGCCAATACGTGAAGTGCCTGGCCGATCTCCCTGCCAAGGCCTGGAGGCCCAGCCGATTCCCCTTCCGACGCGTGGAGTGCTTGGCTGATCCCCTGCCAGCTGATTACTCGCCAAGACGTGAAGTGCCTGGCCAATTTCCCTGCCAAGGCCTGGAGTGCCCAGCCGATTCGCCTTCCGACGCGTGGAGTGCTTGGCTGATCCCCTGCCAGCTGATTACCCGCCAAGACGTGAAGTGCCTGGCCAATATCCCTGCCAAGGCCTGGAGTGCCCGGTCGATTCCCATGCCGAGGCGTGGAATGCCCAGTCGATCCCCCTGCCGACGCGTGGAGTGCCTAGCCGATTCCCCTGCCAGCTGATAACCCGCCAATACGTGAAGTGCCTGGCCGATCTCCCTGCCAAGGCCTGGAGGCCCAGCCGATTCCCCTTCCGACGCGTGGAGTGCTTGGCTGATCCCCTGCCAGCTGATTACCCGCCAAGACGTGAAGTGCCTGGCCAATCTCCTTGCCAAGGCCTGGAGTGCCCAGACGATTCTCCTGCCGAGGCGTGGAGTGCCCACCCGATTCCCCTGCCGATGCGTGGAGTGCCTAGCCGATTCCCCTGCCAGCTGATAACCCGCCAATACGTGAAGTGCCTGGCCGATCTCCCTGCCAAGGCCTGGAGGCCCAGCCGATTCCCCTTCCGACGCGTGGAGTGCTTGGCTGATCCCCTGCCAGCTGATTACTCGCCAAGACGTGAAGTGCCTGGCCAATCTCCCTGCCAAGGCCTGGAGTGCCCAGACGATTCCCCTGCCGACGCGTGGAGTGCTTGGCCGATCCCCTGCCAGCTGATAACCCGCCAATACGTGACGTGCCTGGCCGATCTCCCTGCCAAGGCCTGGAGGCCCAGCCGATTCCCCTGCCGACGCGTGGAGTGCCTGGCCGATCCCCTGCCAGCTGATAACCCGCCAATACGTGACGTGCCTGGCCGATCTCCCTGCCAAGGCCTGGAGTGCCCACCCGATTCCCCTGCCGATGCATGGAGTGCTTGGCCGATCCCCTGCCAGCTGATAACCCGCCAATACGTGACGTGCCTGGCCGATCTCCCTGCCAAGGCCTGGAGGCCCAGCCGATTCCCCTGCCGACGCGTGGAGTGCTTGGCCGATCCCCTGCCAGATGATAACCCGCCAATACGTGACGTGCCTGGCCGATCTCCCTGCCAAGGCCTGGAGTGCCCAGACGATTCCCCTGCCGACGGGTGGAGTGCTTGGCCGATCCCCTGCCAGCTAATAACCCGCCAATACGTGAAGTGCCTGGCCAATCTCCCTGCCAAGGCCTGGAGTGCCCAGACGATTCCCCTGCCGACGCGTGGAGTGCTTGGACGATCCCCTGCCAGCTGATAACCCGCCAATACGTGAAGTGCCTGGCCGATCTCCCTGCCAAGGCCTGGAGGCCCAGCCGATTCCCCTTCCGACGCGTGGAGTGCTTGGCTGATCCCCTGCCAGCTGATTACCCGCCAAGACGTGAAGTGCCTGGCCGATCTCCCTGCCAAGGCCTGGAGGCCCAGCCGATTCCCCTTCCGACGCGTGGAGTGCTTGGCTGATCCCCTGCCAGCTGATTACTCGCCAAGACGTGAAGTGCCTGGCCAATCTCCCTGCCAAGGCCTGGAGTGCCCAGCCGATTCGCCTTCCGACGCGTGGAGTGCTTGGCTGATCCCCTGCCAGCTGATTACCCGCCAAGACGTGAAGTGCCTGGCCAATATCCCTGCCAAGGCCTGGAGTGCCCGGTCGATTCCCATGCCGAGGCGTGGAATGCCCAGTCGATCCCCCTGCCGACGCGTGGAGTGCCTAGCCGATTCCCCTGCCAGCTGATAACCCGCCAATACGTGAAGTGCGTGGCCGATCTCCCTGCCAAGGCCTGGAGTGCCCACAAGGCCTGGAGTGCCCGGTCGATCCCCATGCCGAAGCGTGGAGTGCCCACCCGATTCCCCTGCCGATGCGTGGAGTGCCTAGCCGATTCCCCTGCCAGCAGATAACTCGCCAATACGTGAAGTGCCTGGCCGATCTCCCTGCCAAGGCCTGGAGGCCCAGCCGATTCCCCTTCCGACGCGTGGAGTGCTTGGCTGATCCCCTGCCAGCTGATTACCCGCCAAGACGTGAAGTGCCTGGCCAATGTCCTTGCCAAGGCCTGGAGTGCCCAGACGATTCCCCTGCCGAGGCGTGGAGTGCCCACCCGATTCCCCTGCCGATGCGTGGAGTGCCTAGCCGATTCCCCTGCCAGCTGATAACCCGCCAATACGTGAAGTGCCTGGCCGATCTCCCTGCCAAGGCCTGGAGGCCCAGCCGATTCCCCTTCCGACGCGTGGAGTGCTTGGCTGATCCCCTGCCAGCTGATTACTCGCCAAGACGTGAAGTGCCTGGCCAATTTCCCTGCCAAGGCCTGGAGTGCCCAGCCGATTCCCATGCCGAGGCGTGGAATGCCCAGTCGATCCCCCTGCCGACGCGTGGAGTGCCTAGCCGATTCCCCTGCCAGCTGATAACCCGCCAATACGTGAAGTGCGTGGCCGATCTCCCTGCCAAGGCCTGGAGTGCCCAGATGATTCCCCTGCCGACGCGTGGAGTGCTTGGCCGATCCCCTGCCAGCTAATAACCCGCCAATACGTGAAGTGCCTGGCCAATCTCCCTGCCAAGGCCTGGAGGCCCAGCCGATTCCCCTGCCGAGGCGTGGAGTGCACACCCGATTGCCCTGCCGATGCGTGAAGTGCCTGGCCGATCTCCCTGCCAAGGCCTGGAGGCCCAGCCGATTCCCCTGCCGACGCCTGGAGTGCTTGGCCGATCCCCTGCCAGCTGATAACCCGCCAATACGTGAAGAGCCTGGCCGATCTCCCTGCCAAGGCCTGGAGGCCCAGCCGATTCCCCTGCCGACGCGTGGAGTGCTTGGCCGATCCCCTGCCAGATGATAACCCGCCAATACGCGACGTGCCTGGCCGATATCCCTGCCAAGGCCTGGAGTGCCCGGTCGATCCCCATGCCGAAGCGTGGAGTGCCCACCCGATTCCCCTGCCGATGCGTGGAGTGCCTAGCCGATTCCCCTGCCAGCTGATAACCCGCCAATACGTGAAGTGCCTGGCCGATCTCCCTGCCAAGGCCTGGAGGCCCAGCCGATTCCCCTTCCGACGCGTGGAGTGCTTGGCTGATCCCCTGCCAGCTGATTACCCGCCAAGACGTGAAGTGCCTGGCCAATGTCCTTGCCAAGGCCTGGAGTGCCCAGACGATTCCCCTGCCGAGGCGTGGAGTGCCCACCCGATTCCCCTGCCGATGCGTGGAGTGCCTAGCCGATTCCCCTGCCAGCTGATAACCCGCCAATACGTGAAGTGCCTGGCCGATCTCCCTGCCAAGGCCTGGAGGCCCAGCCGATTCCCCTTCCGACGCGTGGAGTGCTTGGCTGATCCCCTGCCAGCTGATTACTCGCCAAGACGTGACGTGCCTGGCCAATTTCCCTGCCAAGGCCTGGAGTGCCCAGCCGATTCCCCTGCCGACGCGTGGAGTGCTTGGCCGATCCCCTGCCAGATGATAACCCGCCAATACGTGACGTGCCTGGCCGATCTCCCTGCCAAGGCCTGGAGTGCCCAGACGATTCCCCTGCCGACGGGTGGAGTGCTTGGCCGATCCCCTGCCAGCTAATAACCCGCCAATACGTGAAGTGCCTGGCCAATCTCCCTGCCAAGGCCTGGAGTGCCCAGACGATTCCCCTGCCGACGCGTGGAGTGCTTGGACGATCCCCTGCCAGCTGATAACCCGCCAATACGTGAAGTGCCTGGCCGATCTCCCTGCCAAGGCCTGGAGGCCCAGCCGATTCCCCTTCCGACGCGTGGAGTGCTTGGCTGATCCCCTGCCAGCTGATTACCCGCCAAGACGTGAAGTGCCTGGCCAATCTCCTTGCCAAGGCCTGGAGTGCCCAGACGATTCTCCTGCCGAGGCGTGGAGTGCCCACCCGATTCCCCTGCCGATGCGTGGAGTGCCTAGCCGATTCCCCTGCCAGCTGATAACCCGCCAATACGTGAAGTGCCTGGCCGATCTCCCTGCCAAGGCCTGGAGGCCCAGCCGATTCCCCTTCCGACGCGTGGAGTGCTTGGCTGATCCCCTGCCAGCTGATTACTCGCCAAGACGTGAAGTGCCTGGCCAATCTCCCTGCCAAGGCCTGGAGTGCCCAGACGATTCCCCTGCCGACGCGTGGAGTGCTTGGCCGATCCCCTGCCAGCTGATAACCCGCCAATACGTGACGTGCCTGGCCGATCTCCCTGCCAAGGCCTGGAGGCCCAGCCGATTCCCCTGCCGACGCGTGGAGTGCCTGGCCGATCCCCTGCCAGCTGATAACCCGCCAATACGTGACGTGCCTGGCCGATCTCCCTGCCAAGGCCTGGAGTGCCCACCCGATTCCCCTGCCGATGCATGGAGTGCTTGGCCGATCCCCTGCCAGCTGATAACCCGCCAATACGTGACGTGCCTGGCCGATCTCCCTGCCAAGGCCTGGAGGCCCAGCCGATTCCCCTGCCGACGCGTGGAGTGCTTGGCCGATCCCCTGCCAGATGATAACCCACCAATACGTGACGTGCCTGGCCGATCTCCCTGCCAAGGCCTGGAGTGCCCAGACGATTCCCCTGCCGACGGGTGGAGTGCTTGGCCGATCCCCTGCCAGCTAATAACCCGCCAATACGTGAAGTGCCTGGCCAATCTCCCTGCCAAGGCCTGGAGTGCCCAGACGATTCCCCTGCCGACGCGTGGAGTGCTTGGACGATCCCCTGCCAGCTGATAACCCGCCAATACGTGAAGTGCCTGGCCGATCTCCCTGCCAAGGCCTGGAGGCCCAGCCGATTCCCCTTCCGACGCGTGGAGTGCTTGGCTGATCCCCTGCCAGCTGATTACCCGCCAAGACGTGAAGTGCCTGGCCGATCTCCCTGCCAAGGCCTGGAGGCCCAGCCGATTCCCCTTCCGACGCGTGGAGTGCTTGGCTGATCCCCTGCCAGCTGATTACTCGCCAAGACGTGAAGTGCCTGGCCAATTTCCCTGCCAAGGCCTGGAGTGCCCAGCCGATTCGCCTTCCGACGCGTGGAGTGCCTAGCCGATTCCCCTGCCAGCTGATAACCCGCCAATACGTGAAGTGCGTGGCCGATCTCCCTGCCAAGGCCTGGAGTGCCCACAAGGCCTGGAGTGCCCGGTCGATCCCCATGCCGAAGCGTGGAGTGCCCACCCGATTCCCCTGCCGATGCGTGGAGTGCCTAGCCGATTCCCCTGCCAGCAGATAACTCGCCAATACGTGAAGTGCCTGGCCGATCTCCCTGCCAAGGCCTGGAGGCCCAGCCGATTCCCCTTCCGACGCGTGGAGTGCTTGGCTGATCCCCTGCCAGCTGATTACCCGCCAAGACGTGAAGTGCCTGGCCAATGTCCTTGCCAAGGCCTGGAGTGCCCAGACGATTCCCCTGCCGAGGCGTGGAGTGCCCACCCGATTCCCCTGCCGATGCGTGGAGTGCCCTAGCCGATTCCCCTGCCAGCTGATAACCCGCCAATACGTGAAGTGCCTGGCCGATCTCCCTGCCAAGGCCTGGAGGCCCAGCCGATTCCCCTTCCGACGCGTGGAGTGCTTGGCTGATCCCCTGCCAGCTGATAACCCGCCAATACGTGAAGTGCCTGGCCAATTTCCTGCCAAGGCCTGGAGTGCCCAGCCGATTCCCATGCCGAGGCGTGGAATGCCCAGTCGATCCCCCTGCCGAAGCGTGGAGTGCCTAGCCGATTCCCCTGCCAGCTGATAACCCGCCAATACGTGAAGTGCGTGGCCGATCTCCCTGCCAAGGCCTGGAGTGCCCAGATGATTCCCCTGCCGACGCGTGGAGTGCTTGGCCGATCCCCTGCCAGCTGATAACCCGCCAATACGTGAAGTGCCTGGCCAATCTCCCTGCCAAGGCCTGGAGGCCCAGCCGATTCCCCTGCCGAGGCGTGGAGTGCACACCCGATCCTGCCCTGCCGATGCGTGAAGTGCCTGGCCGATCTCCCTGCCAAGGCCTGGAGGCCCAGCCGATTCCCCTGCCGACGCCTGGAGTGCTTGGCCGATCCCCTGCCAGCTGATAACCCGCCAATACGTGAAGAGCCTGGCCGATCTCCTGCCAAGGCCTGGAGGCCCAGCCGATTCCCCTGCCGACGCGTGGAGTGCTTGGCCGATCCCCTGCCAGATGATAACCCGCCAATACGCGACGTGCCTGGCCGATCTCCCTGCCAAGGCCTGGAGTGCCCGGTCGATCCCCATGCCGAAGCGTGGAGTGCCCACCCGATTCCCTGCCGATGCGTGGAGTGCCTAGCCGATTCCCCTGCCAGCTGATAACCCGCCAATACGTGAAGTGCCTGGCCGATCTCCCTGCCAAGGCCTGGAGGCCCAGCCGATTCCCCTTCCGACGCGTGGAGTGCTTGGCTGATCCCTGCCAGCTGATTACCCGCCAAGACGTGAAGTGCCTGGCCAATGTCCTTGCCAAGGCCTGGAGTGCCCAGACGATTCCCCTGCCGAGGCGTGGAGTGCCCACCCGATTCCCCTGCCGATGCGTGGAGTGCCTAGCCGATTCCCCTGCCAGCTGATAACCCGCCAATACGTGAACGTGCCTGGCCAATCTCCCTGCCAAGGCCTGGAGTGCCCAGACGATTCCCCTTCCGACGCGTGGAGTGCTTGGCTGATCCCCTGCCAGATGATAACCCGCCAATACGTGAAGTGCCTGGCCGATCTCCCGGGTGCCAAGGCCTGGAGGCCCAGCCGATTCCCCTGCCGACG